>VDFB02271358.1:1049884376-1049960458 GCA_007258455.2 Sequoia sempervirens | reverse complement strand
CGTTATGTTTTTCTTTGGGAATCCTCGAACCTTAGCTTTGGTATTTTCCTTGGAATACCAACCCAAAGGCTCGGAGGGCATTCCCAATGACTAGAGATGTGTTTTTTGCAAATTCTACAATTTTTTCACATAATCGGGTTCGTGCTCACCATTAGGATTGCATCTGGTTCAATATCGAGAAAATAAAATACATGGGTAATGTTAGGTTCTCTCTTAGCTATCCAAAGATGTAATTTTTTTCACTTTTTAACAATGTTAAGCCTTTCATCCATAATTTTCTTTTGTTTGTATGTCTCTTTTTTGGCAAAAAGTAGTGTTTGGTGTTTTTTTCATTATAAATTAACCGTTCATCAAAATTTCAAATAAATTACATTTTAGAAACTAGACTCCATTCTACAATTTTTAAATTTTTTTTAAAAAAAATCAATTACCTTCAAAAAAATTTAGTGGGAGCACGGCCAAAATTCTACTTTTCAGGAAGTGCCCACTTAGAAAATTAGTAAAATCTAAAATATTCATTAAAAAATTATCAGAAAAATTGTGCATCAACTAGATACTATTAGCTAACTTTTGACTGTAGCAATTTTAAAAATACTACAAAAAATTTCACCGTGCTCAGGTCGTACAAGAGTTGCTATGTTATGTTTTTCTGACAAAAATAGCACCAATTTTTGTACGTCCCTCTTTTGAACCCCTTAATCTCAACCATTTTCAAAATAAATTAGTAGTTTAAAAAGTAGACTTGGAGCACTTCGATCCTTGTTTTTGTTCCATCTCTAAATTTTGAGTGTAAATATCCTCAATTTCATGTCCAAGGTCAGTATTTTCTGATTTCAGAAAAAAAGTGGCCACTTAAGCCCCCTTTTTGGGAACCATCTTGGTGCACTTACCCTACAGTAACAACAAATTACATATAAATCAGAGATACAACTCTTTGGTATTAGTTCACAGTAGTTTCATTCACTATTCTTCTTGTTATAGAAAATACTCTCAAGAATCTGACTCTTCATCTATTTTCATCCTTAGAATTGATCTGCTTTTATCTTATCACATTCTAATTTTTGTCCTCTATCCATCCTTATCTACCATTGCCCCATCGTAGAAAGTTTCCTCTTGAGCGTTGATTTTTCCCTACATGCAATTCAGCTCCAGCGTCGCAACTATTGCAAAAATCTAACTACCATCCATTTGAAATTCTCTTTCTCTGATTGGTCCACGAGGCTCCACATAGGATGGTCAATTTGGTCAGAGGCGTTCAAACTTTATTGGCATATCGGTGAGACACTAACAGTGTCTCCCCGATGCCACAAAGTCTTCACTATCGATATCGTCATAGGTTCCAATAGTCGGCAAGACGATATAGCGAACGCCTTGAGTCATACCGAATCCATCGACATCCATTGCATTCCTATCAGCAAGAGATTTCTCATCAGAAAGACTCATACCGAATGCCACAAGTCATATCAATCTCAAAAATTCCATCGGCAAGACTACTGCAGATCGCCAAGACCTCATACCGAAGTCTTCAAGTCATGTTGTTGTGAGTTTTCCATTCAGTGAGACAAACGTCTTTCGCCAAGACCTCACACCGAGCACATTAGCATTTCCATCGGCACCCATCTATCGCTAAGACATTCAACTTTCACCAAGAGGTTTCACCAAGATCTCTTATGTTACTCCAAAGCACCCACCAATCGGTGAGACTCATCACTTTCGACATGACTTCATACTGAGGTCCTAAGTCATACTGAGCGCCCCAATCACCAGTTGGCAAGACTTTTGTCTTTCGCCGAGAACTCATACTGAGCAATCATGTCTTATCGAGTCAGCAAGACATTTGACTTTCACCGAGACCTTTCACCGAGCACTCATGTCTTACTGAAGACTATCAACGAGACTCTCCATCAGTTGCCAAGACTTCATACCGAATTCTTTGAGTCACCGCGAAGATCCCAAGTGTATCCCTATCAGCGAGACCTTCCATTGTCGCTAGGACTTCATACCAAAACCCTTTAGTGTCACTGCAAAGACCATATGCTATCAGTAAGACTCTCTTCGGTCGTTGGGACTTCATACCGAGCTGTGAGTCTCCCTGAAACTCGATAAGAACATACTGTCGGCCAAATTTCTCCACTTCGACAAAAGGTCACACCAAACACAAAAGGTCACAGTGATAGACTTGTCGGCAAGACATCAACTCTATCTCGGCGACATGAACATTTCAAGAGAATTCATAACAGCTAGTCAACTAGACATGATTAATGTCACAACGACTTTTCCCTTCAAGAGTTCCATCTCAATATGGATTGAGGCACATATTCCAACAATCTCCCACTTGATGAAGACCTTACTGACAACTCCATAGCATAATAAAACTACTAAAATTCATGGGCCAAGAGGCCCATCGAACTAGAACACCATCTGTATTTGTTTGTGTTCACAGGCTTCGTTAATGCATCTGCAACATTCTCCAGAGTATCCACTTTCTCCAAAGAGACCTTCCCATCCTCCACCATATCTCATACAAAATGATACTGTACATCTATATGTTTCATCCTGGTATGGAAAGTAGGATTCTTTGCCAAACATATAGCACTTTGACTGTCACAGTAGATAGTAATTTTTCCTGCATCAAAACCAATGTTAGAACACAAATGTTTTAACTAGATTGCTTCTTTACAGGCATGTGTTGCTACCATGTATTCTGCCTCTGTAGTGGACAAGGTGACTATAGCCTTCCGCTTGCTCATCCAACTCACTGCACCACCATTCATCATGAAAACATATCCACTGGTGGATCTTCTGTTGTCAATGTCCCTTGCCCAATCAGAATCCACATAACCTTGAATACTGAGAGTCCTCTATGATTCAACCAAGTTACCATAGTAACACAAAGCATAGTCTGAAGTGCCCTTCAAATATCTAAACACTCTCTTCACAGCATCTCAATGTGTCCTTCCAGGATTAGCCATAAAACGACTAAAAACTCCCACTGCTTGGGCAATGTTTGGCCTTGTACAGACCATTGCATACATAAGGCTGCCAACCAGACTAGCATAAGGTACACTGTTCATGTCCTCCATCTCAGTAGGAGATTTTGAAAAGTCTTCAACAGATAGCTTTATTCCCTACAAAAATGGAATAACTAGTTGTTTGCACTCAGTGATACAAAATCTCTCTAGAACAGTCTTGATATACTTACTCTGACTGAGCCAAAGTTTTCTATTCTTCCTGTCCCTGGTTATTTCCATTCCTAGAATATACCTTGCTGCACCAAGATCTTTTATTTCAAACTTTGTAGACAACTAAGACGTAAGATCAGAAATCATTAGCTTACTATTGCCTATGAACAACATATCATCAACATAGAGAGCAATAATAAGAACTTGATCACTTTTAGCTTTGTAATACACACAGTGATCAAATTTTGATCTTACAAATCCTAATGACAAAACAAAAGTGTCAAACTTTTGGTACCACATTCTAGGAGACTTTTTTAACCCATACAGAGATTTCTTCAACTTGCAAACCAGTCTTTCTTTACCTTTTTCCACAAAGTGCTTCGGCTGGGACATATAAATTTCTTCTTCAAGATCACCATGAAGAAATGTTGTCTTCACATCCATCTGTTCAATCTCTAAGTCATAATAAGCAAGTGACAAAAGAAATCTAATAGATGTCACTTAGCTACAGGAGAAAAGATTTCTCCATAATCAATTCCCTCTACCTGGGAATAACCTTTTGCAACCAACCTTGCTTTATATTTTTCTACACTGCCATCCAGACCAATTTTCTTTTTAAACACCCATTTGCAGCCCACAACTTTTTTTCCTTTAGGCAATGGCACCAAACTCCAGGTATCATTCTTTTCTAATGATGCCATTTCTTCATTCATGGCTTCCAACCAAGAGTTTGAATTAGACATTTTAAATGCCTCTTTCACAGTCCTAGGTTCATCAATGCTAGAAATTAAAGCATAGGAACAACTAGACTCAATCAAAGAAAAACCATACCTATCAGGTTGCTTTCTTTCACTAGTTGACCTCCTCACAGGTTGAGGCTAAGGTGGTTCTTCATCTTCTTCAGAAATTTCAGAGCTACTTGAGCTCTCCTCAGTATAAGGTACATTTTGATTTTTCAATTCCTCTTTATCTGGCCTCGGAGGAATTTCTGCTACATCGTTCTCATTTTCTTATTTCTTCTCTAACTGCAGATCCAATGTAGAAGGCTTCAACTTACGAAAGATAACACTTTTTCTGTACAAAACCCTCTCAGTCTCAGGATTCCAAAGCTTGTATCCTTTTATGCCAATGCTATAGCCAATAAAAATACACTTTACGGCTTTGTTTTCCAACTTATATCTTTTTTCAAACGACACATATGCATATGCCTCACAGCCAAAGACACGAATATGTATCAGAGAGGGCGTCTTTCCAGACCATGCTTCCAAAGGCATCTTCTCAACAAGAGTAGAGTTAGGAGAACGATATACCAAGTAACATGTTGTAGAGACTGCTTCAACCCAAAACTTCTCCTCCAAGCCAGGACTGCTCAGCATACTTCGTGCTCTTTCCATTACTGTCCTATTGAACCTTTCAGCAACTCCATTTTGTTGTGGAGTGTAAGGTGTAGTCTTATGTCTTTTAATCCCATGATCCTTACAGAACCTTTCGAATTCATCTGAAAAAAACTCACTGCCATTGTCAGTCCTTAAACATTTTATTTTTCTACTAGTCTAATTTTCTATAAGGTTTTTAAATTCCTTAAACCAACTGAACACTTATGATTTACTTTTCAAAAAATATACAAATTCTCTTCTTGAATAATCATCAATAAACGATACATAGTATCTTGATTTAGACAAAGAAGGAACATTTACTGGACCAAACACATCAGAATGTATATAATCAAGCAAACTAGAAGATTTGTGATGACTAAAATAAAATGAAACATGGTGATGCTTTCCATATATGTAATTTTCACAGAATTCGAACTCAAAGTTACAATCTTCAAGCCCTTCTACCAGGTTTTTATTTTTCAAGGTTTTTAAACCTTTCTCACCAATGTTGCCTAGCCTATGATGCCAAAGCATAGTCTTCTCTGCTAGAAGTTTAACCTCCATGGAGTGTACACCATCAGGAATGTTTTCCTTCTTTTCTCCATGAGTAGCTTTTAGTGACTTTACAGAGACACTATTGCATTGAATAGCATGTGCATCCAACTTGTACAAGGTACCAATTCGAGCACCCCTAGCTAGCACCATAGAGCCTCTAATCATTTTGCAGCCATTTCCAGAGAATATGACCTACACCTCAATATCATTCAGCTTACTTACAAAAAGTAAATTTTGAGCCAGACTTGGTATATGCATCACATCATTGATTCCTTTCACTCTTCCATCAGGGAATTGAATTCTGACTCTTCCACGGCCAACAATTTCCAAAGATGAATCACTTGCTAAATACACCTTTCCACCATCATAGTTTTCATACTTTGTGAACCAGTCTCTATGAGATGTCATGTGAAAAGATGCTCCAGAATCAATCAGCGAGACATCATCTGATGCCCATGTAGCCAAGGCTACAATGAAGGCATCTGCATCACTCTGAGAATAATCATTGCCAGAAGAGTTCTTCTTCTTTTTCTCCTCCTTGCAATCCTTTCAGACATGACCAGGTTGCCCACAATTCCAGCACTTCACCTTGGACTTCTTGCCAGGAGACTTTGATCTCCCTTCTGATTTCGATATGGATTTCTTGTCCTTCTTCTTGCCTTTCTCCTTCGATCTACCTCTAACAGCCAAAGCCTCTTTTTCCATCTCAGAAGATTTCCTTCTCATTTCTTTTGATAACAGAGAAGCAACAACATCTTCCATCTTGAATGTGGATGTTGTACTCCCAATAGCCATCACTAGATGATCCCAAGAATCAGGCAAATAACATAACAACAGCATGCAACGATCTTCATCTTCAATTTTCACACCAATAGATGCTAACTGAGCAATCAACATGTTGAACATGTTCAAATGATCAGCAAATGATCCTCCCTCATGCATTCTCAAAGAGTACAGCTTCTTCCTCAAGAATAATTTGTTTACCAAGGACTTGCCCTAATAAATAGATGCTAGTCTTTTCCACAAGGAAGATGCAGTCTTTTCTTCATGATTTTTTAGAAGAACAGAGTCTGCTAAATAGAGCCTTATCAGCCCTTTTGATTTTCTATCTGTCAGGTCTCAATCTTCTTGCTTCATGACCTGAGGTTTCGTTTTAGTCACAGCAGTCCAAAGATCTCAGTCCACTAACAAATCTTCCATTTTGAGTTTCCACAACTCAAAATTGCTACCATTGAATTTCTCTATATCCATCTTTCCAGATGTGCTTGCCATCTTAATCTGTAATTAAATTATCAGACCTCTACCAAACTCCCACTGGAAAAGGATTGACACAAAAAACCCAACCCACTCACAAGGACTACACAATTGGCCAGGCTCTGATACCACTTGTAAGGAAAGTAGAGGTGTGGAAGCAACTTTCCTAACATCAAAACCACAGGGAAGTAGGAGACAGTACTTTTAATTTTCTAATTACAGTCTAATTAAGACACACATGAAAGATTTATAGAAATAGAACAAATACACAAAGACAAATGAACACCAAATTTACATGGGAAAACCCTATCGGGAAAAAACCCACCACACCAAGCTAAATCTCTTTGTATTACAGTAACAACAAATTACATACAAATCAGAGATACAACTCTCTAGTATTAGTTCACAGTAGTTTCATTCACTGTTCTTCCTGTTATAGAAAATGCTCTCAAGAATCTGACTCTTCATCTATTTTCATCCTCAGAATTGATTTGCTTTTATCTTATCACATTCTAATTTTTGTCCTCTGTCCATCCTGATCCTCCATTGCCCCATCGTAGAAAGTTTACTCTTGAGCGTTTATTTTTCCCTGCATGCAGTTCAACTCCAGCGTCGCAACTATCGCAAAAATATAACTGCCATCCATTTGAAATTCGCTTTCTCTAATTGGTCTACGAGGCTCCACATAGGATGGTCAATTTGGTCAGAGGAATTCAAACTTTGTTGGCATATCGGTGAGACACTAACAGTGTCTCCCCGATGCCACAAAGTCTTCACTATCGATATCGTCATAGGTTCCAACAGTTGGCAAGACAATATAGCGAATGCCTTGAGTCATACCGAATCCATCGACATCCATTTCATTCCTATCGGCAAGAGATTTCTCATCGGCAAGACTCATACTGAATACCACAAGTCATATCGATCTCAAAAATGCCATCGGCAAGACTACCGCAGATCGCCAAGACCTCATACCGAAGTCTTCAAGTCATGCTGTTGTGAGTTTTCCATTCAGTGAGACAAACGTCTTTCGCCAAGACCTCACACCGAGCACATTAGCATTTCCATCGGCACCCATCTATCGCTAATACATTCAACTGTCGCCAAGAGGTTTCACCGAGATCTCTTATTTTCATGCCTGAAGACACTCACTACTGATCCCCTTGAGTAGAGATAGCAGTTCTTGGGAAGTCACTACCCAAGAATTCAAATTTGGTGTGCTCGAATGAAGTTAATGAGTCATGGAGGGGAACCAATGCCACCAAAATTCTAAGCTATCCACTCTCGAGAAGGAAAGGTGTTTATCACCAATCCAAGGTATAAAGGTGGGCTACATCAAGTATACAAACCCTTAGCCTATTGGCCTATTAGGATCGTGCTTGTCTCATGTGTGTTTGCATACACCAAAAAATCATGCTTGTCAAGTGTTTTCTATATTTTCAAACAATATACACAACATTCACAAATCTGGACACAAACAATTGACCTTAGACAACTCAAAGTTTTCAACAAAACATCAAAAAACAATCTCAGCCCTCATTTTGAACCTTAGACTTTGCATTGTTCATCTTAGTCATCATTTTGAACCTAAACCTTGCATTTATAACATTAATTCCTTAGTCAAACATCATCATCTTAGTCCTCAGTCGACATTTTGGCTTCGATCACCTTGTCATCTTACATCAATCATTTCCTTAGACAAACATTATCATCACCTAGTCATCCTAGTTGACATTTTAGGAAACATAGTCTTACATTTTCATCCTTATCAAAAATCCAAAAAAAAAAAGATTTACATCATCCTCACATTTAGTTTTCATTCTCATCATCCTTATCTGAGCAATCCCTTTTTATTGTTGAGACTAAGCTTCAAAGACAGAGAGGACAAATGGAAAAATTTGGACAAGATTTCAATCCCAACATTGATAATAACACTTATGACACAAACCAACATTGGACTTTTTTTGACCCATTTCACAACATGAACATTCAATCTTCCATGAACATTCCATCTTCATCACGAAACCCTTCTGAACCATTCATACAAAGAGACCAAAATGGATGAATATATGCAGAAGACTTAGAAGCTGCAGCGCAAAATCTTGATATAGTCTCCTTCATAGAAAACTCAGTCTTACGCGACCCTCAAAGGTATCTAGCCATGCTTTTGGACCAAGGGGCTAAGTTACCACAAGGCTTTGACATGAATACTTTTCCACCTCCATCCGTCTACCCCCACTATCCACAGTCACTTAACACAAATCCTGCCATTAATTCACAACACATGTCTAGTTATCACCCTTATCCTAACTTTGATGAGGGAAACCAACTATCCACTAGTCCATACCAAGTCTCCACGCCATATTCTAGTCCTTCACCTATCAATCTCTTTAAGTCTACATGCCCTATCAACCATCTATCAACTCATGTCAAGTCCCCACATCATACCATATTGATCCGGCCCAAGTCTCCACATCCCATTTTTGTCAACCTTACTCCAATCTAGTCCAGGTCCCTATGTCATATCCTATGTCATTACCAACTAATATAGTTGAAGTCTCCATGTCATATCCTATTTCGTCACCAACTAGTTCATTCCAAGTCCCCAGTCCTTCCCATACCAATCCAGTCCAAGTACCCATGTCCTATCCTAGCCCTTCACATACTAGTCACGTCCAAGTCCCCACGTCTTCTCCTAATCCTTTTCAAATCACCCCCTCACAAGCCACATCTAGTCATGAAAATTATATCATTACTCAAATTCAAATCCCATTTAATAAACTTGAGGATACATGTCAAAGTGAAAGCCCAAAGCATGACCTTATAATGTCACCCTCATGTCAAGAACAAGGTAGTCCATCCCATGACCCTATCTTTCAGTCCATCCATGAAGTCCTTCAAGACAATCATGACATCCAAAACACACCTCTCCTTGACAATGACTCTATTTATGATTGTATCATCCAGGACAACCCCATCATTGACCAAGAAGTCCAAATCCATGACAACCCCATCTTTGACAAAGACCCTACCATGGACCAAGAAGTCCAAAATGATCCACTCCTTGAACTTTACGCCATTCATGATCAAACACTTTCCGACCTTATAAATGCCTCGACTATTGACACTTCCCATGATGAGACACTTGCCTCCATGGGACACATAGACAATATTTTTCCAAGACAAGAATCTTCCACTAGGGACATGCTTGCATATGATCAAGTTATAGCTAAAATAATTGGACTCTATGACACTAAACATAATGATGGCTTCGACATTTCCTTGGAAGCACCAACAAAATCATCTGAACCTGACATGTCACATGATCAGACCAAAGATATCAGTCAGGAATATGTCCAACATGACAATGAAGCTAAGACACTTTATCAACTAGGGTCATCTATCTTTGTTAGAGCAGGCTTTCTTGTAGAGGAAAATATTACAAGTGACAGTATCCACATACCTAATGATGGGTTAGCATATTTCTTTCAAAACAAAAAATACCCCATCGCAAATAGAATCTGTCAAAGCATGCAATATCAAGGCAAAGGACTAGGCATACATGAGCAAGGCATTCTAGACCCAATACAGCTTCAGGAAAATTACAGACATCAAGGTCTTGGTTATTCCTTAGTTAGTAAATCAAATAATGTCATTGGTACCTCCTCGATACTAGGGGCAACTTTGTCAGATACAAATGTCAAAATGGAGTCCATGAGAAATCCTTGTCATAAGATTGTTGCCAACACCCCCTCCACCCACACCATGAAACGTCATTCCATCATAAATAAACCTTCCCTTTGGAACCAACAAAAACAAAAGTCTTACAAGTCAAAAGATCAAAATCAAATGTCAAAGGCCATTGAATCAAACAAAAGGACAAGTGGACAAATGAAATTAAAATGGATGCCAAAGAAAGATGGATCAAACAAAGACACCAAGTCAAATAGAAAAGTCAATCACAATGTGGAGCCACAAGACAAGAGGACTCCCACATACAACAAATGTCCACCTCCTTCAAAATCGTCATCAAACAAGGAATCTAAAACTTTTGGTTCCAAACACCATCCCTCCAAAATCCGTCATCCACCATCCCAAGTTTGGAAAATAAAAAGTCATTCCTCTAAATGTCCAAACAATCTTTCCACGTCTACCATCATTCTTCATAACCCTACATCTCATCTAAAGTCCAATGATCCCATGTCACAAATCCATCACATCTTGGAAACAACTCTTTACCGCAAGGACTCTCATGGCACTCTATCACGATGTGTGTATTCTGATAAGGCCAACTCTAGTATCAAAAAGGACCACAATGAAATCGATCAGTTGTATACAAGCGCTATGATCCTAACAAGACAACTACTTCAGACAGGACATTGTTGGAATATCATGGTACCAGTCTCTACATCGACATCGTCAATGAATTCAGAACATGCAGTGGTCATCTAAAGCATCCAGGTTATCCACAAACATCAGAAATACAAAAAAAATTTGAAAAAAAAAAATCGTCACCCTAATGAAAACCTAGCAAACAAGTGTCTTGGTGACACCAAAAAAATCAAAAAGTCAAGAAAATAGTAAAGAGAAAAATTTCATCCAACGATGAAAACCTGGCAAACAGGAGCCCTGGATAAGTACCATGATGAAAACCTGGCAAGCAGGTGTCATGTGTAAAATAAACCGTATATGTGGAATTTTGTACTTGGGGGAAAGTCGTCTCATTTTCCCATGCCTTCCTCATGACATTTACGTCCATCTAAGCCCTATCATTTCCACACATTTTTCCCACTTACCTCAGTCTTGACATAAAACTGGCACACATAAATCATGCTTTGGGAAAACTCTTGACATGTCTATCCTTTGGTCATACACGATTCACGAAACATCATGTCATTGATCGACATAGTCTTATTGTCCTTATATGACATAGTCCTTGAAAATCATATGACAATTTCATTAGTCTCATGTCTCCCATCTTTTACCAAGGCCACCTCTTATCCTTTCATGCCTGTCACCTATCTTCGCTTTCCCTTGTCAAATGGTCTAAGGATAATCATCATCCCTTTTAGTCCTAACCAAGTCATTCCAAATGCAACGAGTCTAATCCATACAAGCACATTATCCAAAATTTTACTTGACTACGTTCCTAGCCCGACTGTAGACCTCCATACTTTCATCACATTATTGTCATCATCCTCATGTTGTTTTGAGATGCGTCCTTCCCACGTCAAACAACATTGCCATCACCTGTCAATTGGTATTCATCTTGACTAGGGGCACAATCATGTTTGTCCTTGGATTCTCATGTGTAGGCATCAGTCATATGTATTTTTCACGATCCTCTTAAACATAAAAATCCAAAAAAATCATAAAACCACAAAAAGACAAAAACATCATAAAATGTCCTGAAGAAAGACAAAAACATCATAAAATGTCCTGAAGAAACACCAAAAATATCATAAAATTTCATGAAGAAATACCTAAAAATCATAAAATATCCTGAAGAAAAACACAAAAACATCCAAATCAATGTCAAAATCCTAAAAATGGAGTCAAATTCAGTCATGTTAGTCATTCCATGTCATAGTCAAACTGCATTGTCTCTGTGTATTTGCTATGCAGGCAAGACTTAGTTTCGAGTCCCCGAGACATTAGGTCAGTCCTTTTAGTTTGGTCCAAATAAAATCATGCCATTTTTCACAATCATCACATCGGTCAAATAAGTAGACATAGTCAAACTTAGACACAAGACAGTCATTCGAAATGTCAATGTCAAAATTGGTCAAAATCAGACAGCACAGTCCAATCAATCATATAGTCAACATCAATCAACTTGCCAAAACATATTAGTCAAAACAATGTCAGTCGCGTCACTCTTTGGTCCTCTTCAAGATGTGTCCTTCTAAGATTTGGACCTCGTCAAAATTTCCTTTGCCTTTTTCAGGATGTGTCCTTCCTGACAATAGGCCCCATCAAACTGTCAACACCGTCAAATTGGAAAAACTCTTAAACTATCAAAACTGTCAAACCGACAAGAAATCAATCTTTGGAAAACAAACATTGGCAAACAAAATAAAATGGTTGTTAATCTTTCTAGTCTATCTTGTCTTATCTTTTGACTATCTTGGTTATTTTGTCTTATATTTTTATTGTTTTGTCTTTTTGGTCATGTTACTAGCTACCTCGAGGATGTTCCATGAAGGATTTAGAGGTGCGATGACGTCTCCTGGCCTATTTTATTTTCTTTGACTGTTGTATGTGGATTGTCTTGACAAAAAGACTGGGGCATCTTCGCCCTTAATATGAGTTAGGACATTCCTTGTCTGTGACTATCTATTTTTCAAGTGGATAACCTTGCACACCTTGGTCTACATCATATCATGGTGTTTTTTGTCTATTTGTGCCATTTTTACCGCCCAATGATGATTCAAGCAATGTCTATTAGTTCTTTGGCAAGTTTTGAAGGATTCTTTCATCTAGTCTACATATTCATCATCCATATCTTTTGCACTAACATTTTTTGTCTCTTCATATTCTAGTCTTCTCGTCCATTTCGAGAGCACATCCATGTTCTTGGAACCTGTCTATCCTCTCGAGGGGGCATACCATAACCCTCCTCGTCATTCTTCCTCATCTTATTTTGCACTGGGGCATATTTTTGACTTATTTTCTTTGTCACAATATGACATACTACATTATGACAAAGAGGGGCAAAATGTAGACATATAAAAATGACCTAGGCCTGCAAGCTTCATTTTTCATCTTTCGTCCTAGCATAATTATGACATTTAATTATGTCCTTGGTCCACATTCAACTATTAATTAAATAATTCATTATTGTTTAATTAATTCATGTCCTTTTATTCTTCATGATTATTAAATAAATAAATTTTATTTATTTATTCAATACGTCTTTAATTGTCTAAAGTCTTCCTTTAATTAAATTAATTTGTTAATTTGTTTAATTACTTTTATCCATTTATTCTTCTTGATTATTAAATAAATAAATTTTATTTATTTTTTCAATATGTCACTAATTTCCATAATTAAATGAATTTATCAATTTATTTAATTATCAGTCATAATCCTCTAAAATTAAATAATTATCTTTAATTATTTAATTTCTCAATTTAACATTTCCATCATTTTTAAATCAATTTATTATTTAAAATGATTTTGTTTTATTGACTGTCACTTCATTTTAGTAAATAATCTGAAAAAGATTATTTATTGTCTCACATAATCCAGATTTTGAGTTGATTTAATTCAAATTGGTAGCTTTCTTCCAAAAATCAAATAAAGCAAGGAGATTCTTGATTTTTCAAATTTGCTTTTCAGTCCACCTCTTATCTTTCTAATTTTTCAAATCTTATAAATCAGGTAGTCTCTTATCTTCTTGATTTTTGAAAATCTTTATTTCTCTAATTAATTATCTCATCTTTTCTCCACCGTCAATTTGATTTTCTCAGATGACATCTCAACCACTCGTCTAAGGATTTTTCCCTAACCCTAATTAGGGATTATCAAATTAAATCTCGTCCTCTGATTTTAGGTTTCTGTCAAGAGTCGATCTCGTCCATCCATTCAAAATTACGTTTTCTATAAAATGTCAATTTTCCTCATAATTTAGGGACCACTTCATGATTATAGGCATTCCAATCATTTATTATCATAGGCATTTATCTTTGGAATAGGCATAGGCATAATTTTACTTAAATCCTTCAAAATTTGCATAGGACATTGTCATAGTCAAATCGCTTACACACTCAATCTGAGGGCATCAATCATACGTTGCAAGCTAGGAGGTGCTATGGAGGTGAATCATGAAAGCTTCAACAAATATTTGGTCTAATTGTTCTTGTTATTTGCTTTCTTTGTGCTTCATAACTTCTTTGGGTTTTATTATTGATCTAATCATTGCTAACCTTAATCCTAAAATTAACCCTCAGTTACAGGTAACTTCACCCTATCCTAAGGTTTACCAAATCTAGTACTGAGTAAGCAAATGTTGTTAAATAATCTTGTAGTTGAATGTGCAATGGATTGCCCAATCAATGTGTAACCCTAAGAATAGATGCTTTACCCATTACACTGTCTACTCTGCTTATAACATAAAGGCATGAGGTCAACTACTATCTGAATCTAACAAGTTATTCTTAGGATAGGGGTTAAGTAGATTAAAACTAAATATACATAAAGCATATCTATGAAAACAATAATAAAATAAAATGATAAACAACAATAAAATATAAACACAAATATAAATGAAACATAACTAAATAAATAATAAATGATAATAAAATATAAATATAAGGAAAAAATAAAATACACACGAATAGATATAAGGAAATAATGGAAAGGAGGTCACTCAATATAATTAAAATAAAAAAGTATCATTGTGACTCAACTTGTGCAAATAAATAAAAAACAGGAAGAAAATAGGAAGGGTGTGGACAAGAGGAAGATAGGAATTTAATGCCAAAGAAGCCACACAACCAACCATGGAGACAAGAAGAAATCACTAAGTATGGCAGGGAGGAGGGCATGAGCAAGAAGAAGGATGTGTGTGTCATTAATAAGGCATGTTGTCCCTTCTTTCTAAGGAGACAGGGCCAATCTTTAGGAAATGGCTCCCCGCCATCCACCATAAAACCCCCCACAACCTAAGTCATATTTGGGTAGTTTTTGTTTAGTTTGATTAAGAGAGACTAGTTTAGTGGTGACAAGAAGCTAGGAGATTGGAGGGAGAAGAGAATCTGTGTCAAGAGGAGACCACAAGTTGTGGATCTAATAAGGTTTGGAGAGGGGAAAAGTAGGAAGAAATTTGCTTGGTCTGATATTTTTGCTACTATAACTATTATTAAAAACCTTGTCTCATTCAATGTGCTCTATGTTCTCCATTATATAAAATTATGATCATAGTAAGATTAATTTGTATTTGGAAAATATATGGCATTTTAATGAATAACCTAGGTAATCCACTGAACTTAACCATAAATAGTTTCCTAAACTGTTGATAAAGTGACACATAGAAGCCAAAGGACTCCTAAATTCCTTGATTTGTATATAAATATATATTTATCTTGCTAGGGTTGTTGATGAAGTGTAGAGGAGTATAGTTTCATTGTACTCATAGTCATAGAATGAATTTACATTGAAATTTAAAAGCCTCATGGAAATGAATATTTAACCTTCACATTTAATAGGTTAGTTGTTGATTTCATGTTAATTTAAGCATTGTTTATTTCAATTTGCAACTTTTAAACTACCTTAAGTCAAATAGAACCTTAAATAATTTGGACACAAGATAGTTAAAAATTAATGACCGTTTAGAAGTGTCATCCTAAACTTGTTCTAATACATATAGAAAAAAGAAACTACAATAATTGCATGAAGGAAATGATGATTTAAATCAGTTGTCAACAATAATTTTAAGCTGATTGGGGGATGACCCCGCAGTGCAACGGTAAGTTGCAAGCAGCAGCTTCCCTATTGTCTTGAGTTTGAATCCCACCAGTGGAAGGTGGGATGAACTATCGATGGCCAGAGAATGAAGGGAACATTGGACGATGCACAGATGATGGAGGAATGCTTGTGCAAAGGGTGGTAACGATTGGTGCACGGAGTAGGGGATGGGTGGTGTGCGCTACTGTGGGGTTTGGGAGCTGGAGGGATTGATAGAGAGGTGAAGCTAGAAGGGGCGTTTAGAAAAAGGATTTGTGTTGGGTCCTGCAAGGAGCTTAGCGAGAATGCAAGAAGGCAAAGAAGACAAGAGGAATGGCGTCAGGTCCTATAGGGAGCTTGGAAGGAATGCAAGCAGGCACAACAAATGGTGGAATGATATTGGGTCCTACAAGGAGCTTGGCAAGAATGTAGGCAGGCATAGGAATATGAATGGCGGGGATGAGGTCCCCCATATGTGGCCTCACTGGTTCATAGCTCCAGTCAAAAGTGACGGGTGTTGTCCCTTAACAGCTATTTACCAAGCAAAAACTAATAATTTTAAGTTGATTGTAAAAAAAGGTTCTTAAGAGTTCTATAGAAATTACTAAATCCTTAAACAATATTATTACTATTTTGTCTTCCTTACCCCAAAAGAAATAGTGATTTAAGAAGTATAATAAAGGAATAAGGTTGAACCTCAGGAGAAACAATGATTTAAGAAGTATAAGAAAGGAATAAGGTTGAATATCATTTAGTATATTAATATAAGGTTAAATGATATGTAACTATTGCTAAATTTTTTTGAGATTCTATTACTAACTATAATATCAATGTTAGACTGATAAAAATCAAGGTATATGCATGTTCCCTTAGCAGCTAGGAATGAGGGATTGAATAGGGAAGAGTTTTGGTAAGAAAAAGAACTTAACAACCTCAAATCTATAATCAAAATTACTTTAGGGTAGACCATAGACGTCCTCTTCAAACTAATATTGGAATGTTCAAATAGTTTGGAATATTAGTAAGATATGACCCTTCTTCGAATACATTTTTATGGAAAAAAAATAATGTAATAAACTTTGAATAGTTAAGTCTTCTATTAAGCCATGTGAAGGATGGTAGCAAACCATCATGGGGTGGGTAGTGATTGTCTACCTTACAAGATTTTGTTGGGAGTGAATGATTATCTCCTTTTTGGTTGAATAATATCCATAACAATTCAAGAATAATGGATTTGGAACCCCTCATGTATCACAACACCAAAATGGGTAGTTAAACCTTTGAGGTGGTTGATCTTAGAACCTACTTATTTTGAATTAGGAAGCTCTCTTCTAGTTATAGTGCTAAGATCATGGGTATAAGCACTAACTTTTATGGAAACAAATGGAATAGGACCCTATGAGGGCATTGGTAAAGGTAGTAGTCCTCTAACATAGGTTATTCATATCCATCTGAGGTGATCATCGATGGAAATATCCTATGACTTACTTAGAGATAAGCTTATCCATATTGGATATTGGCAAGAGTCAAGGGGCATATTATTCTGATGGAATGTTTGTCATACCACTTGGATATTGAGATGGATTTTTCTAGGATATTGTGGAGATTAGGCCTAGTTGCATAGCAGTGATGCATACCCCATCTTTCTCTAGATGCATGGACATATTTTTCTAGGAACATGTGGACCTTGGGGCCAATGGCATGCAAGTATTCAGGCCAACAACATGCATGTAATAAACCACCTTGTTGTTCATTTGTTTGATAGATTACAAAGAAGATAATTTATAATGAAGCTTAAGTAGGTAACATATTGGACATACTTTATGGAATTGACATGGTATAACTTGATATAGAAATGGTATCTTACTTTACCAATTTGGTTAGAACAACTTGGGTCATTGGTCATAGGAAGTTGACCCTATGCTCTACAAGCGAGTATAGATGTCTACTCTCTCATCTCAGGCCATAAAATATACTTGGAGGGGTAGATAGGGATTATATCCATTTTGGAGGGATCATATTGCATCCCTAAGATAAGTTGTGACTAGCCAAAGTCATGGAGTCCACATGACATTGAAAAACACCTAAAGTAAGCTTCAAGAAATGTTAATCATAATTCCTTCATTGGCCTTTCTATACTAAATTATTGGTATTAATGGATTGACTTGTAGGAATGAATGGTAAATGATTTGTTGCTAGAAATAAACTTGCACTGTCATCCAGGTTGGTTGTTGCTTAATCTGTGCATCCACACATTCACCCTTCTCCATTCATTCTTATTGATATTTAGTTTATTGATGTGCACCCCTATGGTGATGTTTTTTTATAACACTCCCTAAGGCATGGTTATCAATTTCTCCCCTATGATGTTGTTCATTTGTATGTTCCTTGAGACGTGGTTATCAATTTGTTCCTTGTGGAATTTATGTGTATGCTCCCTGAGGTGTGGTTACCAATCCCCTGATACGTTGTTCATTTGTACACTCTCTGAGGTGTTAATAATACATGATCATCTAACATAATGTAGCTTGCTAGCTTGTGAATTTATGTACTCTATATTCCACCTAGCATAATGTAACTTATTAGCCTATGTGCTTCATAGGGCCTAACTTTTCACATTTGTGGTCTACTATCATAGCACAACTAGCTATCCAATGATCCATGCGAGCTTTGTAGTGTGCATCACCCTTAGTGATAGAGAAATCTAGTGCCTAAATCATGTACCCTTCTTCATTCATATTGATTGTGCTCATCTATTTGTATGCATTCTTACTTTGAAGCAATCGATCAAATCACTACATTCTTCTCTCCTCTTTAGTATTCCTCTATGTGTTTGTTGCATATAGGGGATGATATTGGGTATTGAGACAACCTTTCATACTAAGGTCTCCTTACCTTGTTGACTCAAAGTTTTTGTTTTAGATAGCGTGTACTGAAATTGTTGTATTTTTTTTCTCTCCATGTATGCTTCATGTCTAATTTATGTATTCTTTGTGTATCCTTTGCATAAGCTTTATGTGCACTCTATTATTTTCTCAATGTATTCCTCATGTATGTTTGAATTTTTCCTCATCTTGTGTGATATATATATATATATATATATGTATGTATGCATTTAAGGTGTATTTGTGTCATATGTATATGTAAGGTAGGGTGACCAACCACGCCAAGGCTTTAGGTCATGGAGAGACGAGAGCGGAGGGATTTCCTATCTTACCTCAAGCTAATGGGTGTTTAGGTCAAGGATAAAGAATGAAGAGCACTCTCAAGTGCTTTTGTCACTATGCTAATCTGAATGTTTAAATGGGGATAGACAAGCCATTTTTCAGAACCTGGACTGTACCTCAAACAACTCTCTGTTTGAGGAAAATAGTGTGTATCTAGGACAACAACACGACATGCTAGCATCTCTTTGGTCCACCAACATCTGTACAACTAGAAAGTGAAAGGTACAATATAGAGTTCCATAAAACCTACTGACAACCTAGTAAATGAGGTTTAATGAAATAAACAAAATAATAAAGTACGATAAATGACTATTGTTGTCTCCTAATAGTGCACCCTTGTTGAGTAAACTCAACCTACTGGTAAAACATTGGAAACTTTCCCTGATTGTGGGCTCAAATTTCAAAACTAACCTCTAGAGTAAGTTGGCTCTTATGGTACTCACCTAAAAGCTACTTCTTGTTGGGAAAAGGGTAAGAAGATTTGCATAAAATAAAACCTATGACTAAGGGTGATGCACTAAATTTGATAACCTAAAACTTGCACACACAGTTTCAATCAACAACAAAGCTTGATATGCACAACTCAATACTCATATGTTTTTGCATCAATATTTCATAAAGAGGATACAATGCACACAATCCTAGAAGGAAAGATACTTTTCACAACTCAAATATTTTTGTATTCCAACACAACTCACAACCTGCAAAATACATATAATTTTTGCGCAAAGGTGTTACTAATGAGACACAAAGACAAGGAATGAGATAACTTCACAAGGAATTGCATCAATCATTCAAATGCACACAATAGAACAGAAAATTAAGAAGGAAAATTTTCTTATCTTCATTGATCTCCAAGGTGTAAACTGTTATACATGTCTGTAAAAAGAGTTACAAATATTGTCTGAACTACTGAAAAGGACTTCAAAATTCACAATGTAGAAAAAATATAATGATAAGAACTAACTTCAAAAATGATGTTCGAAGTTACTTTATGCTTTCCAAATAGTTGCACAAAGATAGGAACTATAACTTCCTTGGTCATGTACAACAATAAAGCCTAAATTCTAGCCCCTAAACCCACTCCAAAAAGGCTCATAGATGAAGAAAAGGTCAAGACTTGACCTCTCCTATTATAAAGGCTCCAAAAACTGCTCCAAGATGCTCTCAATTCCCTCCAAAACCAAGTCAAAACAACCCCTACATTCTCTCCACTTGTTTGTCAACTTCCTCAACTTCTCTTATATGCTTGGCATAAACCATAAATTTCCAAACTGTATCCATCCCTTTTGGCTTAATCTTGAAAAACCAACACAATCATGCAAACCACATAAGTGAATAAAGGGAAAAAATTAGTCACCTTGCACATGAACATAATGCAAGGGTATTAGTCTATGGATAAAATTTTAAAGAAAGCAAAAAATACCTCAATGGGGTCGGCCACACTCAGGGTTGGGAACCCCAAAATACAAAACCTATGGCCAAAAGGTATTCACACTTTCATTTTGCATCCTTAATTTCTCTGTTCTGTCTGCTCGAGCCACCACTAGGGTTTCATCTAGAGCTTCTCTAGAAATTTTGAAGGCTCTCCTATAGATTTCATGCAAAAACATCTAGAACTACATGTAGGTAAGCCTTAATTTGCATAAAATCTATTGTTTTTTCCTTCTTTTGTGAAAGAAAATTTCTTTTCTTTGCATTCTTATAGCACAAAAATGATAAAAGACACTTAATTTTTCTATGTGTTCTCTGGAAACTTCGTTCCACTCTTTGAGGGTGCTACCATGGTCTAAACCCGAGCTTTCATACAGTCTTTGGAGGATTTTCTGGAGTTTTCATATGTAGATTGCTACAAAAATATGTTGAGGCCAAGTAGGGTAAGCCTTTGTCTGCATAAAATTTTCCTTTTTCCACCACTATATGTGAATAAAACTCTACTTCAAGCTCATTTACATAGAAAATAATGAAGATATTTTGGTTTTTTGTACTTTTCTTTTCATGCTCGATCTTTCTAGAATAAACGATGAAATTTTTCTACTCTCTTTTGAAAGAAAAGAAAAAACTCTTGCTTCTATGTATTTTTTACTATTGCCATTAGAGTGTACTATGCCCTACTCTCTTGAAATATTGTCACACCATCACTGTAATTGGAAGTTCTTCAAGTTAACTTCCCTTTACTTAGTATATTAGCTACAAATCCTTTACAAACTCATGCTCACTCATCACCCATATAAGGTACAGACCGCAACCACTAGAAGTTTCTCATGATGTACTTGAGTCACTCAACTACTTCAACCTCTTACTCTTGATTATTCTTCCTTCGTGATAGATCTAAATTGTCCTCTTGTTTTTTCCTCTGGCTAGTATACTTGAACTAATGTTGCAAGAATGATGGAAATTGTTGTTCCAATCTTCTACTCTACTCCAAAGGACAAAGGGATGAATGAATTGATATTGTCTATGGGTCTTGCTAACAAGCTTGATCTACTTTCTATGGTATTAAAGTTTCTTTCCTTTGATAGATAACAATCCCTCCAAATCATTGGTTGACAGTCCTTACACTTGTTAGGACAATGTTCATGGTGTTTTCTTGAAACTAATGGACAATGTTTTTGATATATACTGACAGTCTTAATGGATTTCATAGTCCTTTTCCAACAACATTCTTGTAATGCTTCATAGTACCCTATGATGGTCACTTTCCTTTTAGCTTGAAGTAGTTCACAATGGCTCTAATTACTTGTATGCTCATTAACTTTCAAAACCCTACCCTTTTGTAAACTCTTATTAGCTTTCTTGATGGGAAATAATTCTTCTTGTGCTTGATCTAGATGTCTTGTTGCTCTCTATGCTCTTCCTCAATGGATAACCCTTCCTTATGCTCTTTATGTCCCTTGATTGAGTGACTTCAATCTACTCTTCCTTTGTCCTTGATACAAGGTACATGATGTTATTATGGATGAATTTCCTAATTTAAATAAGTCCTATCTCTTTTGATATGTTAAGACATTCCTTATCTCTTCCCATCCTCCATACCTCACTGTCAAGCTACACTTATCATGATAGGCTATTATATTCTTCAAATTATCATACCTCACTATCAAGCTACACTTATCATAATAGGTTGTTATATTCTTCAAATTATGAGTTGAATTTACTTTGAATGTAGATTCTCCTTTGAAATCCTTCATAGGAAATTCCAACATTGCCAATGCGACATCAGGTGGAGAAGAAATCTAAACAAGACAAAACTACGACAACATCTTGTTATGGGTTATCACCTTAAATCCTCCTAGTCATGACTATCATTTTTCATTTTATGACATTGATCGATCACAGTCAGCTCATGAACATGCCTTATTACTTGTGCATTGTAATTGTCATCCACTATCCAATGTTGCTTACAATTTAACCTTCCTCATTGGAAGACACTTCATTAATCTCATGAGGAAAGAATTATTGAGTGACATGTCCCTCTCTCATATTGTGATTCCATTGAACAAGTATTTTTCATTTATGATAGTGACTCTAGCCAACTCATTGTCATGAATGATGAGCACTTGTTCAATGTTGATAAGTGTGATGAGTTTACACTCCTATCCCTCTTAAAAATTGAGAGAGAAGCATGTTGGGCTCAAACCTTGTGGGAGCCCATTTTTTCCACATGCCATGATGTTAGTGAAAACTAATCCAACAATGAAAATTATACCTATACCTACACAGTGAACAAACATGTTAGATAAAAATAATGGAGCTCAGAAATTGATGGATATTGATGATGATCTACTTTTCCTTGATATCTATGAAAATTGTATATCTGATTTAATGCCTCATGAGAATAGATTATATAAATGTTGATATTGTATATGAAGATAATTTGATCCCAAGCTCTAAAACCATCTGTTTCATCCTTTACAGGTATTTTTGGAGCAACCAACGAAGGGATTTGGAGTTGAAGACACATTTGAACAACCTTAGGATTCATCATTCAGGAAATGATAGATCCATTTTCTTTTCATGTTCTTTTATTTCATCAAATGTATAGTCTATTTCCTTATGTTTCATTTGATTAGTCACTCCCACAGCTTGTGTAGGACACCATACTTTTGTACAATGAATAAAAACAACAATATTATGCAAATTTTTGTAATCTCTTCTCTTGTAAATACTTTCATAATAAAAGTACAAATTTCATTTGAAAGCATCTTTTGTGTAATGGAAAAAACCTTAGCAGAAATTAATGTGTACCTTTTATCTTTAGTTGTGAATGTTGTTCCATCTCTACCTGATTGAGCTGAAAGAAAAATTAGGTAACAAATACAAAGATGGTAAAGAAGATGGATGAAAACTAAGGTGAAAAATTCCAACTCACTAAAGGTCTAGCTCACCAGCAAGCTCCACCAACCAAGAGAGGAAAAATGTTGGGTTGTATAGGGGTTTTCCTTAGTCAAACCCCCGCTTTGGTGTTTCCACCTCCATGAACAGCCAGTAAAGTCACAATATAGAAAATTCTATAAAGAGAACAAAGGAAAGAAACCGAACAATAACAAAGGCACTATGCTACGTTAATCAACAAGCAATATCACCTTCCCAATCAAGGTGCTCTCAAGCATGTAGAGGAGGTTGCAAACTCAGTAAGGTCTACACTACCGCAACAAAAAAGAAGTAGTCCCTCAGGACACCGAATCACAATTCCAATGGTGGAATAAAAGTAGGAAGATGGATGGGATTGCTTAATGAAAAGTGTTGTAAAAATGCTAAGAGAATGAAGTCGAATGCCCAAGAGTTCAAGAATTGCTAAAGAGATGGATTAATTCAGCAAGATAGGCATTTCAAGATCAAAATGAGAGGGAAAGAGTTGTTTTTAGGCTGGTTGGTTGACATAGAGGTGTTATGCTTCATGCCCAATGGAGAACGTAATGTGCTTGCGGACTCTAGGGGCAGGAATCCATCAAGGATGGCAACGCACTGCACAGATGTTTGTGCATCATGCTCGCATCCCTGACAAAAATTACCTCACTGACATAAAAGATAAGCACCAAGTGGATGTGAGGTAGATGGGTGATGTGGAATTTGACATTCGAGTTTGATTTTCTAAGGTAGAGGGGTGCAAAAGGGGAATTTAAACAAGGGGTGAAAATTTTCTCCTATACATTTTTCTCCCACCTTAGTGAGCACGAGTGTCAATGAGTTTTCTATAAAGTAGATCGAAGAGTTAAAAATGTATAACTGAACCATCAAGGAAGCAGACTGTGATCTAGAGAACTCAAAAGAACTGGGTAGGAAAAGGACTCCACATGTACTCTCCCCTGAGGAGGTTTGAACAAAGGACTCTGTAGCTCCTTGAAACTAAAGAGTTGCAAAAAGAACACTGAAGGCCTATAGACCAATGATGGAAAAATCCCACAGGATGCAAGTGCTTCACAAGCGCTCAGACCTGCAAAGAAGGTTCCCCCCAAGTACTCTCTCTTGAAGGAAGCCCGATGTAAGGGGACTCCGTAGAGTCTGACTGGAAAGCAGCTTCACATGCGCACCTGCAAAGCAACATGTTAATCCACAAATAAAACATGTTAGAAATAAAAAGGAAACCACACAGGAAAACAAGCAGAAAGTAAAAAAAAATAATGAAGAGCTTTCAAAGGGGTCTCTCAAGAACCCTTCAAAATAAAAGGGGCCCACTCAAGGGACGTGTTGTTTGAAAGTGAGAGAGTGTTTTTCGCAAATCAATTCAACATCAAGGAATCCTTTTGAAATATGTTCACTTCATCAAGTAATTTAAAAGGAAGAAAATGCCCCCTTGCAAGGGGAATATTGAGGCTTCTACAGGAAAATTTTCTCCCTCCTCAGAGGAAAGTTTTTCAAGTTCTTTCTTTACGAACCCATGATGAAGGAAACATGTTCTACTAGGGGTCCTTGTTGAGAATGCAATTTTTGAAAATTATTTTGAAGTGATTTTCAAGAAAATATTTGTTGGCCATCGAATGCATTTTCTAAAAATCAAAATTGACATGATATCCCCCTCTTAGGATGGTGTATGTTGAATACAGAGGCACATGACATCCTAAGGAGAGAAAAGAAAGAATAAAAAAAGTGATGTTGTGGCCTGCAGAACATAGTGAGATGTCATTGTGGTAATGTTGTCACACACGCGAGGGACAACACATGAGATACACAACATCATGACTCAAGTAAAGAAGAGAGAAAGATAAAAGAGCAAAATAAAAATAGTAACATCACGAAAAATAGATATAGGGGTGATCTTATATTTTGGGGTCAAAGCTACTCATAAATATATATATAAGTATAATAATAGTATATTAATGAACTGTCATCAACCCCCTACTATATCACACCATGTGAAGAATGAATGAGAAGATAAAATTAAAATAAAAAATTGGGTCAACATGGAAGGGAAGCCTAAATGCCCCCAACACTTTGTATTGTCCCTAATTGTTGAAAATCAATACACATAACAAAGAAAGAATGATAAGACAAATAGAGGAAGTTGTACGACACATAATAACCCCTATATCCAAGCACCTACAAGGGTGACAAGGGTCATATAGGAACACATAATGCAAGCATGGGGGAACACAAACACACACAGAGAAACTACACTACAGATAAAGAAGAGGCACCCCCTAACACTCATCAACCAAGAGGTCATTGGCCTCCCAATCTAGATCAGTATACAGGGAAGGCGGATGAGCCTGAAAGGGAGGAATGTCAAGGGGGGAACCCTCCAACCCCCCCGCAACAATAGCCAAGGAAGGAGAATCTTTTGGGTCTCCTCTATGTTGGCCCACAATTGTCGTTGCACCAAAAGATCAACCTTTTAATGCTCGATACAATTTCTAGAGTTAATGGATCCATAAGAGTTGGTTAGTCCATGTCACAAATCTTGAGAGGAGCATTGACCATCTACCAACAAACTCCCCCTCAGTGTTGCTCAAGGGGATTTGAACCTGGCACCTTTTTCTCTTATACCAATTGTTGGCCCACAGTTACCATTACACCAAAAGATCAACCTTTTAATGCCCACTACAACTGCCAGAGTTAACAGATGCATGAGAGGTGATTAGTCCATGTCATGAATCCCAAGGGGAGAGTTGACCATCTGCCAACACTCTGTGTTGGCCTCCTATAATGATTTTAATAACTAATCCTTTACAGCCATGACTCAGAGATTGGACATCTAACCTGAATAGCTATCTCAATCATCATGAAGGTGCATTTAAATTTTCAACCTAGGGACGTGAACTTGAAATGGTTCAGCATAGTATGTGCACTAGGAACTCAAAGTAGCCATTTCATTCTACAGCTAAGAAACATAATACTGAAAGTAAATTGCCTGAAAGTGAAAGAGACAAATGTTGAATATCAATCAAAGACTATGCTAAGTTGAAATGCATAACAGGAATAAAAATCTGAGCAACGAACAAGACACTACTTTGTCTACTTTGGCTGCAAGAATAGTCAATGCCAGATTTCTAACTAAGTACTAAATAGCAAGTAATACTAAACTAATGTTAAACTAATAAGATGGATTACTCACCAAGTGGGTCTGCTTGGATAAGTATCCTCTAAACTAATAGGAACTCAAGTTCTTGAACTCATAACTTTATTTTATTCACTATAAATCATGCATACAAGAGAGTAATGTATTTGTATCACTGAAACTGGAGAATGAGAGTACAATATCAAATCATGAAACTCCTAAAGAAGGAGCATCAAATCATTATTTATACTACAGCTAAACAAGGAAGTGAACTCCATGAATGGGAGGACACCATTTAGGGAAAACAGGGGAAAGTGGAGCGATGGAGGTTACGCATGCATGGAATCTGGTCAGACAAGCAAGTCCAAAAATAGATCTAGCACAACAGTAATGCCCATGCATGCTCAATCATTAAGGTCCACTACAAGGAGGTTACGTTCAATTGCATGAAGAATCTTTTGCCATCAGTTTCCTTTGACTTGGAGCGATTCCTCAGCTAGACGTTATGATGCATGCCTAGCTGGTGATGTCTTCCTCAACTTGGCATATTAAATCTGCATGGCAAGGTCAATACGCATAATAACTACACATCTATAACCAGTCTAAGAATCATTCATTAATCACATGCAAAATCAATATAGTTAACCAACATAATATGCCAAATGTCATTAAAGCTTGTAGAGATGGGATAATGTCAAATTTCATGGTTTGAGGGAAACATTATGCAAATACCAACATTTAATCATCAAAGTTCATGACATCAGCCAAAAAATAGACTATAGATTCTACTCAAAACTAGACCAAAAACTAGGCTCATCACTCCTCCCAACCTAACATTTTGTTGGTCCTCCAGCACAAGAAAAGTTGTTCTTCTGCTTGGTCAAGGCTCTAAAATTTGCAACAGAGAATTGTCCAACATCAGTGGCTGTAGTGCAGGAATCAGGATCCCAATAGAATCCTCCCAATCTGTCAAACTTTTTCCATCTTTGCCTCTCTACAACAACGTCAAACTGGTAAAATCTGAAGTTTGGCATGGGCCACATGATCATAGGTGGCTGGAAAGTCAGGGGAAGCCAAAGTCACCCCTGTGTTTTCCCAATCTCAATATACCTATCAATTCTTTTTAGTGTTGCAACATAATTGTGGATGGAATGAGGCTCAACCTGTTTCAGCTCATCAGTCAAACTATTCCTTCTTTGTGGCAAACATCTCCTCGTGGTTTCCTCCTTTGTTTTCTTTACCTCATACTCACTGTAAACTACTTCAATCTAAGGCATAATAATATTGCCATAACTTGGTCTAAGCAGCATTCTATGTCATTCTCTGTAAATATCCCTTGGGTTGCTTCATTCAGCTCTAACAAGCAGAGGAATATCATAATCCAATTGCATGTAAGCACCATGTTGTTGTCCCCAACTAATCTCATTTTGCACCCAATACATGAATGCTCTCAGTTGAACATCCCCAACATACAACAACAGATTCCAATCATGGTCTTTTGTGACATCGTAATTATGCAAATAAAATTCACATAGCAAATTCTTCATTTCAGGGGAGGAAATCCTATAAGCACTAAAAAATTCCATAGGGGTATCAATAGAAGGATTCAAAACTGAGGCAATTCTTGACATCTTAAAAAAGAGATACTTCTCTTTCAGGAGCAGAGCATAGACCCTTGGAGGGGTCCTACATTCTAGAATCTTTGGTGTCAAAGCTGCCATATCATCCACCCTCTACTTTAGGGTGGCAATTGCATTTTTATCCTCAATCTCTTCATCCTTATTTTGAATTTCCTCCTTTAATTTCCATTTTTCCTTTTTCCATTCTTCCTCTCTTCTTTGTATTTCTTTCCATAAATTCAAAATTGTTGCATGTATTGTAAAACCAGGAGGATTATGAATGCCTACCAATATTTTGTTCATGGTGACTCCTCATAAGGCACTATCTACATGGACTCAGGCTATCCAATTATCTTTGGCTAAAAGGGTGTTGTTTCTTCTTCCTTTTGCTGTAGGGACTCTTGTTCTTGTTGTGGCTATAAGAACTCTTGCTCCAGTTCTAGCTGTTGTTGTAGGACTTCTTGTTGCAGGACCTCTTAATTTTCTTCCAATTCTTTTGTAATGTTAGCAATATCAGTCAGTGTTATATTTGTTTCTCTCCTAAATATGTCTTCTTCTTCTTCTTCAAAATTCTCCTACTCCATTGGAGCTTCAGGTTCCTCATGTGAGGTCTCACTAGGTTTAGAGATTTCCTGTGGAGGCGTACCAATTGCAGGCCCAGCTAGTCTTGATTTCTTGGGAGGTCTCTTACATTTTCCTTTGGCTGCAAGATGAATAGTATCAGCCTTCCTCTTCTTAGAACTTGGCACTTTTCTTTCTACAGGCTATGTCTTAACCTTCCCTTTTCTCATTTCTACCTCTCTCTATCGTGCCCTACTTTTCATCAGGGTTTCAAGTGGGATGTCATCATCAGAATCTGAGGAAGAGCTTTCTTTTTCTAAGTGCTCTATTCCAAAAGAACTAATTTCTATGGTTTCTTCTATTGTGGTAGGATTCATGCTCGAGCCAGCACTAGAGGTTGAAGCACTAGGAATGGATTCAGTCGTGCTTACTCTCCTACTAGACCTACATAATTGAGGCAAAGCCCTAGGTTGCAAGTGCTCAAGTCTAATTTGATCAACATTTATAAACTCTTCCCAAGTCATCCCAGATACATCGTGTAGAGAATTTTCAACTAACAATTTAATCAAGCAGTGGTGGGAAATAAAATTATCCCTACCTTTTTGGATCTCATCCTTCATAATTGAGAGAAGATTGTATAGCACGTTGAGCACATTCATCCTCCTTCCATGCCTCATGTGATTCAAAATCTTGAAGTGGATAGAATGCAAGTTTGACTGGAGACCCTCACAAGTGATGTATTTGATAAAATTAATAGCTATCTACTTCCATGGCTCAGGCAAAGACATTCTCTTTGGACCTTGTTTGTCTATTCTCAATGGGGAGTCGTTTGGTTCTATAAACTCGGCCCTAGCTGATTTGGCATCTCTGGAAGTAGGGTAGTTTTCACCATCAACTAGTAACCCTGTGACCTCTGCAATTCTTTCCTCTGTTACCACAACTTCCAACCCTTTTACTGTGGCTTTTCCTTTTGAAAATGTGTAGGAAAATTCAAGGGAAATGCTTTCATCAAAGCCATCCAGCTTCAAGAAGTAATCTAACCATCCACAGTTTCTAAATTATGTCAGGCACTGTGCATCCTACAGTAAAATATCATGCACCGTGGGTTCATTTTGAATTAACCCACCTCCCATTTTCTACAATCAAACAAATGCTCTATAACTTCTTTCCTACAATTCTCATCTAAAAATCAAATACACTTTCTTGCAGTATCTACTAAATTCCAGTACCAACCTGCTAAATTTTTAGTGTCAGTCTTAACTGAATTTCCTTTCTTTTGTTTTTCCTTCTTGCTTGCAACTCAAGATTACAACAGGGCAATAATGGCAATAAAAGGAGTGATAAAGGGAAATTATGATAGGAAGAAATGGCGATTGTAGTTATTGTCACTTCACACATGCAAGTCATCCTCTCACTCGGATTTCAAATCAACTCATTTAAAAATTTCTGACACAGCCTAATATGATTTGACACATGGGTAATAAATTCACAAAGTATTTGCATCTTTTTCTTTCCCCTCCCCCAACCTAAATTTGGGCATGTGTTTGCACATGTGAGATGGGAGTGGCGATTGACAATTAATATTGGCATTTATGTGAATATCTATACTAACATATAGTGATTAAATGAACACACTTAAAAGATGATTAAAGATAGCAATTAATGAGCACATACCTGAATGTGCGGAAGATTTGTTGCAAAGATCATGAATAAAGTAACACTCGCCTTTTTGGAGAATAAATTGAGCAATAAATGAAGTGAAATGAGGTGAGGTGGAATGAAGTGTTCGAATAGAGAGAAAGGTGGTAATGGATGGGTGGATGGGCAAATGGATGAAGAAATGCACTTCCACATAAGTGAAAATCTTTATTATGAAAAGTACACACCTTAATTAGCCAAAAGGAGGGACACTAGGTCCACTCCCTTTGGTTGCAGTAAGCTCTAGTTCTGAATGTTGGATGAATTGTTGTAGGAACTCTTCTTTGGAATCTAGCTTGTGGTATAATATGAGGCGATGACTATTGACAAGTAATTTGAATCTAATAGGGTCAATGGTAGTAAGTTGAACAGCTCCATTAGGAAAAACCTTAGCAACTTCGTATGGTCCTAGCCACAATGATTTTAATGACTAAGCCTTTACAACCATGACTCGGAGATTGGACATCTAACCTGAATAGCTATCTCAATCATCATCATGGTGTATTTAACTTGTCAACCCAAGGACGTGAACTTGAAATGGGTCAGCACAGTATGTGCACTAGGAACTCAAAGTATCCATTGCACTCTACAGCTAAGAAACACAATACTAAAAGTAAATTGCTTGAAAGGGAAAGAGACAAATGTTGAATATCAATCAACAACTATGCTAAACTGAAATGCATAACAAGAATAAAAATTTGAGCAATGAAGAGGACACTACTCTATCTGCTTTGGTTGCAGGAATAGTCATGGAATGGAATTCTAGTGGCTGTAGGAACAGTCAATGCCAAATTTCTAACTAAGTACTAAATAGCAAGTAATACTAAACTAATGCTAAACTAATAAGATAAATTACTCACCAAGTGGGCCTCCTTGGATAAGTATCCTCTTAACTAATAGGAATTCAAGTGCTTGAACTCAAAACTTTATTTTATTCACTGTAAATCAAGCATACAAGAGAGTAATGTATTTGTATCACTAAAACTTGAGAATGAGAGTACAATATCAAATTGTGAAACTCCTGAAGAAGGAGCATCAAATCATTATTTATGCTACAACTAAACAAGGCAGTCAACTCCATGACTGGGAGGACGCCATTTATGGAAAACAAGGGAAAGTGGAGTGATGGCGGTTACACATGCATGGAATCTAGTCATACATGCAAGTCCAGACATAGATCCAACACAACAGTAATGCCCATGCATGCTCAATCATTAAGGTCCACTACAAGGAGGCTATGTTCAGTTGCATGAAGAATTTTTTGTCATCGGTTGCCTTTGACTTGGAGTGATTCCTTAGCTAGATGTTATGGTGCATTCCTAGTTGGAAGTGTCTTCCTCAACTTCATGTATTAAATCTGCATGGCAAGGTCAGTATGCATAATAACTACACATGTATAACCATTCTAAGAATCATTGATTAATCACATGTAAAATCAATATAGTTAACCCGCATAATATGCCAAATGTCATTAAAGCTTGTAGAGATAGGATAATGTCAAATGTTAATGGTTTGAGGGAAACATTATGCAAATACCAACATTTAATCATCAAAGTTCATGACATCAGCCAGCAAATAGACTATAGATTCTACCCAAAATTAGACAAAAAACTAGGCTCATCACTCTACTTAGTTCCTATAGGGAAAAGGTCAACGACTTCATGAAGATCGTTGAAAGGGTCAACACCTCATCTAAAGAATTAAACATGCACTTCATTGGAGTGCCATGTGTTACTTCATCGGATGAGGGAGACAATGCCCAAGATCCACTGTTGGGCTCACCAAGAGACTTGGGAGCAGTGATAAACTCAGGGGACACTGGAATGTCCTCTATCACAAGGATGGCACATGCTAATGCAGCACCACCCTCTAAATAAGGTGGACTCCTCTTTCAACCCCCAATTCTAGCAGGGCCTTCTTCCATCTTCCGCTTCATCAAAGGGTGAGAGACCCCCACAGACAAGGCAGAAGGAATAGAGGAGGAGGAGAAAATCGCGGTGGACACCACCAAGGTGTTTAACATGTCCATGAGCTTCAACAAAGGAGAGATGTCTGGGAGGGACATCAAAAGAGGTGGTTCAATCAAATGAGCAATAAACACCTACACGTTTTTAGGGTTAGGGACATTTGTGCTCACAACAAGAGCCAACAGTAGCACCAAGGCTGACTGAACTAAAGAATAGGGGATGGGAGAGGAGTATACAACAACAAGCCCTAAAATAGGGGCAGTTGACTCCCCTTCCTTCCTCTGTAGAGTGGGTTTCTCACTAGCCAAAGCCTTTTACCGATGCTTGTGCTCACACACAAGGTGATTCATATGACTCTAGGACCCAAAGGCCAAAAGTTGGGATGAAAGAAAAGGCTCTTGCTCAAGCATCAGAGTGTCCATCATGGTCGTTTCTAGTGGAGGGAGAGACTCCTTGACAAGAGCAGGAGGGAGAGATTGATAGGATATTGAGCAACAATGGGGGGAGTCAACTTTAATTCCTTGATTTTAGGCCTCTTCCAATTCACTTCCTTGGGAGCATGAGCAGTAAGAGGCCATGGAGGCCAAGAAATAGAGGACTCACCACGAGGAGCCTTCCCTTTACCATAGCGAACATGCATAGGAACTGTGGGTAGAATGGGAAGTTTGAACATAGGATGTGTGGGATATCACCAAACGAGCACCATAGGATTCTCCAACAAGCACCTAGGAACAAAATCCAATGACACTGTAGCAGGGCAAGAGGAAGTGAAAATTTAGACAATAGAAGAGGATGAAGAGGAACCTAGAGAGCGCTTCTCTTCTTTCCTTCTCCAGGTCATGGTGGCATCACTGTCAACTTTCAAGCAGGCCCTATGTAAGACAACATAGGGAGATGGATGGTATCTCACCTTAGGTGTTAACCACCCCTTCTTGTACTTCACATAGGTTCAGTACAAGAGGTCCATCCTAGGAGGAAGTGGACCAATAGGTGCAAGCCAAAAGTGATCTAGTGAATAGCTACCATGTGTAACTGATGATTTATAGTCAGTGTCATGCATTACATGCACTGTAGCCTCATGAATAAATTTCAAACTTTTATGCATGACCAAGGGAACTGCATTCATAGCGACCAACTAGGGGATACCCAATTTCACCCTAAAGAGTTCAGACCATGAGATTATGTCAAAAATCAAGTTCAGTGATTTAGGTCCAAAAAGGACCGACAAGGTGATGCAACCAAGGGGAGATACGAAAAGTATGTTATGTGTACAAATGGTACTCTTAGATGTGCCATTCCCTTCTTTGTGAAAGAAATTTATCAGCATAATCTCCTTAGTAATGCCATTCACTTGACACATTGGGTCAACAAGAACACTTGTTACATTATTTTTGTTTATTCACATAGGGATGTATAGAGGAAATGGTTGTCTATTATAACCCATTGGCAGGTTTTGTGAGGTGAAAGTTATGCCAAGAGAAATGCTTGCAGGTTGCATGAAATGTATGGGCAGGTACAAAAAGGAAGCCATCATGTATACTAGACGAGACTTTCACAGAGCCCCCAAAGATTTTGCAATTAAGCAATGACCCAACTAAGGTTTCATTATGCAATGCTTATGGAACCTTCCAATTATGCCACTAGGTTTTTCAAGTTGGGTTGGAAAGTGTAACGCCTCACAACACTCACACCCACAACACTCCTACAATATGAGGAAAGGGCCTTTTAGCACTACTAAATGCAACCCAAATGGTTTGCGTTGAGTTCACCAAAAATGTAAGGTAGGGAGACCAACCACACCAAGGCTACAGTTCATAGAGAGCCAAGAGTAGAGGGCTTCCCTATCTTACCTCAAGCTAACAGGTGTTTACGTCAAGGATAGAGAATCAAGAGCACTCTCAAGTGCTTATGTCACTCTGCTAATTAGAATGTTTAAATGGGGCTAGACGAGCTGGTTTTTAGAACCCAAAATGTACCTCAAACAACTCTCTGTCCAAGGACGATAATGCGTATCTGGGACGATAGTGCAACACATTGGTGTCTCTCTAATGTGTTGGCATCTGTATGGCCAAAAAGTGAAAGGTATAGTATAGAGTGCTATAAAACCTACTAAGAGCCTAGTAAATGAGGTTTAATGAACTAAATAGAATAATAAAGTATGATAAATGACTACAAAGATGGTAAAGAAGATGGACAAAAACTAAGGTGATGAAGTCCAACTCACTAAAGGAACAACTCACTAGCAAGCTCCATGTACACATACACCTACACATAACCAAGAGAGGAAAAATGTTGGGCTATATAGGGGTTTTCCTCATTCAAACCCCCGCTTTGGTGTTTCCACGTCACAGATAGCTAAGAAAGCCACAATATAGAAAATGTGATAAAGAGAACAAAGGAAAGAAATCGAACAACAACAAAGGCACTATGCTATGTTAATCAATAAGCAATATCACATTCCCAATCAAGGTGCTCTCAAGCATGTAGAGGAGGTTGCAAACTTAGTAAGGTCTATGATGCCACAACAATGAAGAAGTAGTCCCTCGAGATACCAAGTCACAATTCCAATGGTGGAAAAAGTGCAGCAAGATGGATGGGATTGCGCAATGAAAAATGTTGTGAAAATGCTAAGAGAATGAAGTTGAATGCTCAAGAGCTCAAGAATTTCTATAGAGATGGATTGATTGAGAAAGATATGCATTACAAGATCAAAATGAGAGGGAAAGAGCCATTTTCGGGTAGGTTGGTTGACAAAGGGGCATTACGCTGAATGCCCAATGGAGAATGTAATGTCCCTATGGACTCTAGGGGCAGGAATTTGTCAGGGATGGCAACGTGCCACACAAATTTCCATGCGTTGTGCTTGCATCCTTGAAAAAAATTCCCTCACTAACACAAAAGACAAGCGCCAAGTATATGTGAGGCAGATGGGTGATGTGGAATTTCGCATTCGGGTTCAATTTTCTAAGGTGGAGGGATGCAAAAGGGGAATTTACAAAAGGGGTGTAAATTCACTCGTATAGAGTATAGTATGTGTGACCATATTATCATGACATTGTGGATTGATAAGATCCTAAGTCTATGGGCTGTCACATCTCTTAGCTTGGAGTCATTCACTCTCTTTAGCATTTTGATAAAGAGATCTATCTTCTCCATACTTTAGTATGAGTGTGAAATTTAGTTCAAATCCCCACTAAAGTGGGAGCTAAATGTAGTATCATAAATTATTACCACTCAAAATTTCACACTAGGTTTGGCACCCTCTTTGGTGCATGTGCTAAAAGTATGCTTGTCATGTATCAATTTTACCACTTTTTTGAGAAAATTAATTAAATCCGTATTTATTAGCCTTCAATAAAGAAAATTATGTTTGGAAAAGCTACCAAAAATTATGCTAGGACAAGGGCACCCAGTGCCCTTGTCCTTGCTATTCATGCTTGATTTTTGAAATTTTAATGTTAGACTCAATGTGATTAAGAATTCAACTTTACTTGTCGACCTCCCAAAACAATTAATTCCAAATATATTTAGAATTATATATATATATATATACAAAATATTAGCACATTCATGTTCAAGTATTGTATATTAATATATGTACTAATACTCGTAGGACCTCAAGAAAATCTCATCATCCTCCTCGTGTGGCATTGGCATTCATGCATAAGTCCAACAAGGGTTTCAAATCTTAGTGGTAAGACATCATTGTTTTTTCATTTTTCTTATCTATATTGCTTTTCCTTTACTCCCCTAAGAGAAAGCACTCTTTATCATCTATGATCATTACCATTGTGGAGGTTGGAACACCAACATGGATTTTGACCAAGGAAAACCCCTAAATAGCATAACCCTTCTCCCTTTGTCTATTTTGTAGGTTCACAAGTTGTTTTTGTGTGAAATGGATTGGTCATCTTAGCTCTTTTGGAGGCTCCAAAACCCTAACTCATATTTTCATGGGCTCATTACTAACAAATTAGGGCATGTTGATTATCCAAACACAATCATACTTTAGATCTCAATTTTCACAATCAAAGATCTTCAGGCAATGCTTAGTCTATACAAATTCTAAAACCCTAATTTCTAGCACTTCTAGACAAGGGCATCCAATGCTTATGTCCATCCATTTTTACCCTTATTTTTTATGATAGGTGCCCCTCTATCTACCTTGCTCAGATCTATTTTTGTTTCTATAAATTTTTGTATCAATCTATGTAATTATTCATATTTTTAAATTAGGTTTTATATATCAATTAGGTTAATTGAACCACACTTGATCAATTTTCCCTCTTTGCAACAAAGGAACATGACCCAAGCAGCTTGGCTCTCCCTTGAGGAAGTTAGCCAAGCACAATGCCTTTTTTGGTTTGTGTTCCAATGTTTAGTAGAGAAAGGATTAATCCAAGTTAATTCACTAATTAGTATAGATCTTATTTTCACACTAAACATATGGTAGGGAGTTCAAAAATAATTTTGCAAGGGTGAATAATTATTTTTAATATCAAATATGAGAATCATTTATCTATATGGAACTTTGAATATTCACAAACTTGGAGAGGAATATGAATGCATTGATAACATACTTGGCTTGATGATGGCCATGGTTTATGATAAATTATCTATCGCACCCCATCTTTTTGTTACTAATTTACTTTTACCTTCATGGGTAAAAAGGATGATACATGCAATCATGATTTTCATATGTTTGCTAAATGAATGGAATACAAAAATATGTATTATGTGAAAGTGTTGATAAATGCTTTGAAATATTAGTTATATTTACATCAATTTCTATGAGTATGCTAAATTTTAAGATGCATATGGACTTATTATGAACATCTAACTACCATTGCAAATGTGCTAAGTTGGTTGCATGGACAAGTTCAAATCTTCTAGAAGGGAGGGGAAGTATCACTCAAGAGAAGTGATTGGTCGGATAACCTTTATGAAACCTATCTAAACTTATACACACACTCACAATAGAATGGTTGAGTCTATTCATAGTTTTGGAAATTGGTAATTCATCCTTAAGTATGATGTGTTGGAATTAGTAAGGGTCTTGATTACTGTTGAATGCATTCTTGGATGATTTTTATATGTTTGGAGCTTATAATACTATGCTTGATTAATGAGGTGAACATATGTCAAATGTATATATATGTATGCATATGCATGTCAACAATAGATCATATGCTTAGAGAAGCATGTACATGAGAGTACATAGGTAGATGTGCCTATGCATGATTATGAACAGGTTGCTTATGAGCATGGTGTTATTGAAGGGACAATGTGACATCTAAGTATATATGTATATATACATCACACATATGCTTCCTATCAATAAGATGGAAATTATATATATGATTGATTGTATGGTTGAATGAGTATTTGAGATATATGGTTATATGCATATTTCGATATACGCGTATGTCAGCATATGTATAATTATGCATATATGTATATAGACATTAATTTGATGCTATACATGGACATAATCATATGGTCATAATCATTTGAATATCGAATGGATTATTTGATTAATGTATTGTTATAATATATATATATATATATGAGAGTGCATATATATATGTGTGTGTGTGTGTGTGTGTATGTATGTATGTATGTATGTATACACACGTAAGCATTAATATATATATATATACATATATATATGTATGTAATATGTATTATATATATATATAATGATTGGTAAGGACATTGGATTATCTTTTAAATTAGAAAAGCGCTAATATGAAGCATGAACTATATATGAGAATATGGCTATTTAGAAGCCAAAGCAATATGATAACAATGTTGAAATTAAGTACTAGAAGAAGCATTTGGTCTATGTATGAATAATATATTGAATTTTTCAATCTAAATGGAATACAATGCCAAATTATATAGTGGCCAACACATTATGAATGGAGGTTGTGAATGAAGTATGAAACACTTTAAACAGCCTTGACTAAATCTGTGCATAACAAACAAATGAAATGATATACCATGAAGTGCATAATACACATATATATTGTGAGCGCATGAAATAGTGAAGGTCGATTTGTATATATATTATGCAAACTATTTAAGTTCAATTTATACATGTATTCTGCAAAGAATAGAGGTTGAACCTTAAAATTATATATTGGTCAATGAATAAGAGGTATTGTGCACTATGTTATAACATTCAAATAGAAAATGAGGTGCAATTAACTTTGTAGATTAAAGTGCAAATGATACGTGAATTTATGTGTCGAACCCCAATCCTAATACTTGAAAAACAATAAGAAGAAACACATTAGATGGTGAAATGCAAGCAAGAACAAGGATTCCCTATGGAATCCATTTACAAAGTTCAAATTAGGTGAAACAATGAAGAATACAATGAAATAACAATAAAAGAGATTGAATCCTAATTAAACTAGCAAACTCATGATCCCATGGGGGAATTGGTGCCAATTTGATGTGAAAATTGGCCCTTTCCCAATTCCTATGATGCAAGATTGATGTGTTGATGAAGAGTGATCCACTCTGATGAAGAATGGTGAGTGCTCCAAGCTAAAAACATGCCTAACCTAGCTAAGAACTCAATGGTATTGATGACAATGGCTAAATATTTGAGTATAGTAACTTTGCATAAATTGTGGATGGATGAAATGAGGAAATTAACCTCTTATTTATAGATTGACAAGTTGAAAGCATGCCCAAAATAGAGCAATGTGGGACTAAGAATTAACCAATGGAAAAGTGCCACTTTTCAACCTATGAGTGGATGGAGGATGTGCAAGTTTTGATGATTGTGCCAATAAATGCATATTTTTGAATTTTGAATTTGTTGAAATGACATGCAAGAGGGAAGAAATAATGCATTGAATGCCACTTGGCTCAAGGAAAAGGACATGTAAGAGAGAGTAAATTCCTTGTTTGATGTACATGTAAAATTAGATTTTGAATTAAAACTTGAAGAATATTCTTCCAAAGATGCCTTGTTGAGGAAAATAGAGATTTAATAAATCAATTAAATATATTTTCATGTGCAAGTGGCAAAAGCTGGAGGATGGGATATGAGGAGAGATTAAATTAATCAAAGTTAATTAATTTAATGAAGGGGGTTAAATGATGGACCTATTTGACTTAAATTTGTGGATTTACTTAAATCAAATATGAGAAGAATGTGACAAGGGATTAATTAAATAAAGATTTTGATTTAATAATTAAAAGAGATGATGTTAGATTAAATTAAATAAGGTCTTAATTTATTTAATTTAATAGATAGACTTTAGATATTTAATCAAATAAAATAAATTATTTAATTAAAATAGGATAATTAGATCAAGATGATTAATTTAATTATTGAGAAGAGGTGACTTAATTAGATAACTGGTTTATTTAATTAAGAGAGGAATATGGAAAAATTTAATCAAATAGGGGTATTTGATTAAATGGCTAGACCGAAGGATGATTCAGGATGAAATGATGTTAGTGGTTAGGATCAGATGCACAATGTCAATCAATACATTTTATGTGTCTACATTTTTCCCCTCTTTGAATTAATGCACTTGTTGCATTGGTTCAAAGAATAAACGATCTCGATCAAAGCCAAAAAAAATTGTTTTCAAAAGTCTTACCCCACTGCTTCCTGGCGAGAGAAAACATGCCAATATATTTCCCCCTCGAGAGATTGGATGAAAATTTCAATTTTTGGGTGATCTTGCGAAAAAAAGAGGGCAAGGTGTCTGATAGGTCCAAAAAGGCTCCAGGAGACCAAAAACGTGTCTAAATGCAATAAAACGATGTAAAACAGGCCTCAACTGGACAAAAACAGGCTCAAGGGTCCAAAACCCTAGTAGGATAGCCAATTAGGGTGAAAAAACCCTAATTTTCAAGCTTAAAAAGGCTCTGATGGGTCACTTTAAATTCATTTTCACATACAACCATCTAGCAACCTTGAGATTTGAGCTTTGACCTCCTGAAGATATGGCGCAATGACAGCTCCTGATGCACATTTCTGACCGAGTCCGGACATACCAGCGGCCAACCAACATTGGGGCACCGGTAAGTGATCCTTACTTGAGCTTTAATTTTTGGTTTTAGCATTCATTTATTGCTTTCAAAGTTAGATATTCTGCAGTGGCACTATATAGCACCACTCAAAAATCAAATTGCATCGCTCGATGTCAAATTGCACCATGGAGGTGGAGTTTGGAGTTTGAAAATAAATTCCAAAATTCGATGCTGAGGTCATGGTCGCAGGGTCATTTCTAAAGTGCGACGTGGCGATGCCATATTGACAAGAATCTTTTCAAACTACGCCGCTCAGAAGGAAAGTGCACCGTGATGGTGCGCTTTCGGCATTTTGTGCCCTAGCGTCGTATTTTGATTAAAAATCAAACTATGACACCTTCACGAATAGCGACACTGGAGTGGTTTCTTGGACTCCTAGCAAAAAAAAATTCAAAATTTCTAACATGATGGCCCTTCCTGATGCAGGACACGGTGAGGGAGCTCTACTCCCGAGAGCACAAGTCACAGGATCTCTTTGGTGACTTGCGAGACCTCAGTGACAAAGATCAAGATCGACTACGAGACATGGGGTTGTGGTACATTGCATTCGTCATACCCATACGCACCCACCTTGAGCTGATGTCAGCGCTTACCGAGAGATGGCACAGCGAGACCTCTTCTTTCCACCTTCCCACCGGCGAGGCACTATCACCTTGGAGGATGTTTGGCGCATCTTGAGATTGTCGATTCATGGTCAGTGCATCATTTTCAATATAGATGAGGGGCAGAATACCTGTCACACAGTCCTTTCCATAGAGGAAATTGTCATTTGCGAGGGGCAGATCGAGCTTGAGTGTCACAGGGTGCTGGCCCCTCCCTTTTGCTTAGTTGTTGCGGTGATTATTTCAGGTCTCGTTGCCCTAGATCGACAAGGTCGATACTTCAGTCCTGGTTGGGGACTCTGTTGGGACTGCATGGTGATGTGTGATAGGCCTACTCATTTTTCTTGGGGATTCATTCTTCTTGCATCATTGTACAGAGATCTTCACGAGTACGTCTACCTGGATGGCAGAGCAGTCAGAGTAGGCATCACACTCCTCCACGTATGGGCGTGGGAGCACATTGTTGTCCTTCAGCCACAGGTTGTTGTAGTTCTGATGGGGCCTAATGATCCCCTTGTATGGTGCTACAAAGGTGGTCTTTCCTTCACACACAACGGCTAGCATGTGATTCCCCATTGGAGGAGGGTCCTAGATGAGATGCAGGTGTTTACATGGCATCCGTACCTTGGTCAGCCTAGATGGGCTGATGATGCAGATCATATTTTTTGTGCCCACTAGGACTGCTTCATATAGAGATGAGAGCACACAATGGTACAAATATATTTGCTCAGGTGTGTTCAACGCTAGTTTGGTGAGCATTAGGATCGACCAGATGATGATTATGTAGCCGTATTTGCGCACCATGTCACAGGTTTCATGGGGTAAATACATTCCTATGTCTGAGGCCGTGGAAATATTTAGACATTTGGTGGCTTGGCCATGGGCTTATGATCAAGGGCCTATAGATCTAGGTGTCACACAGGAATACAGAGACTAGTTCTGGCCTCCCCTACGGTTGACAGCTCTAGTAACAGTCCTCGATTGGCGGAGGACGAGAGGCAGAGGGGGAGGACGAGGGCATAGAGATGGTGCACGACAGGACCAACCGGCCAGGTCCCCAGTTCAGCCAGTTCAACCGATTCAGCCAGGTCAGGGTGATGTACAGATGCAGGATCAACAGCAGGTGTCAACTAGGCAGCAGGGGCAGGCAGGTGCACCACCACAGGCTGGGGGTGTGGATTAGCCTCGAGTCTAGCCTCCATGAGCACAGCCAGTAGGGCAGGTGGATCCTCGAGATGCATTGATTGCACAGCTGTAGGCCCAGGTGTAGACTTTGACAGGGGAGAGAGATCAGGTGTAGACCGAGAGGGACCAAGTCAGGGCCAAGAGAGACCAGGCCATACTATAGAGACAGGCCGCAAAGTTACAGGAGGCTACAGAGATGGGCTGGAGATAGCAGTTGGAGAGCATGGCAGCCTCCTCCTCTTAGAGTACAGTGTCACTTTGTTCTTACAAGGAGGTTGTCCAAGAGGTCGATTATTATCGTTGGCACTATCACCAGCCTATGCCTAGAGCAGAGCGGGTCCCAGAGTACTCGCAGCGAACTAGCCATAGACCAACAGAGGGTCATGGTGACAAGGGCGAGGGCAGCAGACAAGAGGGTTAGGCCTATTTTTGATCAAGATTATATCATTTTTTGTGCCTTATGGGCTCCTTTTTGATAGCCCGATGGGCCTTTTTGTATTGATTGACATACATGTACAATAATCCAACTATTTTGTACTATGACAGTTATTCGATGATGATATATATATAAGATGATGATTTTGATATGATGTTATGTGATGTGTATTATTTATTTATGCATGTATGGATGATTCTATTTCTATATGTTGTGCAATGAAGTTATGGTGTTATATGATGTATTTATGGATGCATTTATTTCCGATGATATATGCATTATGTAATGATTATGACTAACAGATCCATATTATGTTGTTGACTTATGATATGCAGATGTATTTATGTGATATATAATTATGTTGCAGTCTATATGATGATTTGAAATGATATGATATATAATATGCAATATGCAAAATGATATGGAAATGATCCATGGTGTATATGTGAAATGATGTGAATCATGCTTATATATGAAATGATTATGGATGGATGTACACTTTGCATGTAATGGATTTTTTTAATGTTTCTGTTTATGCTTATAATGATGTGGAATGGTTTGTGCAATGGAATGAAAAAAATGATTGTGATGTCATTTATGACATGATATGGATGATTAGTGGACGATATAATGCAATGTAAATGCAATGGTCGTGTTTTATATGATGTGTATTGATGATGCAAATGAGATTTTTTTCTAAGATGCTTAGAATAACAAATATTTTTATCCTACACATGTTAAATGATAATGTAATGTATGTGATGCATTTACTGTGATGTGTTATATGCAATAATATGATGATGTTTTATGCAACATGAATGTAATGTGTGAGATGACTTTATGATTTTATGCAAGTATCTATGCAATGGATTATCTATAATTATTATGTACCTATTATGTATGATTATGTAGTAAATGAAAATATGAAGTGACTATGAAATTTTTATGCACATGAATGTTATGCAATGATTTATGTGATAAATGCAATGTGATGCCAAAAAATGGATGCAATGTAATGAGAAAGGGATGTGGTAATTTATGGAAAATGCTTATAATACCATGTTTATATGATGATGGAAATGCAATGCATGTGTTTCCTATATGATATGTTTATGCAATATGCTAATGATTTGTGGATGCAGAATCAATGACGATGATGATGATGATGATCAACTGTCATAGTACCTTGTTAGTGCGATGAGCAAGAAGGAATGAAAAAGAAAGACATTTCAACAAGTCAAGAGATGATGAATATACAAAATGATGATGATGATGATGATGATTTCCGAGGAATTAGGATTTTCAAAGGGCCAATTTCCTTATGTTTGATGACACATGTGGTACGATGCATCAAGGTATAGAAAACCAGGATGGCGTTGTACCTAGTGTGATGGAATTTGACTTGACAAATAGATAGGAGCATTTTTGTTCACACCTGACATACATAAACCTTGCTAGGATTTACTTTAGAAGTTTCAAACACCTCAGACAAAAACACGAAAAGGTATAACCTATCAATGTAATAGTCAACAAGTTTCCCAAAACTTCCTCCATACATACCTAACAAAGCAAGTATTCGACAAGTTATATTACAAGAACGTCCAACAAGCATGACAGACAAAAGATAATGATCATTGCCCCATTCCTATTTCTCTAAATCCTCTACTCATATATCATTGAGAAGTCCTTGGAATGAGCACAATAAGATAAGTCAAAAAGAAAAAGATAAAGTAAACAAACAAGCTGATGTTCTCCAATACCGCTAACCAAAAGGGGATGTGTTTTTAAGGATAAGAACCGAAACTATTGCCAAAAGATAATGCCCATTGTAGGAAGGATACATCCTACGACATGTTAGTGGATGGCGACATGTCATTTTGTTTATCCTAAGTGTTCTTTCAAATGATTGATATGGGACCAAATGGATGATAGGTTATCGACACAAAGAGTTGACCCACTTGTTTACATACTGACCGAGACTTGAGACTTGACGTTTTGAGTTTTCACTTTTCACCTGCTAGACTTGTTTTTTATTGTTTCACCAAAGGTTGAGGATGACGATCATTTATTATGAGTGATGTTATTGCAGGTGCAAGCGAGATGAGACAAATGGTTTTTTCAAATTTTTGAATGTTTTTGACGTTTTGCAATATTTTGAGGCTATTTTTTTGTGTTTTTCAAAATTTTCAAATGTTTTGATTTTTGATTTTCCAATATTTTGGGGTTTTCTGAGATTTTGACCAAGAGACTAACCTAAACACCTATCCTAGGGGCCTCGAGGGCTAATCAATAGATTAGCCTTGCCTACGTTATACACGTAGAGACCACATAATTCGACTGACGTCTTGACCGATTTATAGATGACAATATACATGATGAGATGTTAGTTTATTATGAAAGATTCCTAAAGGACTGACCTAAGTGTCTCGGGGGATGATCAAAGATCAACCTTTCGTACGTTCAAGGCTCAGAGACCCATAGTTCGACTGACGACTTTATTTTTGATTTTTTGACTAAATTTTCACCTGTTTTGGGATTTTGATATGTTTTGAATGTTTTTGGATTTTTTGATGTTTTGATGTTTTTGGATTTTTTGATGTTTTTGGATTTTCTGATGTTTTGATATTTTTTGATTTTTTGATTTTTTGATTTTTTGATTTTTTGATTTTTTGGATTTTCTGATGTTTGGAGATTTTAAGAATATACATGAATCTAATCCGATGAGAATATGCCCTTAGCGTGATGCAATAGACTACTTCGATAAAGGCAGGACAAACTATCCTTGAGGATGGGCCGAGTAGTACTAGGAGAGATCATGATATGAAAACAAGACCAAGCTATGGTGCGGATGCGGGTGGATGAGTGATGGATGGAGATCCGAATGCGATGGATGATGGAAACATAATGGATGGATGATGCAGAACAAGCCAAAAAGATCCTATGGATGGAAAGTGCTTATTTACACAAGGCGCATGTTTGTCATATTTTCACCAAGGTACTTGTCCAAAGTGCCACCAAAGTGGTTTTCACTAGAGGACGATTTTTCTCTTTACTATTTTTGATCCTTTTTCTTATTTTTTTGAATTTTTTTCTTTTTTGAATTTTTTTTGTTGTCACTAAGATGCTTGTTTGCCAGGTTTTCGCCGAAGTAACCATTTTTTAAGGACATTTTTTAATTTTTTGGATTTTTTAGTTCTATACCTCAAAATATTTAGGCATAAAACTTTTTGAGATGAGAGCTATTCATGGGCTCTTGCAGAGGTTCCCCTTCAGGTGTTGATAACTGATATGCCCCTGACTTATAACTTGTGATAACGAATGGTCCCAACCAATTGGGTTCAAATTTTCCTTTGTTGTTTGGGTTTGGGACATTCTTCTGATTCTCCTTTAATTCCAGTTCTTCGGCTTGGAAAGTCTTGCTTCTGATTTTATTATTATAGCTCCTTTTGAGTCTATTATGGTAGACTTGTAAATGATTTAAAGCATCTATACGTTGCTCATTCAGTAGCTCTAGCTCATTTAATCTTGATACTTGATACTCTTCATCTGTGATGAGGTTTTGCAGTGATATCCTGAGTGATGGGAGCTCAATCTCAATGGGGAGTACTGCTTCTGATCCGTAGACCAAGGAGAAGTGGGTGGCATCAGTGGGTGTGCGGATGCTAGTTTGGTAGGCCCAAAGGGCAGGATTAAGTTGTAGATTCTAGTCACGACTAGTGTCATTGACTATTTTCTTGAGGATTTTCAAAATGGTTTTATTTGTAGCTTCTGCTTGGCCATTGCCTTGGGGATAGTATGGGGTGGAGAAGTGATGTTGGATTTTGAATTTTTCACATAAGTCGCGAACCTCCTAATTTTTGAATGGTGTCCCATTATCTGAGATAATGGCTTGTGGGACACCATAACAACAAATGAGATAGTTCAGGATGAACTTTGATATCTGCTTCCTAGTTATATATGTAATGGGTATGGCTTCCACCCACTTAGTAAAGTATTCCATGGCAGTTATGATAATTTTGTGGTCATTAGATGAGGTGGGTGTGATTTTCCCAATGAGATCTAGTCCCCATTGCGAAAAGGGCCACGATGTAATGATGGGATGAAGCTCTTGAGCTAGAGCATGGATGAGGTATCCATGCTATTAACATTGTAGACACCTTTTGGCATAGTCATGTGCCTCTCTTTCCATTGTGGGCCAATAATACCCCATCCTCAACAATTTCTTGGCTATAGTCATTCCACTCGAGTGTGAACCACATATACCATTATGTACTTCAGTTAGAGTGGTTAATGCCTCCTCAGCATTTAAGCAGCGTAGTAGGGTTCCTTCTATGCTCCTACGATATAGGGTATCTCCTAGGATGATGAATCGGGATGCATTTTTGGCAAAGGTTCATTTTAGGTTTAAGGGTAAGTCGGCGGGTATGACTCCTATTCGAAGGTATGTATAAATGTCATGGTACCAAAGATCACCGGGACAAACGATTTCACACACGAATTATGATTCTGGTACTTCGAATGCGGGCACAAGAAGCTTCTCTATCAGGAATTCATATTTTGGAACATTGTTGGGGATGTCCAGTAGGGACCCAATTGTTTCCATGGCGTCTGTTGCTTTGTTGTTGGCTCTAGGAATCTGCTCAAATGTGATCTCAATGAAGGATTCTTTGAGAGTCTCCACCAATTTATTTTATGGAGTGAGCTTATCATCCTTGGTCTGGTATTCATCATTCACTTGATTTATTATCAATTAGGATTCTCCTTATACTCTAAGAGCTATAATGTTCCACTACACTGCTATTCTGAGACCTATGGTTAAAGCCTCATATTCTGCAATGTTATTGGTGCAGGGAAACACCAATTTGTAGGATCTTGGTATGCAGTCCCCTTGTGGGGTGATAAAGAAGATGTCAGCTCCTAATGCATGCTGTGTGTATGAGCCATCAAAGTAGAGTTTCCAATGGTTGGCTATGTTGAGATTAAAAGTGGATTCATCTAGGAACTCTGAAATGAGAGGATTCTCTAAATATATTGGTGCTTCTGCAAGCTAATCTGTGATGACTTGGCCTTTGATTTCTTTGCGCTCCACATATTCAATGTCATATTCTGATAGTATCATCACCCATTTGGCCATTCTTCCATTGAGCATTTCCTTTGACAGTAAGTACTTGAGAGGGTCAATTTTGGTGATGAGTTTTATTTTGTGTGCCAACATGTAATGTCTGAATTTTTGTGATGCAAACACTACTGCTAGGCATACTTTCTCAATGAATGAGTAGTTTAGCTCATGCCCAACCATTGTTTTACTAATGTAATAGATATCCATTTCTATTCCATGTTCGTCATGTTGAGCTGGGAGAGCTCCAAGGGCTATTGTTGTTGCTGATACATAGAGAATTAATGGTTTTCTTGGGATTGGTGGCATTAAGACCGGTGGTGTTAGTAGATATTCTTTGATTTTATTGAATGCCTCCACACTTGTTATCCCATTTTTACACTACTCCCTTGTGGAGTAGGTGAGAGTATGGTTTTTTTTTGTCTGCCAACTGTGCTATGAATCTTCAAATGGATTGGAGCCTTCCTCGAAGACCTCTCAATTGCTTTAATGTTTTTGGTGCCTCCATTTCAAGGATTGATTTTACCTTTGTTGGATCTACCTAAATACCTCTCATTGACACTATATATCCTAGCAATTTTCCTGATTATACGCCGAACACACACTTCTTTGGGTTTAATCTGACCTTGTACTCCTCCAGCCTGTCAAAGATGGCACTTAAGGTTGCTATGTGATCTTTTCTCTTTCTGGACTTGGATAGAATGCCATCAACATAATCTTTGACTATTTTATGAATCATGTCATGGAATATCAATGTCATGGCCCTTTGATATGTTACTCTTGCATTCTTTAAGCCAAATGGCATCATGCTCCAACAGTAAGTTCCCCATGGGCAAGTGAAAGCCATTTTATGTTGGTCCTCTTTAGCTATCATAATCTGATTATACCCAGAAAATTCATCCATTAGTGAAAACATTTCATGTCCAGCTATCATATCGACAATCAAATCAATGTTTGGAAGAGGGAAATCATCTTTTGGACATGCCTTATTCAAGTCTCTGAAGTCTGTGCAGATTCTAATGCTTCCATTAGGTTTTGAAATAGGCACCAAGTTGGACACCCATTCTAAATAATCTACCGATCGAATGAATCCTGCATCTAATAGCTTTTTTAATTCCATTTTTACCAGCAGGGCGATCTGAGGGTGCATTTTTCTAAGCTTTTGTCTAACATGCTTTGCTTCTGGGTATACTGCTAAGTGGTGAACCACAATTTCTGGATCAATCCCTGGCATGTCAGCATAGCTCCATGCAAAGTTTATCTATCTTTCTCTTAGGAAGGTTGTTAGGAGCTCTTGTTCTTTTGATAGTAATGACTCCGCATAGAATGTGATATGCAGGGTTTCCTTTATTCCTAGATTGACCGGATTGCATTTTTCTGCCAGGACTGCTGATTTTTCTTAATGAAGAGCTCTAAAAGGAAGATTGAATCCCCCATCCTTAGGCACCTTGGAGAGGTTTTCACCATTGGATGCGTCCTTTCTTTTTACTTTTTTCTGGTTGGAGAGTGTCACAGTGTGGTTTTCACTCAAGGACTTAGATATTATTCTTAATTTTTCACTTTTGCGACTGAGGGATTCAATCATTTCCCCATAATAGGCATGTGTATCTAGCTCCATTATGAACCATGCTTTGTGATCCCCACATGGAATGTTATCCCATAGTCCCATGAATTCCGAGATCGCCTCATCATTTTCAAATGTATCAAGAACTGGTGGTCCTCATCGGTTGTAGTCGATGAGTTTGGGGTATGCTAGGCGGATTTCATGATTTTGGTGGTTTGATTCAAAAGATAGGGTGTTAATCATGAAAAGAGTGGTATCCTCAAATATCCTAGGTAAGTTGGTCGTAGGATCCTCGTCATCACTACTACTATAGATGATTGTTTTGGTGTTGGTTTTGGATTTGTGGTGCAGGTGTATTTTGGCAAGGGGCACTGATGACCACCTTGGTGTCGACGAAACCGTCATTAGTTTTTTTTGTTTCTTGCCCATGTGCGAGGTTTGTCGTTGTAATTGGTGGGTGGGTGTTTGTTTTGTTGCTCGAGGTATGAAGTTGATCCCGCAAGTTGTGTTATAAGGGCTCGTTCGATGTTGAGCACCTTAGAGATCAACTGGTCATATGTGGTGATCCCTTGTACCTTGAGATGGAATGCCAAGAGGCTGTCAAGGTTGGATATGATGGTGCAAACTTGTTGTTCCTCAGGCATGGTCCATTTTCTCTGATTGGCCTTGGATCACCATCGTTGTAGGAATGAAGCGAATGCTTCACTCTTACCTTGTTTCAGAGCTGAGAGTTCTTCTAGACTCACATCCATTCCAATATTGCATGTGTAGCTTTTAATGAATGCATCTATAATTTATTGGAATGTTCTGATGCCTATAGGTAGGCGAGAGAACCATTCCATAGCATGGCTAGCCAGACTCCTAGGAAATAGCCGCATCAGATAGGTATGGTTGTATGCAACTTCCATGCAATGAACCTAGAATTCCCTGATGTGATCTTCAGGGTTTCCCATCCCACGATAATTGTCAAATTTGGGGATTTCGAATCCCTTGGGGAATAGTTTCATCACAAGGCTCATGTCAAATGGATAAGGACACAAGTTGCTTGGTGTTTTTGTGGTTCGCCCTGATTAAAGATCGAGCATTTGTTGCAAGAGCAACCTGATTTGTGTCGTTACATCATTTTGTGGATCAGGGGGTGGGATGAAGGTGTTTTGGGGTGTTTCAATTGTGGGTTGGATGGGTGGGTTGTTTTGTGTGTTGTTTGATGGTATTTGCACATTTTTTTTAGCCAAGTATGCTTGCACTTGCTATTGTATAAACAATGCTTGTTGTTGATCCTGTTGTTGCTATGCTAGGATTGCTTGTTGTTGTGCTAGGCTTGCCTGTAGTTGAGCTTGTTGTTGTGCTTGTTGTTGTTCCAACAACACTTGTTGTTGGGCTGCTAATTGGGCTGCTTCTTGCTGCTCTTGATATTGTTTTATTGCTTGTTGATATTCTTGTAGTTGTGCTACTTTTTTTTGTGCAAGAAGTTGTGCTTGTGCTTGTGCTTGTTGTACTTGATATTGGTCATGCACTTGAGCTTGAGTTTGGGCTTGTTCCACTTGTTGTTGCAATAGAATTTGGGTTTAGGAAGCTTTTTGTGCTTGTAATGTGGCTTGGGCTGCTTGAGCAGCTTGTGTAGCTTGTGCAGCTTGAGTGGCTTGTCATTGTTGTTGTTGCAATAAGGATTGGGATTGTGCGGCCTGTTGCGCTTGTTGTACGATTTGGATGGCTTGAGCATTTTGTGTTGCTTGTGTAGCTTGTTGGGAAGCTATTTGTGCAGCTTTTTTCTTTTGCACTTGTAGGAATTCCTTTTGATAAGCAACTTGGTGAGTGGCTTGTAATTCCATGTTGTATTGCCTTGATAAATTGGATTTTGGTGGTGGTGGGGTGGTGGTGGATTCGGGATGGTGCTTGTGGTGGTGGTGAGAGGTGTCGTCATGTTAGTGATTAGCGTTTGAGTGGTAGGTGGCGTGATTGATGTGATTGGTCCTTGAGAGACCATGTTTTGAGATATTATGGGGGTGGTGGATGATGTTGTGATTGTTTGTGTAGTTGTCATTTATTGTTGCGATGTCAATGACAAGTTTTGAGATTTTGGCGTGATGTTTTGATTGGTGTTCAGAATGTTGGTTTGATTGATATTGATATTTGGTAAAGGTGGGAGTCCCAAGCCAAGTAGAGGTGTGGATAATGGTGGTAATGGTGGGAGAGGTGAAAATGTGAGGGGTGTGAGTTCTTGAGAAAATGATGTGGTGTCGAAAATGCCCCAAGGTACGAACATGTCACCCTCTTCTTGCGAATTCGTGAGGAGAGAGGTTTGAGGTATTGTGCGGAAGGATGATGGTGATGAATCATTAGGATTATGGAAAGTGAGAGGGACATGCTTATGTAATGGATTTTGGGGTACATTTTGTTCTAAAATGGTATTTGCATCCAAGTCTTGATTGTTGACAAGGGGGTGTGTTTGAATAGCATTAAGAAATTCATTTTCCTTATTAACATTGGGCTGGGTTGGAGCAAAAGATGTGATTTGTGGAATGTTTTGAGTGATGCTTTGGGATGGGGGTGTAGATTAGATGGGGAGTGTGGATGAAATTAGAGGAATGACCTCTAAATATGGTTCCACTATAGAGCTTGTGTCAAAATCAGAAGGTAATTTGGCCCCTTGTTTTGCTAGTTCAAGCATGTATTGTAAAGGGTTAAGCCTCATCATGATGTTGACGATCTTATGATTTTCTGGATTTTGGAGTATTTCAGTTATTTCTTCATGCGACATCCCAAAGGTAAGGTCTTCTTGATTTTCATCTTGTGGGTTTTGTGATGATGAGATAATCAAAGGATTGTTTGATTCAACGAGATTCATTTCAACATCGTTTGGCTTAGGTCACTTGAAGCAGGTGTTTCTTTATCAGCTTCCATGTTCTTCTTGTGTTGAGATCTGGTTTGCACCATAAAATAAGGATCAATTTTCAAGAATAGGGGAGATGAATCTCTTAATTCTTTGGATTGATCTTTATTTTAAGCACAAAAAAGAAAATAAAATTAGGATATTTTGAGGATCAAAAGGTGATATGATGATGATGCAAGAGATGGATGATGTGGATGTTTTATCTTTTGATAAATCTTGAGAGGAATGCTAGAATTTTTAGGACTTTTGGATATGTTTTGGATTTTGATTTTGATTCTTTGGATTTCCCGTTGACTTGATTGATTTTGGTTTGCTTTGATTGAAAAAATAGACCCTAAGATGTTGGATGATTATCTAAGGAGTATATTTTCTCAAAGGATGATAATTTGAATATGTGTAGGGAGAAGGATGCATCTACCCATACCTATTCAAACAAGATGATAATTTAACCAAGCATATGAAGAAGGATGCATCTACATATACCTAGCTAAACAAGATGTTTTGATAATTTTGACTTAAGCATATGCAAAAGGATGCATCTACACATACCTATCCAAAGATGATTTGATGAATATTTCAAGGATTTTGTCTCAAGGATTTGATGATTTTGATTTTTGCCAAAAAGCCTAGCATGAAGGATAGTTTCAAGATTTTTCCAAAAGATGATGATGAGATGATTTTTGGTTTGATGTTTGAAGGATGGATGAAAAAAGATTTTGATTTCCTTTGATCCTAAGACGTACCTAAAAAAGACACTTTGTTTACCTAAACCTCAGTATTGAAGAACATGCAATGCTTCTATAGACCTTTATAACCAAGAAGTGGTTCAATTTTGAGCATACATTTCTGGATTTTGAATCAAGGACTTTTGTTTTGGGGATTTGACTTCCTTGGAGATTGTGAGGTTTCAACACATACGAGAGTTCATTTCATTATCTTTGCTTATGACTTCATTTTATCACAAACACTTCTTTGATTAAGTTTCCCAAACTAGATGTCCAATGTCTTAATTTCTTCACATCCCACAAAGTATGCTATGTGGAATTCGATGAATTCAAGGCAAGGGTTACCTATTGTTTAACTTTGGTAGAAAAATTGAGATGTAATCCAATGTGTTTAGAAACCTCTAAGGATAGAATCCCAAGGGCAAGAAATAACATATGGATTGGGTCAATTTTATTTGTCTCCTAAAGGGTTTGAAATTTTGATGATGATGTTTAGGTGTTTGTTTCCAAGATGTTCTCAAACAAGGAACGGATTTTGTAACCAAGAATAAGTACAACCCTATGGATATGAAAGACAATATTTGTTCAGTCCCCACTTGGACAAGTCCAGCTACGCTTATCCTTAGCGAATGGTTAGATGCTTGACCCCACTGGCTCCCCTCCATGACACTGACTTATACAGGACAGCCACACCCATGAAACTCCCACGGAATGCTTTCCATTTCTACTAAAAGACCATAAAAGTGTGGGGAAGCTTCAGAACGACCATTCTTGCACCAACAAATAGATCAAGGATTTTGGAAATTCTAAAACATGGGTTTTAATTAGGACTTTTTGTTCATGGAGATTGACCCATACGGTGAGAGTCCCTTTTCATAACCAAAATGTCCTTCTAGCGCCAAAATGTCGAACCCCAATCCTAATACCTGCAAAACAATAAGAAGAAACACATTAGATGGTGAAATTAAAACAAGAACAAGGATTCCCCATAGAATCCATTTACAAATTTCAAATTAGGAAAAACAATGAAGAATACAATGAAATAACAATAACAGGGATTGAATCCTAATTAAACTAGCAAACTCATGATCCCATGGGGGAATTGGTACAAATTTGATGTGAAAATTGGCCCTTTCCCAATTCCTATGATGCAAGATTGATGTGTTGATGAAGAGTGATCCACTTTGATGAAGAATGGTGAGTGCTCCAAGCTAAAAACCTGCATAACCTAGCTAAGAACTCAATGGTATTGATGAAAATGGCTAAAGATTTGAGTATAGTAACTTTGCATAAATTGTGGATGGATGAAATGAGGATATTAACCTCGTATTTATAGATTGACAAGTTGAAAGCATGCCCAAAATAGAGCAATGTGGGACTAAGAATTAACCAATGGAAAAGTGCCACTTGTCAACCTATGAGTGGATGGAGGATGTGCAAGTTTTGATGATTGTGCCAATAAATGCATATTTTTGAATTTTGAATTTGTTGAAATGACATGCAAGAGGGAAGAAATAATGCATTGAATGCCACTTGGCTCAAGGCAAAGGACATGTAAGAGAGAGTAAATGCCTTGTTGGATGTGCATGTCAACTTAGATTTTGAATTAAAACTTGAAGAATATTCTTCCAAAGATGCCTTGTTGAGGAAAAAAGAGATTTAATAAATCAATTAAATCTATTTTCATGTGCAAGTGGTAAAAGCTAGAGGATGGGACATGAGGAGAGATTAAATTAATCAAAGTTAATTAATTTAATGAAGGGGGTTAAATGATGTGACCTATTTGACTTAAATTTGTGGATTTACTTAAATCAAATATGAGAAGAATGTGACAAGGGATTAATTAAATAAAGATTTTGATCTATTTAATTAAAAGAGATGATGTTAGCTTAAATTAAATAAGGTTTTAATTTATTTAATTTAATAGATAGACTTTAGAGATTTAATCAAATAAAATAAATTATTTAATTAAAATAGGATAATTAGATCAAGATGATTAATTTAATTATCGAGAAGAGGTGACTTAATTAGATAACTAGTTTATTTAATTAAGAGAGGAATATGGATGAATTTAATCAGATAGGGGTATTTGATTAAATGGTTAGACTGAAGGATGATTCAAGATGAAATGATGTTAGTGGTCAAGATCAGATGCACAATGTCAATCAGTACATTTTACGTGTCTACATTATGAATTGTTGTATAAGTATTTGAACACATGAAAATAGGGAAATAAACCACAACAATTAACATGTTGTTCAAAGCATAGTTGAACGCTATTTAAGTGGAGTCGATTCATCTTTTCCCTATCAAAATGTTAGACTATGACCAAGTCAACTTAACATATGTGTTGCCTGCAAATAAAAGACTATTTTAATGAGATAAACCATGCCAAAAAGATAAGAAAGTTCGCAGATACATGGTGCCAATGTATGAAAACTCTCTTTCTGTAGAAGTCTATTTTGGTTGCAAGTCGACTCTCACATTTTGGGCATGTGCGTATTTGAACTAGTTTTGAGTTGTTTTCAAACAAAAAGGGGTGATTCGTAGAATACCAAGCTGAGTTTACACTTAGATTTCTACCATCTTTTTGTTGTGTGAAGTGATTTGCCCTACATGTAGAGAGGTGTTGATTGACACACCTTTTCTTTTTCCTTCAATGTCACAATTTTCTATATAAATAGAGGGGCTAGTTCTCTCATTTGGGACACATTATATTGTAAACCTATTCTGCTGCAAATATTCTGAGAAGCTATATTTTGTGAGAACTTAGAGTTATTCGGTGAGAGCTTAGAGTTACTTTGTGAGAGCATTAAGATATCTTGTGAAAGAATACATAGTGAAGTTTTGTTTTGAGTGGAAAAGTGAAGGCTATCAAGTTGTATGTGGAAGGTTGTGCAATAAATCAGTCAATTGGGTTAAGCATATTACAGGCATGAGGATCTAGTCTTCTCTTATTTGTATTTATTTATGAAATAATAATATTTGAATGCTTTTTTTGAACTGCTTGAGAATACATGCATTAGGAAATCATAGTATTTTCTTTGGAAAGGAAAAGAAGTTGTTTTATGCTTTTCTATAAAAGTGTTTGTATATACTCCATAATGGGAGTGTTTGTTTGTCATTGGTATTATGTACCATAAATGAAAAAATATGATTAGCTTTTAAAGGAAATGTCTTAATACTCCTGTATACCCTATACGAGAATTAGATATTGATGTTCTATGCATAGATAGTTTATACTACGTGTATAATGTGAAATGTATCAACGTCATGAAGTGACTTGACACTATAGCTTATTAGGCTAGGGAACCTTGGGAATGATAGGGTTAGCATTACAAAAGTAAAGGTATGAAAGATATGATGTGATGTTATGTAAACCACATCAATTATCTTTACTAGAATGATCACTTGATCATACATCACTCTCAAATGAAATCCTAGGTTTGGAATAACCTAATGAGTCGAGAAGCTTATTTGAGGAAACCCTAGGTTAAGTTTTACCTACTGGGTTGAGAAAAGTACTTGAATACCATTGAAACCTATAGGTTGGGATTAATTTGTGTGGTTAGGTGGATTAATTGGCCTTGTTTGGAACATATAGGGTTAGATTAACCAATATGAATGGACTAGTCATTAGATGATGTCTTTATCCTAGGATTAGGATATATCAAGGTTAAAACTCACCGATGTGGTTAAGTAGATCACTCGAGTTTATGAGACACTATATGTTTGGAAAAATAGGTGGGATTACCTATTGAGTTAGAGTTGCTACTTGAGTTAGTTGCTTTACAATCTTGAGATGAAGTCATATTATTGACAATATTCTATTCTTTTGAATAATTATTTTCATTAAGAAGATTACACTCTTGAATAGAATCATCTATATTGATATGATTATCCTTCAATTGAGGTCATTCATTGATGTGACTATACTCTTAATGAGAACCACTTATTAATGTGATATATTACTGATTGGAGTTAGATATTTATGAATATCAAATCTATGATTGGATGAAGCTTATGTAGCTATACTTTAGACTATAAAGTTGAACCTAGGGCTAGGTTGTCCATTGAAGGGGGTAACTTATGCTTAGGCTTTATTGGTAGAGATACCATCGTGTTTTGGAAAAGGGGAAAAGGCTATTTCCAAGGTTAGGGATTACCTAGATGGAAGGAAATTACCTAAGCATAGTATATATGAAAAGTCATAATCCAAACCAAGATATAGAAGAGTATGTGAATAGGATGATTGTCACTCAAAGTACTGGGTGAGAATACTTTGGCCAAAGTAGTGTAAGTAGCCACTATTTTACACTGTTAGTTCACCATGTTCCTTTTATGCATTCTAGTTCAAGGTTTTCATACTCGTAGGAATAATGACCTTATGAATAGGTTTCGGTTTGTAGAACACATCACTAAGCTTGGATAGGCTATTGATATGAGGTTTACCAACCAATATCTTCATCGAAGGGTAGGGCCACCTTTTCATATGTGATAGATGTGCGAGGGACTGCATTTGAGTCCATTGTTGGCGGAAGAGAACTTGAGTGATGTTTCTCCTCATTAGTTGGCAACCGAGGTTTGTGAATGTTTGCACCAATATTGGATACATCTAGAATGTATGCACCAAAGAGTGAGGCCATCCAAAATGTATACACTAATGTGGCGACATCAAGACATTTTGCATATCTATTGCTAGATGAAGCTCAGAAGATCTATGTATGTATCATGTACCCATTTATATGGAAGGATTTAATGATCAACTAGAGTTTATTCAAATGAAATCTATGTCATGGAAATATTTGTGAAATTACAATGGAATGCAACGAAAGTTTGGAATCAGTGTTATTTCAAATGTGTATGTAATTTACATTATGGAAAGGAATTTTTATTGTTATGCTATGACATTATGGATTTTACTCTTGAGGTAAAAACTTTGAAATTTTTCTAAGCAGAACACCGGGGTTGTTATATTATCAACCTAGTTAGGAAAACCATATTTAGTGTATCATTCAACAAAGATGGGAGAAATTGAAGACTATTTAACATTGCCACATATGGAATAAATATCAAATGGTTTGTAGAAAGGCTTGAGAGATTCATTCATATTGATGATGAAGTGGCAAGGGGATTTGTGAGGGTCTAAAATAAAATGTACAATGTAGAGGATTTTGTAGTGACCAAGTATTGATGGATCAATATTTTTTAACCCCAACACTACAAGACTTTGATTAAGATTAATTCTTATAATGACATGGGAAATCCATGTTAACTAAATCATTGCTACTAACACTGGTCAATCACCTCCTTTTATAGGATTTTAATTCTTCTATTGCTAAGAGATGTTGATCTGCATATGGCTCTACCCACTCCATTAAGAGGAACAAGATTTCCTCTAAGAGAGAGAAAAATATTTTTGATATATAATAAATTGTACCTTATTGATTGAAAGACAAACGGAACAAGGAGATTCCAACAACAAAAGAAAATTAGATCTTGAGAAGTAGAGAAAGTTGACAAGAATAAAGATGTGAAACCAAGATTAGTTGAGGCCTCATTGAAAAATTCATATGAATCCAATAGCTCTAGCTATGAGGAGCAATGCATAGGATTTTCATCTAGTAATGAATCAAAATGTTGATCTTGGTGTTCAATGTAGCTACTTAAGAATTTTCATTTTAACAATTTGATTCTCAATGTTCAATTGTAACTTCAAACTTGTGGATAATGGATGGTCACTAGGATAATTTAAAATTATAATACTAGTATTTGAATTTGAATTTTGAATTTTGAATTCTTTGTAGTTTGGCAATCAATTTTTTCCATTAATGGTGTTATCAACAAAAAGAATGAGCATATAGGCAACAAATGGAAACCTCCTCAAGATGGCTTCCTTAAATGAAAATTTGATGGAGTTGATAAAGGAAACCTAAGGCCTATTTGGGATATAGTGATCTATATTGATTCTTCTAGAAGAGATCAAATTGGCTTTAAATGTTGGCTTACAAATTTTACGAAATTAAAGGTGATTTTTAAGTGGTCATAAGGGGTTGCTTAAGTAAAAGTTTGAATGACTAAAACCTAAGGAGCATTATTAATGAAGTGGAATAATAAGTGGTGAGGGTAGTCTGCGTTATTTTGTTTCATTCATCCACAGACAAATTTATTTATTGATTTTTTTTACTGATTGGAGAGGGTAGTACTCTTCTCTAACCCTCATGTCTGAACATGAATGTCATCTTTCAGAATTTAAATTTATTGATTTTTATTTTTTTTATTTTTTTCAGGGAATAGTTGGATACCCAACAACCCCATTATTGCTCCATGCACCATGGCCATAATTTTCCAGTGCCTTGCCTTAAGATGAAAACTTATATTTATTTTTGAAGTATATATATCTCTTTGTCTCTGCAAATAAGAGTTGTTTGAAAGCTTTCAAAGATAAACCACGTTAACCTCCACATCTAATGAGGAATTCAAATATATGTAAAAGCAATCTCTAAGAGTAAATTTAATATAGGACCTTTAGTATTCTCTTCTTTTATTTTCATATAATTTTGTTTTTAATTAGATCAGAGCACAACAAAGGGTTTTCATTTTATTTTATTTTGTTGTTTGTTGTTTTAATATACATTTTTTTTAGGCTAAATTTTTAAGTTTTATATATTTTGCACAACAACAAAAAAAGAGATTGTGAGAAGCATTTGCTCAACAGTGGTGGTTGTGCCCCTGCACAAGATGGGAGGTGAGGGGCGGCAGTGCCTCCCCACACCCACCCTCTCTAATTTTTTTATATCTATTTTTTTTAGAAAATAAATTTTATTTATAAATCACCCTTTTTTTTAAATATATATATATATATATATATATATATATTTCTCTTTTATAAATCACCCTTTATATATATATATATAAATCACCCTTTTTTTTTAATATATATATATATATATATATATTTAGGAGCCACAAAGACCACCACCACATTTACTGACTCCTCAGCCTATTGAGAGGAAATTTGTTTGGGAGATTTGCAGATAGGGGAGAGCACTTCTAAGAAGTCATCTAGAGTGTCTTCAAACATATTGAAATATTCCTTAGAAAATTCATTATCACAAATGTGCAACATCGCGAAGAAAGATCTGATGTTCACGTCAGGTTCACCAAAATGTGATATAAGAGGGATTCGTTGCACACGGGTCTCTCCTTTCTCGAGAGATCACCAAGGAACAAACTACCCTTATACACCTCAGAATAACGGATTAGCAAAATCATGAAGAACATATGCTTTGGGAAAAACTACCAGAGACCTTGAGAGTGAAAAACTAAGAGATTTTTGTCTTAGAAGAGGAGGTTATTGGCCAAAAGACGTCAACGTAGTTTTAGGACGCCAACATAGCACACTATCATCTAAAGAATGTGCTGGCGTCCTAAGCAACAGAGAACTCAAGAACTCGAATGGATAGAAACAAGCTTTACCTCTAAGCTCAAGTCTAAAGTGTACTAAACGATATAAGTAGTTAGAAAACTAGAAATTGAAATGAACACAAGGAGGCTTGAAGAAAGCTTACTTTTCTCTAGATGTCTAAATCTTCACTCCAAGCTCCTTTTCATGGCCTACACACAAAAGAATGAGAGGAAAATTGTTGGGTGGCTGTATAGGGGTCTGCCTCAATCAAACCCCCGTTTTGGTGTTCCCACCTCCATGGAAAGCCAAGTTGAAAAGGAATGCTAATGAAGTAAACAAAGCATGTGGTGAAAGAAAAACCCACTAAGGAGTAGAACCTGCACCACAAGATAGTAAATGAACAAGTAGGAAAGGAAATTAAGAGAGAGAGAGTGTGTGTTACCCATGGGCCTAAACCCTCTCTGGAGCACACATACGCATTGTTGAGTGCTTGCTTGAGAGTTGCTACTACTGGGAGGACCTCAGTTTGGCATGGCTTCGCATGCGAGAGCATTGTTGTCAAAGATGAAGAGAACTTTAAATTGGAGCAAGTACCAAGAAAGATTAAATGAATGTTTTCCAACCCCCAAATGAGAGCCAAGAAGGGTTTTTTGATGCTTGTAAGGGTGGAAAAGAGCCATTACTTTTGGAATGTAACCACTAGGCACGTGTCTCAAGGGTTAGTATTCTAGATTCCTCATTTCAAACTCAGGAAATTACCAATATGCTAGCGCTCCGCGTGTGCGTCTAGAGCCTAGATTCTCAGGAAACGTGTCACTAGGCTTTTGTCGCTTAGCCACAAGTCTGCATGTTTTCATAATCATGAAATTTTGACCCATGGGATTTTATCATTAATGTTTCAAGGTGTCACAAATACTAGGAAAAAATGCTAGAATGTGGAATTGCCCCTAGGTGCAATTTTGCGACATTACAATTACAAAGTTAAAAAGGTAGCACATGTATCCATCATGCATGTCTTAAGTAGTTGAGTTGGCTAACATCTCGAATAAAACACAATTAAAGTGATTGATCCTTCACATATCCCCACTCAAGTTATATAGTTGACAAAAATACAAATATTCCACCTAAGTTTTAACTGCCAATGGAATTATCCAAAGAGCACATCATCAACAATAAGTAATCTATGTTGGCATTAAAAGAAGTGGCGCTATAGAGAAAATAATTGTCCTTCAAAGAAATAATCAATGTTAGGGCATGTAGATCTCAAGCCATGCCTATATATGCAAGTTAAATCACCATTGAGATTTTAATGTATTTTTTAAGTTATTTTTGTCACATATTTTCGAGCGAATGAGGAATGCCTTGTTTTAGGTGGTTCCATTTTTATTATTTTTTTAGATGAGATTTTTTTAAAATTTTGTTTCTTTCTAAGTTTTCTATAAAGTCTTAAAAAGGTAGTGTAGACACTGAAATCTGGTTTAAGCCTGCGACTTTCATATTCTTCATAATTCTTATTCTTCATGGTCTTGATTAAATAATCTTAATTATTTATTTAATTCATCTTCTGTTATTTCTTCTATTAATTAAATAATCTTAATTATTTAATTAATTCACACTTTTCTTTATTTCTTCTAATTAATTAAATAAACGCTTGTTATTTAATTCTCTTACTAATTAACTTTATCCGTCTTGTCAAATTAAATAAATTCTTATTTAATTTATTCTTTATCGCATTTCAACTATAATTAAATAAATTCTTTATTTATTTAATTATTCATTTAAAATCCCTTCATCATTTAATTAAATAAATATTATTTATTTAATTATTCTTCGAATATTGAGTCTTGAATTAAATGAATTATTTAATTCATTAAGTCTATTTTAACACATTCTCTATATTTTAGATAATTATGTGAGTTATCTAAGTATTCACTTTTACTCACTCGACATCTATTTTAATGTTCAATTAACTATTGATTTAATGTCGAGTGGCGTCTTTCGAGTAATTTTTGGTCGGATCATGCAATCGTCCGGTTCTAACTCATTTATGCATGCATATTAATTAAATATTATTGTTTAATTAATTAAATGTTAAATCGTGCATTATTAAAGAGTTGCTTTAATCAATCTTCTTTCTTTGTCATGCAAAGATATTTCTATGTTTTGAATGCGGGAAGATTAAATCATTCATTTAATCTTTAATTCTATTTCTAATTCAGTCACTCATGTCATCACCGGTTAACATAATGCATGTCTAATCGGTCAATCTCAACCGTCCGTTGATCTTTCAATCTTGGCCTGTCATTTGAATAATCAATTTTCTATAAATTGATGTGTCATTCTTCATTCCAATCTCTCTCGTGAATTTTGTAACTTTGGAGAGCACTTTTGTCTTGAATCTTCGATATTTTGCTAATCACTATCTTAGGCTATACTTGCACGAACTTGAAAATCTGAGGGCAATTATACTACACAAGCAAAATGGAGAAGGGAAATCGAGATGAATCATGGAAATACGTTTGAAGATTGGTGAGATTGTTCTAGTTTTTAATTACGTTTTTACTTTCCCATGTTCTTTGTTGCTTAATGAATGAATTTGCATTTTAGATTTTAGTATTGTATGCATGTGTGCTTCTAATCAAATCTTCTTTGTGTGTCTATTGTGCAAAGCTTCTTTCATTTTCAGCGTTACATTTTGGTGAACCCGACGTGAAGACACCATCTTCGTGAATCCGTAGATCTTTTAATTTTTGTTTTTGCAGATTTTTCGTACGGAACGACGCATGTGAATTTTCTGCACCGCAATTAACTTTTATGAACCGCATGTGAAGTTTCTGCACCGCAATTGGTTTTATGAACCGCATCTGACAGAGAAACAATGCATCTGACAATTCCTAAACCGCAACTGGTATCCCGAGCCGCAACTGAAAAAGAAACGACGCATCTGACTGGTAAAGAAACGACGCAATTGACTGGTAAAATTTTATTTCTGCTTTCGGCAATCTAGAATTTTCAATTGATTTTCGTGTTACTGATATTTGATTTTCAGCGTGTGGCCATTTGGAGTTAACAAGATTTTGCAGGACGATTGACGAAGACAATATTGAAAATTACTAATGATATCTTCTGCAGGACGCTTGTCAAAGACCCTAGTTAAATTTTGAAATAGATTGTTTGGTAGCGTAGCAAATATTTCATTTGGTTAAAATTAATAAGTGTCTACTGTGTTTGGTGTGAAAGCACAAGTCTGGTTACCCTTACGATTTGGTATATCGAAGTATCCTCTCCCCTTGCGCATCCGTGGGATCCTGGGTGTAAGAGAAATGGTTACCAACTCTAGAACTTGGACCTGTTCTAGTGGGAAAAAGTACTCACCCTAGGACGACTCAGACCGGTAGCACCCTGAACCCGAGGGACTTCTAGCCGGTATATAAAAGTGGGTTCTTGGGAAACCCCAAGAATCACAAGTGTGGTTCCGATGAGATGGATCCAAAAGGGGACTCGCGCCGTATGGATCACATCCCACGAACGGAATGCCCGAATTAAATACCCTTTGTTGTAGAGACCAACCTATTTGTGGCCGTTGCTTGGTATTAGTGCAGGGTACAGTATCATGCCCGAAGATACTCACTACTGATCCCCTTGAGTAGAGATAGCAGTTCTTGGGAGGTCATTACCCAAAGAATTTAGAATTGGTGTGCTCGAAAGACGTTAATGAGCCATGGAGGGGAGCCAATGCCACCAAATTCCTAAGCTATCCGCTCTCGAGAAGGAAAGGTGTTCATCACCAATCTGGGGTATAACTGGTGGGCTATACCAAGTATACAAACCCTAGGACTTTGGCCTATTAGGATGTGCTTGTCTGTTATCACTTTAAACATTCTTTGAGTCCAAAATTGAAACTAAAAAAACTTTGTCTTACGATTGTCTTTGATTGTCAGAATTTGATCATGGAAAACGGAGTCAGTTTAAATTTCATGTCACTGAAAATTCATAGAGAGTCGCAACTGTTCACCAGAAACATGCATCTGATTTTTTGAGTCGCATCTGTTATTTTTGAGTCGTAACTGTAAATCCCGGGTCACATCTGTTAATCTTGAGTCGCATCTGTCAGTTTGGCTCACATCTGCTTCGGGGAAACCGCATGCGTTATATTTTGAGTCGCAACTATCAATTTGAGTCGCATCTGGTATATTCTGAGTCGCATCTGTCAGTTTGAACCGCAACTGTTAATTTTGAGCTACAACTAAAAATTAAACGATGCATCTATCTAATTACCAGAAAACCAAAATTTACAGTAACTGTCCAGTCAACATGGTTATACCAGTTTCAGTGGTCTTCACACAAACAGTCTTTGAAACAGAAACCTGAAACGATTTGCTCAATTTTGCATCCTTTAGGGTCATTTAGTCATTATCATAGTTGTCTTCAGTTAGATTTTACCTTCATCTTAGGGTACATATCACCTTGCATTAGACTTCTAGAAAGGTCACTTTTATAAACTTTAGAAGTAGTCCACCATCTATACTCTAGAAAGTTCATAGTGTCAACAAAATCTGTCATTGAACCTAGTCTTATCATCTTATATTTTGTCCTACAGGGAGTCATCCTAGCTCATCAGTCTAGTTAGGAAACTCAACTTGTCTTTGATCTTCGTCCTACATTGGTTCCTTGACTTAACTAAATTGACACCTTGGTTTGACTTTAGGTAGTTGGTCCCTTCATCTTGGGTTTATTAGAGTTGATCACTTTAGGGTCTTGCTTAGACTTTGCATCTTTAGAGTCTAGACTAGTGTCATCCTAGAACATTCATTATTTGCATAAGAAACCCCAAAAACATAGAATAGAGTCATACAGTTTCTAGATATAGTCTTGCATTTCCCACATATTGAGCTTGTCTTACATGGTTGAAACTAGGTCTAAGAGAAGAGAGAGAGAAAACATGTCGAACCCAAATGAGTTCATCAATCCATTTTCTTCAAGACCTCATAAAACTCTATTAGACAAATTCACCACTAGAAACATTCAAGGACATGTTACAACAGAAGACATAGAGGCTACCGCACAGGACCCTGAGTTTTCCTCTTTTGTAGATGAGTACCTAGCAAATGATCGTCAACAATTTTTAGGAAAATTGCTAGCTGAAGGTGCTACCTTACCTCCAGGATTTGACATTAGCACCTTACAAACTCAACCTACACAAGGGACAAATACCACGACTGTTAGTACTACTATACCTCAGGTTAGCACAACTATGCCATCTAGCACATCTACACAGAGTACAACAGTCCATACGTCCCCATTTGGTATACCTAGCATGACATCGGGATTTAATTTCACTATAGGGGAATCCTCATCCGCTCCCACTGGTCCTCTTATTGGGAGTAAAAGACCTAAAACGTCAGCCCATACATCATATGTCGGTGTCACAAGTGCACAATCAACAACCACACCTACTGCTAGCATCATGGGTACCTTACCACAGTCGATGGCCATACCTAGTGCTCAAACCACTAGTGCTATACCAAGGATTACACAAACAGGAGGCATTCCCTCCTTCCAATATGGCAATCAAAATCCACTCTTCCAGACTAGCAGTCAGGGTCCATTTACATCGATTCCGAGTCAAAACCCTTTTTCACAGATTGGTAGTCAGAATCCATCCACGCAGATTCCAAGACAAAACCAATTTACGTCAATTCTGAATTAGAACCCTTTTTCACAGATTGGTAATCAGAATCTATCCACACAGATTCCAACTCAAAACCAATTCACTTCGATTCTGAATCAGAATCCCTTTGCACAGAGTGGTGCTCGGAATCCATTTACACATAACCCAGGTCAACACCGATTTATGCAGATACCAGACCAGAATACATTTACCAATATTTTGAATCCAAATCCACCTCAGATGCCAACGTTCAATCAAAACCCATCACGAGACTTTGGATTTTAGAATACATACATGGATCCGCATAATCCTCCTAGCACATCTTTGATCCAAGTTGACGTCCTGCAAACACAAATGCACGCATTACAAACGCAAATGGATAACATGTCGGTCTCAACTAAGAAATCATTTTCACCAAAGGACATATGCCCATTCCCTTTTGATAGATCATTGTACATGACACCTTTCCCTCATGGATATGTCATACCGAATCTTCCTAAGTACAATGGCAAACGCAATCTAGTAGAACATATCAAGGAATTTTCTACCATATGCATAGATGTCACTTACAATCCCGCATATCTTATGAGGCTATTTCCATGAAGTCTTGTAGGAGTGGCACTAGAATGGTTTTCAGGTTTAGATTTTGGCATTAGATCTTGGGGCGAACTAGTCAAGAAATTTGTGGAGCAATTCTCCTTCCACATTGACCATGAGATAAATATAGCAACCTTGTGCCACACAACACAAGACGAAGGTGAAACATTCATTGCTTTCTTCCAACGTTGGAGAACTATTGCAAGTAGGTGTCCTGTCGAGATACCTGAAAAACAAAAGGTTACAATGTTTCAAGAAAACCTTCATCCAAAACTCAGGAGTAACTTAAGGGTACATTGTTGCATATCTTTTTCAGAACTAGTGGAAAAAGGGGTGATAATAGAGAAGGATCTCATTGAAAAGGGTGAAATCAAAATGACAACATCAAATAGAAACCCAATCGTACAAAACACCCCCACTGACAGAAATAGATTCTGGTCTCGCAACAAAAATGTCACCAATGATGGGGTGGTGGATGCTAAAACATTACAAGCAAGACCCCTCCTTACATTACAAGGATCTCATACTTTTGCCAACACGCTTAATGTTGTCAATCAACCTCCTAACATGGTCCAAAATACTTAACGTCCACCACCAAGGAGATTCTAGAAACGTGAGTTCACTCCCTTAGGGGAACCCATTGAGTCGGTGTTCAAACAATTGTTACAACACAACCTCATACAACTGCAGGAACCAAGACAATACGATCCAGGATAGTTTAAACCAACTTGGTGGGATGACAATGCCTTCTGTGATTATCATAGGACAAAGGGGCATAACCTACAAAACTATTGACAACTAAAGAATATCATACAGTATCTTGTTGATAAGAGAATTATTGAGGTTAGTGGACAAAAACAAAAGACATCCAACACTGATCATCAGGTCTTCTCAGACCCACTACATGACCATGGGAAAGGAACTGTCCCCAGTTTGGGTACTAAGACCAATATGTCCACCAATTATGCGAGTATCAAACATGATTATGATAGTGGCAAAATCATTCATTGCCTTTGCGCCGCTGATCAAAACATCAATACCATTACTATCAATGCTAATCCTGAGTGTGCAGTCAATACTCGTCGTACCAAGTTTACTATCCCAGGCCCTCCATCACAGCAAACACCTCAACCTTCCAAGTTACAATATAACCTACTTGATCAGTTGGGGAAGACCCCAGCCCAAATCTCAATCTTGGAATTGTTGCGTATCTCTCCTGAGCATCGGTCTATCCTCGATAAGGCTTTACAGAACACCACGGTCCCTACTGACCTTGATGTCAATCGTTTCCAGGAAATGGTGGGCTACTTGACCAATAATCATCATGCCACGTTTTTGAACAAGACTATGCCACGGATAAAGACGAACCACAATGACCCTTTACATCTAGAAGTCCTTGTCGATGACACCAAGGTTGAGAGTTTTGGTAGACGGAGTAGGGTTAAATCTATGCACTTTAAAACTAATTAAGGCATTAGGTATCTCAGAAGCATGCGTGGACACCACTAAGAGTATTGTCATTAAGGCTTATGATGATGAAGAACGCAAATCAAAGGGGGTGGTAACACTTCCTATCAGAATTGGTCCTGGTAATGGAGACAAAGTTCCAAGTCTTGGATCTCACCCTCCCTTATAACCTTCTGCTAGGTAGACCATGGATTCATGCCATGAAGGCGGTCCCTTCCACATATCATCAGTGTCTTAAATTCCCTTACAATGGCACCAAAATAACTATAGATGGTGATCCCGATCCTTTCCAGTATTGCACCAATCTAAAGGAGATCCCTCAATGTCAAGTGCCAGTCAACCAAGAGGCCTCACCGTCTAAACCATCTTCTTATGTTGACCCATCCACGCTCACTCGAACATCTGTTTCACCCTCACTTCCTACCACTCCTAGGGTCGAGATCCAAGACAAGGGTTGTGGAGAGTATTACATGAAGACTTCTTATTATGTTAGCCATTTGGTTCCTCCTAAGTCATATGGTTTACCTATAGCAGGTAGGGGACAATCTATGATCACTATACATGTTCCCCCCATAACAACTTTCACTAAATGGGGTGAATTAAGCAAAGAGGTTGTAGATACAGAAGATGTCACTTCCTGGTTGTACAAGGAAGATAATCAAGAACCCCTTTTACTTGCTCATATTCCTACAAGTCTATATGGAAAGGGTTTCAAAATCATGCAAAGCAAAGGATATGACGGACAAAGTGGTTTAGGTTTAAACCAAGATGGCAGAGTGGAACCAATATTTGTTTCTCAATGGCCAAAAGGAGTAGGGCTAGGGTTTCAACCGATTCAAATTGGCGTTCCTAGTACTCCATCACCCTTACTTGAGGAAGTACGTGCTTCAGAAGATACCAAGACATCTCACGAACCTGTAGACCAACATCATTGTGACTCCCCCGATTCTAACGATTATGAGTGGGATTCCCTATCCTCTACTTCCTCCATGGACCTTGACAAGTTATTTGGAGAACTCGACTTGCTGTTAAGTTCTTCACCCAATCCTTTAAATTCCTGTCCACCAAAGAAAATGACAAAGGAGGAATGGTTTAAACATTACTATTGGGAATCACTTGATCCTACCTCTTGGAAACCTCAGCCATTTGTTTCCGATAGTCAAACCTTGGCATTAGGCCCACCTATTCATCCACCTAGACCCAAACCCAAGAGAAAAACAGACTTGGTACAAGACTTTTGTAATCACATGAATAATTCAATCTTTACCTTGACCCCATTAGACTTTGATAACTCCGACGATGACATGCCCTTAGTTTAACCCCAACTCATAGATTGGGATCAACAAGATACACCTGTCTTAGACACTTTTGAGAACGACGAAGCAATTGCTGAGTTCCTGGGATTACGTGAAGGCATACCTAATGGGGATCATAAAGCTAGTTTTACCATTGACTTGGACAAAAAAGCATATTTTGGGGAATCTGTTCAACCCTCCAGGAGTTGCAAAAATGAGAAAAAGAATAAACAAGATGAGTCTCTAAGGTGAAATCGAAGGCACCTCTAGACAATGAAAAGAAGTAAAAGAAAGGGCGTCTGAGGTGAAAAGAAACCTCTCGGGGGCACTAAGGATGGAGGTTTGAACATTCTCCCATTGCATAGGAAAAGTCACCCATGCTCGTTGAGGAATCAGTAGAAGTCGACATAGGCACAAAAGAGAATCCTCGATTGATTTATTTGGCAGTGTCATTGACAACACAAGAGAAATCAGAGTTCCACAACTTCTTTGAACAAAGACAGATAAAGTTTTCTTGGTCATATGCCGACATGCCTGGGTTGGATCCTGAACTTGTTCTACATCACTTACCTTTACAACCAGGTGCCAAACCTGTAAAGAAAAAGTTGAGAAAAATGCATCCACAAATTGCTTTATTAGTCAAGGCAGAACTCAAGAAACTCTTAGACGTTGGTTTCATCAGACCTATTGACTATACAGATTGGATTTCCAATCTTGTACCAGTTACCAAACTAGCTGGGGGTATCCGCATCTGCACTGATTTTAGAGATATCAACAAAGCTTGTCCTAAGGATGACTTCCCTTTGCCTAATATAGACATGATAGTTGACATGACAGCAGGATATGAGATGTTGTCCCTTATGGATGGATTCTCAGGATATAACCAGATTAGAATAGCCACTGAAGATCAACCTAAGACAACCTTCACTTGTCCTTGGGGAACGTATTGCTGGAATGTTATGCCCTTCGGACTCAAGAATGCAGGAGCAACCTATCAATGTGCCATGACTACTATCTTTCATGATCTAGTACACACTTGTATGGAGGATTATGTCGATGACCTTATTGTCAAATCCAAGACAAGGGCACAACATTTACAAGTTTTTGACAAGGTATTTCAGAGGCTAGAGAAGTATAATGTGAGACTCAATCCAAAGAAATTTGTGTTTGGAGTCAAGTCAGGAAAGCTGTTAGGTTATATCATTTCTAGACGAGGCATTGAAGTAGATCTTGCTAAGGTAAAATCAATCATGGACATGCCACCACCCAACAATCTCAGTCAACTAAGGACATTACAGGGAAGGTTGCAATCTATCAGAAGATTTATAGTGCAGCTAGCAGACAAGACACACCCTTTTCAACATCTACTTAAGAAAGGAGTACCCTTTGCATGGACACCTAGGTGTGAAGAGGCTTTTCAACTGATTAAAGAATATTTACTTACACCACCTATCTTAATGCCACCTGTTGAAGGGAGACCATTGATTCTTTATATCACAGCAACCCATTCATCACTCAGAGCATTGCTTGCATAGAATGACGATGAAGGACATGAAAGGGCAGTCTATTATATCAGCCGGACTTTGGTTGGTTATGAGCTCAACTATAGTAACATTGAACGTGCCTGTCTTGCAGTAGTATTTGCTACCCAAAAACTGAGGCACTACATGCTAAACCATCAAACAATGTTGATTGCTAAAATAAACCCTACGAAATATCTTCTTAGCGAGGCAACATTACTTGAGCGGCCAAATGGGTTATGATACTTAGTGATTATGATATCCAGTATATAGAAAGAAAGGCTATTAAAGGACAGGTCATTACTGGTCAGTTAGCTGACACACCCACACAAGATCACCCATTAGTTGCAAACTTTCCTGATGATTTCATATTCATAATTGACACAAACATAACATGGAAACTGTACTTTGATGGCTAACATACAAATCATGGTTCGGTTGGATATTGTTTATCACACACAAGGGCGGTTATCCCTGGAATTGTATTGAGTTGCATTCCCATGCACTAATAACATGGCGGTATATGAAGCTCTAGTGTGAGGGGGTTATGGTGGTCAAATTAAGGTTTTCTACGGGTTTATGGTGATTCTCAGTAGCTAGTGTCGAGGCGGGTAAATATTGATTATGAGACCAAGGATGAGCTTCCTCCCATACAAGCGCATGGCGGAATGGTTTAAAGAGTACTTTGACAAAGTTGAATTTCATCAAATACTCATGTTTTAAGCGGGCAATAAGCATATGCTACAATTGCATCACTTCTTGACATTCCTAACAACGTGCCTAAGTTTGAGTTCTTGGTAGAACAACTTTTGATCCCAGCCTATGATATCCCAGATTCTGAAATGGTGTGTGACATCGTTGGTCCCGATTCCCCATGGTACAAAGAAATCTATGATTACCTTCATGCTGAAGTCATACCCATTGGCTTATCCAATAACCAATGTAGAACATTCCTCCGCAAGTCAGCCAAATATACCATCGTCGGAGACACCCTATATAGACGCGCTTTAGACAATACCTTACTGAGATGTCTTGATTCTACTGAAGCACAAGCAACCTTGCATGGGGTGCATGAGGGTATATGTGGTTCCCATTCTAGCGGTCCTACCTTAGCCAAAAAGATTATGAGACTGGGTTATTATTGGCCTACTATGGAAAAAGACTCATATGTCTTTGTAACAAAATGTTGCCAATGCCAAGTTCATGGAGATTTGATACATGCCCCAGCACAGGAGCTCCATCCTATCACGTCACCATGGCCCTTTGCCCAATGGGGACTCGACCTCATAGGTAAGATCCACCCATCATCTAATGGACCTGAGTTCATTCATTATCACTGCCAGCCCGGTACTTTCACAGCGAAAGTGGATTAGGCTCATTCCTAGCGACACTTTATTCTGGCACGGTTTCTGAACTTTTATCTTAAACTATATCATCTGTCGGTATGGTGTCCCTCAGTCCATAATCACTGACAATGGCCGCCCATTTAAGAACCAAGAAGTCCGCCACCTGTGTGAGGAATTTCATATCCAACATCACTTTTCCACCCCATACTACCCACAATTGCTTGACCAGAATCCTCAAGAGACTATCGATGATGCTGAAGTGGAGTGACGGCATTCTGGCTTAATCACTTGCCATATGGGCTTGTCGTGCAAAGTATCAGGTACTCCCCAGGGTGCTACCCCATATTCACTTGTCTTTGGATCACAAAACCATTTTACACCTATTGAGGGTCGAGATTCCTTCCCAAGGGTATCCACGAAGGAGCCACATTGATGATGAAAGAGTCACAGAGTGTGAGAGAGGACTCCATGAGCTAGAGGTATTTTTAGATGAGAAGGCGACGTGAAGGCACTAGACCATCTTCAAGCATGAGAATGCATAGCCGTCGTAGCTACTATAACTTGAAGGGTTTTGAACAGGAAATTTGACATTGGTGACTGGTTTAATGGAGAACCCAAAGAATCAGCGAGAAAGAGAAAAACAGGAAAGTTTGAACCCTAGCGGTTAGGGCCTTATATTGTCCACGCGAAGCTTTGGATCAGGGTACCGACTCTCTACTCGAGAAGGGAACCATTAATCCTCCGCAATCCCGATAGGTATGCATCTGGCGGAAAGTTCTACGCGCCAGCCACGGGGCAACGCCGCTATTGGCAAAAATACCAAAAAAAATCACAAAACAATGCGTTATCAAAGGTGAAAACCTAGCAAGCAGTCTTGGTAACGCAAAAAAATAAAAATTAGATAATGCCGGAAAATAGTAAGAACCCAGGTATTCGTCCAATAGTGAAAACCACTTCGGTGGCGCTTTGGATAGGTACCATGGTGAAAACCTGGCAAACAGGCACCATGTGTACTCAATTTTGCTCCTTTGTCTACTATTATTCTAATCTACTTTGTATATAGTCCATGATCCTTGTACATAGTCCATGATCCCTGTACATACTGACTATCTCTGTATATATCCCTTATCTTTTGTATCCATCGCTTGTATATACCATTCATAATAAGTGGTAGTCTTTCCCATACCTTGGAATGATTGACATCAAGAGCATTTCATATCCCCCATTTTATCCTATTCATAATCAATTGGTCTTATACTTGACTGGGGGCAAACACTTGACATGCGTCATATTGGTTCTTACATTGGCTATGTTGAAGACGTAAAACCATAAGAAAATCCACGAACATCACAAAATGACCTAAGAAAACACAAAAACATCAAAACATTTCAAAAATCCAAAAACAGAGTCAGAGTCAGTCGCGCTTGTCAGTCTTTGTTGTTTGTCGAACTACGTTGCCTCTGCGACTGGACGTAGGCAAGGCCATCTGCCGATGTGCCCCCGAGGCCATTAGGTCAGTCCGTTTAGGTTGGTTTGTATAAATTCATAGGTCAATCCACATGTCTATATGACAGGGTCATTGGTTGTGTCGAACTACGAGGTCTCTGCGTGTATAATGTAGGCAAGGCCATCAATCGATGAGCCCCCGAGGCCGCACTAGGTTGGTCCATTAGGGTTCGTCACATTCACCTTCACACATGTCTTACGTTTGTAGTCAGTCTTGTCAGTCGCAGTCAAGTCAAACTACGAGGCCTCTGCGTGTACAACGTAGGCAAGGCCATCAATCGATGAGCCCCCGAGGCCGCACTAGGTCAGTCCTTTAGGGTTTGTTGTCACACACAGTCAATTGTCCACACATCATATCAAGTCATGCAGTACTCTGGTGAACAAGTCAGCAATGTCTCTGAGTCATATCAAACAACTTTCCAAACAAAACAATTCAAACAGATCAACCAACCATCTGCTACAGGATGTGTCCTTCTTGGAAACAGACGTTATCAAAACAATCAACCTATGTCTTATTCAGGATGTGTCCTTCCTGCGTAATTGACAAGGTCAAAACAATCAAACGTAGCCTTACACAGGTTATCACATCAATGGCATTTGACTTAACGTCTTATACGATACATGTCTTTCTGAAACCAGGATTTGTCATGCCTTATACAGATAGTCATAACATCGAAACCAGACTCACAGTCTTATCCGGTATGTGTATTTCCTGCAATCAGGCTCTATCAATCAAAACAAATCAAACAAACAAATCAAGTTTTGGCAAATATTTTACTGGCTTTTTGACTCTATGGCTTATTTATCTTATCATTTATCTTGAATTGATGACTGGGATTCATGTTACTAGCTTTCTCAAGGATGTCCCAGGAAGGATTTAGAGAAGCAACGATGTATCAGAATTCTATTTTCTTTGACTGCTGTCTGTTGACTGTCTTTTCAATTTGATTTTGAGTCATGTTACTAGTTTCCTCAAGGATGTCCCATGAAGAATTTAGAGGAGCAATGACGTATCATGACCCGTCTTGTACTTTGTTTGCTGTCTGTGGTTTGTCTTGACAAAAAGACTGGGGAAACTTGTGCCCTTAGTATGAGTTAATGACAATCCTTGTCTGCGACTGTCTGTTATTAGCAAGTGGATGACCTTGCACACCTTGATCTATGTCATATCATGGTGTTTTTCTCCATTTGTATTAGTCCCGCCCAATGATGATAAAGTGCAATACCTTTTGTGATACGGCAAAATATCGAAGATTCCTAATACTAACATCTATCTTCTATTTTTTCCTTCTTTGTCGATCTTTCTTTCCGCACTAACATTTCTTCTTTCTTGCATTATGACGAAGTCCTGTGACACAAAACAGTGTGCATCATCCTACATCAACATACATGTTAGAAACATACGTACATATAGACACATTTCACGTTTAGATCATCATGGCATAATAGACAATAATCATCATTTAACAGTGCATATCATAAGCAATCAACTGTAAATACGTGCATCACATTACATTTGCATTAACACACATATCGTCTACATTATACATATAAGCATTATATTGCATCTCGTAAATATAAAATGCATAATCATGTAGAATCATATAGTACATACAATCATCCATCACATAGGCATATCATATAAACATCACATGTATAAATAAAGACTGCATAATCCATACATAGACATGCATATCATGAGAATCGCTGTCAAAATCATATATATATAGCTCAAATGTGTCATATCACAATGTCATAATGTGTCACAAATACATGGAAGCCCGCAGGCTATCGGATCAAAATACAATGTCTCAAATGGACATCAAATGGTATCTCTATCCTGAACTGCCACTGCCATCATGTCGGGAGTGTGTGGGAGACTGATGCTGGGAACCTGCTGATCTCTGAGCTATGGGAGGTCTGTCATAGGGCCCTACTCTACGTGGCTAATCCACTCCCTCTGTGCTCACTATCCGTGTGTGGGTCCTGGTCTGAGACCTACTACTCTATGCCGCTGAAAAACTGGGAGCCCGTCTCTCTAGGGGAACCTCTACCTCATACAAATCTCGGTAGTATCTCTCCCTCTCTCCGGCTTTGACCAACTCTCTAGCAAATGCTGCTGATGGTCCTGTGCATAATGACTTGAGCTCTGTAAATCTCTACTCAGTCTCCTACCGTCGGGCTACTGCCTGATCCCTCTCCATCAAGGCTCTGTCTCTCTCCACCCTATAGGCATCTATCTCTGCCATCAACACTCTCATCTGCTCCTCCAAGGAAGCAACCTGGGCTCGTAACATATCAGTGTC
>VDFB02271358.1:1049589725-1049884276 GCA_007258455.2 Sequoia sempervirens | reverse complement strand
TATCCGGCTGAGAAAGATTTGCCCTCAGATCTTTTATTGAATTAAATGTTGAAGCCTGCGTGTCCCTACTATGTGTTGGTGAAGGGTTACCCTCGTAGAAGCCTTCTGATATTATGCAGCAACCGCATTCATTTGATCCATTGTGTCTAGTTGAGCTACTTTGGCCGCACCTTGAATGCTCTGAGCCTGCAACAGCTACATGTCGCCCTTCACCCTGTTGATATTCTTTAGATTGCCATGGTTTACCTTCAGACTTCTCTGATTGGCTGAGTGAAATCCACGTAGCTTCCTTGGGCGGTCAAAACTTCCCCTGTTGAACCGCATATCGGTGAGACACTAATCGTGTCTCCTCGATGTGGTTAAATCTTCTCACAAGTATTGGCATAGCATGGAGCGGTCGCTGAGAGCTCCTAGCGAGCCCAAAAGATCATACCAATTCTATTGGAGCCATCGACAAGACACTGTTTATCGCCAAGAGATCAATGGGTTGATGAGTCACATGGAGATCCCTTTCTGTCATTGAGACCACCCTCATTCGGGAAGACATCCTGCCGAAGGCTTCCACTTATGTCGAGAGCATTTCGTCCTGTTTGTGACTCTACCTCTTCGGTGAGACTCTTGCTGATAACACCTTGTATGTCGCCAGGACCTCCCGTTGTTGGCAGGATGATTTACCGAAGGTAAAACCTTGCCCCGAGAACACCTTCATTACTTCGGCAAGAGCTTATTGATGTCACCTTGAAAGCATTCACTTCACCGAGTTCCATATTTCCTTCTGCAAGACATTGGCCCGTCAACTAGACATTACGGCAGACTGCTTTTCTCTCGGCGATCTTCTTCATGTCGCTGAGACATTGGCCTGTCGGCCAGACATTACAGTGGACCGCTTTTCTCTCGGCGAGTTCCTTTTGCCGTCGCAAGACATTAGAGTCGGGGAGACCCTTCAAAACTGGCGGGGGCAGGGCCAAAACGAAACTGGAACTGGGACCGAGGCAAGAAAGGGGTGGAAGAAAAAACAAGAACCCTGCCGGAACCGGGATCGGGACCAAATCCACCCTTGAAACTTTCTTCAAGTTTTAGGTTCAGATTCAGACCCGGTCCCGCTCTCGACAGAACTCAAAAGAAGGCAAGGGAAAGGAAGAAAAGGAAGAAAGACAAATGAGAGAAAGAAACCTCGATGAAAGCCAAGGAGGAAAGGAACAAGACCGGCAGAAACAGGGAAAAACAATGAAGCAGCTAAACTAGAACCAAGACCAAATCCGGGCCTGAAACTTTCTTCAAGTTTCAAGTTTGGATTCCATTCCGATCCCGCCACCGACAAAACTCAAAGGAAGGAAGGAAGAAAAGAAAAACATACGGGGGAACCAAGGAGGAAGAGACAACCCTTCATCCTAGGCCACGAAGAAAAGGAAAGAAGAAAGAGTGGGACCAGGGCTGGAACTGAAATGAAACCAAGAACCAGAAATTTGGAAAAGTTCCATGTTAGGTTTCGGTCTGACTCTGCCCCCGATGGAAACAAAGAAGGAGCCCGACAAAGAAAGAAAAGGCGGAACCAGGGTCGGAACCGGACCTAGAAAAGGAACCGGAACCTTTGGAAAAGTTCCAAGTTCGGATCCTGACCCGGTTCCGCCCCCGGTAGAAAAAAAAGAAAAGAGGGAAAGACAAGGAAGAAAATAAAACCCACCCCCAAACTGACGACATGCACGCTGGGCTCAACCCTCTTGGGAGCCACATTTATTCCATGTGCCGAATGTTAACATTACTTTCCCGTGCATCTACACAAGCATCAAACAAGTTAGAAAATAGGTGATCTTGATGCAAGTGTTCCTCTATTTGGTCTTCGAGAACATTTGAAAGCACGGGTTACCCTGCCTGATTGAGCCCATAGGTGAAAAATGGGTAACACATACATACTTACAGAATTAAACATTTTGTAAAAATTACAAATACATGTACATACACAATTATGTACTCTATGTACTTCTATGTATCAAAATCGATATTCTATATATTTTGTTTGTTAAATTTGCATGTTTTCCTACTTTGAAACTTTATATTTGATTGTATGATCACAAAATATCATGCATAAATTATTGTTAAATCAATTATATCATTAAGACGTATTATGACCCCTTAAGACATCCCCTTAAGACATTATATTATGACCCCTTAAGACATCCCCTTAAGACATCATATTAGGACCCCTTAAGACATCGCCTTAGCATGTGTTGTATTAGAACATATCCTAAATATTATACTTTATTATATAATTTGTTATGATGACTCACCCTAAAACTTATAATACTTGTTTATATCAGTTAATATTTATACTCAATTATACTCTTCTTTGATCCCCTTAAGATGTCATATTAGGACCCCTTAAGACATCCCCTTAAGATGTGTCGTATTAGTACATATCATAAATATTATACTTAATTATATCATTTGTTATGATGACTCACCCTAAAACTTATAATACTTGTTAATATCTGTAACGCCCCGTCATGCAAACTCCAAAGAACAACTAAGAACGCAACAAATTTTTTTTTGAACATAAAGTATAAACACTATGTTTACTAATGCAACTAACATAACTACGTTTACAAGTTAAACACCTAAGTACCTTGGGGTACACGAGGTGACATTACGTAATCTACCCAATAGCAAATTTGATAAAAGTTACTTTCATTTCTACTAACATAAGTCTTCCATTTAAACATTTATAAAAGATAAGCTTTACGACAAGAACAAACCATATAGAAACTATACAAGATTTCATAGCCAATTTAACTTGGAAATAATAAGAACTTATTTACTCAAACATAATACAACATCAAGTATATTTACAATTATGGATAAAGCTTGAATTACAAAATGTGATTATAAAATATATCATTCTACAAATAAATCTCATTGAACAATTATCCAAGGTTACAAAATACGTCTACCCAATACATGGGAGAGTAATATATCAATATACAAAGTATGGCAGAAGTACAAATATACATCTAGAAGTACATAACTCTGGATCAAGTTGTCTCAACAAACTCTGCACTGAAAGGTACATTTGCAAAATAGGGAACCCAACGGGGTGCATAGCACGTTCCACCCGACCCCCCCCATGCTAGGAGTAGATAAGAAAAGATTCCCGACCAAGAACATCTAAAGAAACACTCAAGACTGAACTCCAAACATGAAAAGATAATTCACACATAAAGAAAACCATAACATCAAAGACGATTTCCTAAACATGACAACAATAAACACCAAATCATAACAAGTAAACCACTTCCAGAGGATTTTACAAAAAACAACTCAAGGGAATGCTAGAGGAGAGTGTCATCGCATGGCCTTACATGGATTATCCAGACAACCTATCACAAGGTGCCGCCTCCATCTATGGTTATCCTAACTGCCTATCTCAAGGCACTGCTCCATAGGGTGACTCATGCAGAATTGTGAATTTCTCGTGAAGACGAGGTCACGATTATGCCAACCACAGCCTTCTCGGCCACCTATAGTCTATGGAAGCCCTACAGGCAGATGAAGTATCTATAATTATCTTATTAATGTTTAACTACCCATCCCCTAATTAATTAGTTAGGATTTCACTTTTTACTCAAACTCTAACATGGGTTATCCTGACAACCCCTTTGTGTGTCGACGCCCACGTAGAGCCACTCTCCCTAGAACCCAAAACATAACATCAAATTCAAAGGGGTTGTACCCACAAGTACTCTAAACACATAATAGAATATTGCGAGGAAAAATCATCTCGCTAAAGTCATATGAATCAATTCCCAAAATAAAATGATACAACCAAAAGTATACTCAAGATCACAACTATAAACAAAATGGATACAAGGATCAATTATAAAAGCCACATAATCACCAATTTCCCAAGCCTCTGGAAGTTTTAACAATAACCTTATCTCCTATAAAAGGTTGACTAACTTAATCCCTACATGTTGATAACCCAACGCAAGAAACTCAATTAAGAACTCAAGAAAGTCAAGAAATAACTAATTATCCAACATCAAGGTTTGTTTAAGAACACAAGTTTACTATGCTTAACAATCACATTGAGATAACACATTGCATGAAATCCATCATAGGAATTAAACTAACAGTTAACTCGATGTATTTTATTAATTAAAAACACTCGAATTTTTTTGATAAAATATTTCCTTCAATTTGTTCAATAACAAGTTATCATTGCAAATAACTTCCGTAATATTTTTCTCTAGTTTAAACAAATGTATATATATATTATATTTATGATCACAGTTAAATTTTAACATCATAAAAATAATTCACATAATTATATTCCTTAAAAATAAATAAATAAATATATATATATATACTTATATACACACACACACATATATATATAATAATATACATACATATATATATATATACATATATACAATATATATATATATATTTATTAATATAAATTAAATTTAATAATTCTAAGATTTTAAGTAATAAATAAAAATGAAATTAATATATATTTATTTATTTTATTTTATTTTAAAAGAAACAACCAAATACAACTTGGACGCTGTGAACCTCCCCATAGGGGAGGTCGTGGCCCCCAAGGGTTGCATACAACAGTCCTTGGACTACTGTGCGCAACTTTTGGGGCTGCGCATGGGGGTATGGCAATGGCCGTCCCCCCCATTATTAAATCAATTTTTTTTATAATTTTTATAATTTTTTTTTACCATCAAATCTATGATGAATTCTGAGGTACAGAATTTCGTCAGTCATTTTTTTTAATACTAAATTTTTGTATTACTATAACAATTTTTGAAAGTGTTTATATATTCATATATATATACATATTCAAATGTGTGTGTGTGTATATATATATATATATATATTAATTGAAAACAATTTTTGTGATGACAATTTTCACAAATTCTCAAAGGAGAATTGATTATATTTTTTTTTACACAAAGAATTTCATTTTATTGAATATAACTCAAAATTTCAATTTTCTAATTTAAATTAAATTTTTTTTTAACAGAGATTTCCAATGTAATCTAATTTTTCTCAAAATATTCTCTATAGGAGAACTCAGAAGAATTCTTATAGAGGTTTTCTATCTATTTTAACAATGAATTTATTTCATTTCATGAGGTTCTCTAATTTTACTGTGAAATTTTTTCTATAGGGGTAACAAAATTATAACGACAAAACTTCTACAGCCGGGAACACAGTTTTCTACAGAGGAACTTCTAAATTCTACAGAGGTTATAGCCATTTCCTCTTACACAAATAAACAAACTTTTCAAAGCAAGAAAGCATTTAAACAAAAGATAGTAAGGAACCTATTTTCTGAAGCCTGAAGAAGCAAGAGTTGTGCAAAGCTTTGTCTTTGGAACTTCCAGCTTTTAAACTTTTCCCAGAAGCTTCACCTCTAGCCTAAACAAAATACAAGTCCAAAATCTCCTGCAACCCTTCTTAGATTTTTAAAAAATAACACCAAAAAAACCACCCAAAACCCACACACTGTTCTTTAGCCCAAAATTTTTCGTGAAGAAATTTTTGTTACCCCCATGCCCATATTCTCTCCAAGAATATTTTTCCAACAAGAATTTCATTAATTACCCACTTATTCCCGTAAATCCTCTAATAAAAATAATTAATTAATTTTTAATCATTTTTATTTTTTATTTTATTTTATTTATTTTTCTAATAATATTAACATAGCATTATGAGTTATTTAATTAACTTAAGAATTCAAAAATCAATATTGCTACCTTAAGCAAATTTAACATTATAATTAACAACAAAGCAACTTATATTTTATTTAAATTATCCACATAATCAGAAGCATTAATCAATTATCTTAACCATAATTATCTATAATAACTATATCAATTAATCACACATAACTAAAAATTAATTAAATCACAAACTAAAATATTAATCAACAATAACACAATCACACACAAAGACAAGTTTGAAACAAAAACAACATTGGACTCACAGGTGATGAAATTATGACGAGAACACTTTCTTAACCACTCCCTTTTCAACATCAAACCCGTTGAGTTTATGGGACACGCTCAAACCTGAAAAGCAGGTGGAGTCAGTGTCTAGTAACTGCATCCTGCATAGAAACCACCGTCAAGTAGCAAGTAAATCTACATTGTAGACACACCGTGAAACGTAATCGTGGGGTAGCAGGGCACTTGCAAGCAAGTGATGCCACTTCTTCCTTTCACCAAGACACACTAGCAAACACATCAAACACCATAATAGCATAAAAATCACATCACTATATATATTATTAAGGAACACCACAACATAGCCATATAACATAATCACCATGAAATGTATCATCTAGCAACATATGTAATATCAAGCGCTGCAAACCAACCGAACCATGAATCCACGCACAACCAAAACAGTGAACTGATCGCCCACACAACCTAGTACAAAATCCACACATAAGAGTATCAACAACATGAGGGGTATCACAATATCACTTAATATTTATACTCAATTATACTCTTCTTTTATCCCCTTAAGACGTCATCTTAGGACCCCTTAAGACATCCCCATAAGACAACCTATAATTAGTGTTGGATTATATTATTTGTTTTGACAACTTATAAAAATAGTATTTGATGCCATTATTTGTTTTGATGGCTTATAAATTAGTATTGGATGCCATTATTTGTTTTGATGGCTTATAAATTAGTATTGGATGCCATTATTTGTTTTGATAGCTTATAAATTAGTATTGGATGCCATTATTTGTTTTGATAGCTTATAAATTAGTATTGGATGCCATTATTTGTTTTGATAGCTTATAAATTAGTATTGGATGCCATTATTTATTTTGACAACTTATAAATTAGTGTTGGATGCTATTATTTATAGAGTTTATTAATGCTTTTGTTCTCTAATCTTGTATGGTATTGTTTATTTCTTAAAATTTTATCCTTTCTAGTATATAAATGGATTGCTTTTGTTTGTAAATTGTGATTTATTGACTAATTATTGATTGATGTGAATTGAATAAGTTCATTGACTAATTATCACTAATTATTGAATGTACATATCATGTATATCATGTATGAGATCACTAAATTTGTAAAGTATAAATATTAAAATGTCCTATTAATTTCAACTTTAATTTCATATTTATATTTAATTTCACATTAATGTCCTGTATTAATGTCTTGACTATGAACATAAAATGCATAAATGTACATGTGTAAATTAAATTTTCAAACAATAATAAAGTCCATAATTTACAACATATTAAGTGCATGAAACCAATATATTAAGTGTATGAAATAAAGTCCATCAGTGTACAGCCCATGAACTAAAGTCCAACTAAGTATTTGAGCCATGAAATATAAAGTCCAATAGAGTACATGAGAAAAAAAAAATGTAGTCCATGAAATAAACAAATATAACCCATAAATCATGTTTCTAGGTCATGTATTGTCTCTATAATCAAGAGACCTCTTCACGTCAGTAGACTATGTGGATGACCTGAAACACTCTTTACAAAAGAAAGAAGAAATCAAATGTAAGACAATGAAAAATGATTTAATGACGATTTAATTTATAATTCATCATAAAATTAAATTACCATCATATATGGGTCCGGATGCTCTGGTGCCCCTGAACCAACCTCTAAATTCTCTAAATAAATCTACATAAACAAGACAAAGAAAGTTGAAATTAGATGTAATTCTACAACTAAAAATGATTTAATTCAATTTAATTTATAATTTGTCATATTTTAATTGTACCGTATTATGAGGTTGTGCACCCTCTTCTCCAAGAATTGTTTGTACATGCTCAACTACCAGATGTGTCTCATGCTATAAAAGAAAAATAATTTAAAACATGTATTAGCTCATATTATATATATATTTAGTTTGAAATTTAAAATTAAAGTTATATTCAAAATATATAATTTATAATTGACTTTAAATATAATAAAATAAATGAATTTCCATGATATTTGGAGCCTGCTCTGCATGTCCTCCTGGAGGTGTAACTATGTCTAGGCCAGGGCTGAAAGTTGCTCTAAAAAGGTCCTACAAGATCAATTTTAAAGCATGTATACTTGAATCAGGTTAAAATTTATATATTCAAGTTTGCACATTTTGTGTAGATTTTTTTTTAAGCAACCTGAAAATCAGAGGCCTCACAAGTAGTTGCAACATCTAATGTTTACTCGATGCCCATTCTCATTGTGGTATTAACCTAGACATACATGCAGAGATTTAACACTTATAATATTTACAAGTGTACATGCACATTTCATATATAGTGAATTCAAAATTCATAATTGTAACTATACTAATGTAAGTTAAACAATTTACAATATAAATGTACCTTCCCCTGATCTATGACACCTAACAGTGGAGGAGTGCTCAATAACCCCTTAGGTGAAATCGATGTGGAAGCCAATTGACTTGCCTAAACCAACATAAATATTTTAAACATATGTTCATGATTCAATTATAAATTTAAAACTCAAGTTAAAAATCATTTCATATATATAATTTAAAAAATTGAAATCAAAATACCCCATAAGGGTTGCCAAGTAGGACTAGTGTCGATGTATGTACTTGTGGAGTAGATGATTGCCCCATCATTAGTGTCATATGTACACCAAACAGTTTGATTGTTAAAATGTATTGCAAACTTTTCTTTGATATATAAATTCATCAAAATTCTTATAAAATGAATGTGTAGATGCATATTTATACCTATCTCGCAGTGTCCTCAGGGTGATGGTCTACTATAAGAAATTCTACAAATGAACTAATGTGACCAGATGAACCACCAAAATCTCCACGTCCACTCGAACTAGGTGTGGCCTGATCAGGTCCATAGCATAATTGATGGCAACTAGTACATACATGTGGGACTGGCCTCGACACTCTTGGAGTTGTACTCAGACCAGCCCCATAAAACACTCCTCCATCATCATCATCTCTATGCTCCCTACCCTCTATCACAGAAGCATGTTGATCAAGGTCTCCTATGAGTGTACTAAGGGATCCTAATGTCGAGACCACAGCTCGATGATGCACAGGTGCGGGAATGGGAGGACCAGGAGCAACAAAAAGGGGTTGTGCATGCATGAGGTGTTAGGGATCAACCCTTTCCCCTAACCTTTGTTGTGGCATGCTACCACCAACACCCTGAAATGATTTAAAATCAAAATAATTGGGATTTTTCCCCATAACAAACTCTACATATATTTTCCTCAAAAAATACAATGGGAACTCCCAATTAGTGGTGGACTATCAAAAACCATATACCATCGATCCCAAAAATGTGCACTCATCTGTGGATGTATGCACCACCTCATGGATATTCTAGATTTATTGGGAGGAATGGACTATCGAGTAACAGGGTCGAGAAAGTAGGGGGCTAGGTGGGCTTTTGTTATTTTAAGGTCTAAAATTTGTTTATAAGATAGACCGTCTACATAAAATTGTCTCATCTGCTCTCTCTCTCTCTCGTCGATGCCTATCTAGATCTGAATCAATAGTCCTGATGGCATCCACAATGTTTTGCATCGTAGATGCAAAACATCTCACGTGTGGTGGAATCAATGCTTGATTATGCATAGCATTGATTTAATTTTGTATGGATGCAACCTGATCATTTATGCATGCTCGCAAGTGAGCCTCATCAGATGCAACATGTGTTGGAGGTGGGATATTAGGTTGAGCGGGTGGAGGGGGAGGTGGTTGAGGTGGTGGATTGATGATATCATCAATGTTAAAATGATCCATGATATGACATATAAGTGTGCACCTGCATTAAATTATACAAAATTAACATACAAACTAAAAAAATTACAAGAAATAGTTAAATTTGAAATGCACATGCAAATTTGTTTAAATAGGATGTGCATACATATACATACACATACATATACATTGATTGAACTTGAGCATGTGCATGCAAAATTCACAATTTAACATGTACATACATTTAAAATAAAAAATATGATGCATAATTTACATGAATACATCATTCAACTAAACTATGTACATACACACAAATTTCAAAATTTAAGATCTAGAACTATATGCAATTTTAATACATGTACATACTAGAAAGTAAACTTGAAACATTCACAAAAAGCTCATTTTATGTCTAGCGCACATATATATATATATATATATATATATATGACAATTTTCCAATAGGAGAAATCATGATCTAGTAGATAGTCATAAAATATATACTATTATAAATTCATCATTATAAGTTCATAAATTCCACCAAATTCATAAATTCATAACTATTTAAGATCATTGTCTTAATTTAGAAGCTATTGTGGCTCTCTACTGCATCTCTTCATTTCTTTGTGTTTTCCTTTTCAGAATTAGAAATTCTCCTCTCCTCTAGCCATTTTCAATGCTCATCTAAGATCCCATCCATAGCCCTGACAACATCAACAATGGTTTGCATCCTAGATGCAAACATCCTCATGATAGGTGGTGGGATACATTCTTCATTTTGAATAATGTTGATTTGATCTTGGATGGTTCTAACATTGGTATTGATTTGTGCTTGCAAACGAGCACCATCAATTTTAGATGGTGGAGGTGGGGGGCTATGAGGTGGAGTGGGTGGAGGTGGAGTTGAAGGCGGTGGAGATGGATGGTGTGGAGGTGGATTGCGAATATTATTGAATCAATCCATGTGATCTCTAAGATATGAGTGAACCTGCATTAGATTTGTAATTTCGAAATGTAAGATATGTGTTTAGGAAATACCCTTAAACTATTCAATATAAATGGCCTAATTGAATACAAATGATAAAATATGTAAGCCTCATTTATGTCTAAGGCATGTTACTTGAATGAAAATAAAATTAACTATTAATATAGGACAATTTATGAATGCTATAGGGTTTACGATTTAGAGTTTAGGATTTAGGTTTTAGGGTAATAGGATGGCTTAAGGGGATCTATGTAGTAAGGTCCTAGTACAAAATGACATGGATTTTAAGTGAATAAAATTTGGTGAAGATTCCCAAGGCAACCAAATTTCATTAAGGTTTGAGGTAACTTCACCAAATTTTATTCACTTGAGCCATGTCATTTTGTCCTAGGAACTTACTAGACATAGATCCCCTTAAGCCATCCTATCTCTCTAAACCATAAATTTATCAACCTAGATCATGAAATATCATTCATATTATAATCTTGCATGATATTATTATTGTTAAATTTGGTTTCCTTGGGAAACTTCACCAAATTTTGAGAACTTATTTGATCCCCTTAAGAAATGTCATATTAGGACACCTTAATACATCCTAAAGTATGGCTTAAGGGGATCTATGTAGTAAGGTCCTAGTACAAAATTACATGGCTTAATTGAATAAAATTTGGTGAAGATGCCTAAGGCAACCAACTTTCATTAAGTTCCTAGGCAACTTCACCAAATTTTATTCACTTGAATCATGTCAGTTTGTCCTAGGACCTTACTAGACATAGATCCCCTTAAGCCATCCTATCACCCTAAACCGCAAATCGATCAACCTAGATCATGATTTATCTCATTCATATTATAATATTGCATGATCTTATTATTGTTAAATTTGGTTGCCTTGGGAAACTTCACCAAATTTTGAGAACTTATTTGATCCCCTTAAGAAATGTCATATTAGGACCCCTTAAGATATCGATTTATGGTTTAGGGTGATAGGATGGCTTAAGGATATCTATGTCTAGTGAGGTCCTAGGAAAAAATGACATGGCTCAAGTGGATAAAATTTGGTGAAGTTGCCCAAGGCAACCAAATTTCATTAAGAGCCTAAGAAAAAATGATGGCTTTAGGGTTTAGGGTTTAGAGTTTAGAGTTTAGGGTTTAGGGTAATAGGATAGCTTAAGGGGATATATGTAGTAAGATCCTACAAAAAAATTACATGGCTTAAGGGAATAAAATTTGGTGGAGTTGCCTAAGGCAACCAAATTTCATTTTAAGGTCCTAGGACAAAATGAATGCTTTAGTGTTTAGGGTTTAGATTCTAGAGTTCAGGGTTTAGGGTTTAGGGAACTTAGGGTGAAGTTTTGGTGTCCCTTGGAATATAATGGACTTGCAAGTTAGTGAAGAGCATTTTCTTGTGGAACAGTTGATTGAGGTAACTCTTGTTTCAACTGACTAACCTAGATCATGAAATCTCATTCATATTATAATCTTGCACGATCTTATTATTGTTAAATTTGGTTGACTTGGGCAACTTCACCAAATTTTGAGAAATTCTTTGATCCCCTTAATAAATGTCATATTAGGACCCCTTAGACATCGATTTATGATTTAGGGTGATAGGATGGCTTAAGAGGATCTATGTCTAGTGAGGTCCTAGGACAAAATGACATGGCTCAAGTGAATAAAATTTGGTGGCGTTGCCCAAGGCAACTAACTTTCATAAAGGGCCTAGGAAAAAATTATGGCTTTAGGGTTTAGGGTTTAGAGTTTAGAATATAGGGTTTAGGGTAATATGATGGCTTAAGGGGATCTATTAAGTAAGGTCCTACGACAAAATGACATGGCTTAAGGGAATAAAATTTGGTGGAGTTGCCTAAGGCAACCAAATTTCATTTTAAGGTCCTAGGACAAGATGAATGCTTTAGTGTTAAGGGTTTAAATTTTAGAGTTTAGGGTTTAGGGTTTAGGAAACTTAGGGTGAAGTTTGGGTGGCCCTTGGAATAATGGACTTGCAAGTTAGTGCCTAGTTTATGAATATTCTTTATTTTGTGAATAGATTGACTATTTCTGTAATAGAAACACATAATTATGTATTATTAAGATTGAGTTTGATGTATATTTTAACTGGATATTTTTTTAATTGAATATAAGATTATTTTATTTAACATTTTTTTATTAATATTTCCCACTTAAATGAATTTTATGATATAAAATTAGTTAATGTTGAATCAAGTATTTTATTTTCGATTGTTTGGAATTGAAAGAACCTAAAAGAAAGAAAAGAAAAATATTTAGGTTCTTTTAGTGTCTAGGTAACTAGTGCAAATTGAGATTTTAGACTAAACTAGAAGCCTAATTAACAAGTAATTGACTAGAATGAGGGTTAAGATTGTTAAAAGACAACAGACAACACATGCAAACAAGAAATGGAAACAAGGCATGACTAAGAGAGATCAAAACATAAAATAGAAATGAATGTTGAATATTATCTAATTGACAATTGGAAATGGATTGTACACTTGGATTTAGGAATTTGCTAACTAAATTTGCAAACAAACATTAATAAAATTTCTGAATTGTAACTATTCTTTAACATATTGTTTTCTCATCTAATTATAATTTAACATTGAAACTAAAGTTTAACATATTGTTCTCTCCATACAATGCAAATGAAATTTAAAACATTTAAGCAATGCAAATGAATTTTCTTGAGCTCGAAATTAGGGTTTTAGCAAAAAAATTTGTTTCAATTCAATTCAGGGTTTCAATCTAAGCAATTAGGGTTTTTAATGCAATTTTTTTGTTTCATTTCAAACTAGGGTTTTAAAATCCAAATTTTTTTGTTTGATTTGAATTCAGGGTTTCAAAAAGCCTGATTAGGGTTTCCAAATGCATTTTTTATTTCATTTCATTTTCTAGGGCTTTGAAATGCATTTTTTTATTTCCTTTCAATTAGGGTTTTCAAATGCAATTTTTTTTTGTTTGATTGAACAATTTAGGTTTCAAAAGATAAATTTTGTTTCTAAAATACAATTCAAGGTTCATTTTTTCCTTTCTATTCAATATCTTCAGGTTTCATTGCATTTTTTCATCTATTTCTACAATTCCTCATTTCTACTGTTATAGGAAATAAAATGCTTAAAACGTCAAATAAATTTTAAAAAAGCATGCTAAAATGTATTCTTCTATTAACAATTTCAATAAAAAATGAAAAAATGCTAAAAAGTGGGCGTGGAGGCTGGTTTTGTAGTCGTTGTCGCCCACCAAATTGGGATCTTGTGTGCAGTGAAAATGAAGTCTTGTTTGTTTTTAAAAAATAAATACCATTACAAAATGGGATCCTGATTATTACAAAACAGGATCCTGATTTTTATAAATCAGGATCCCGTTTCATATTAATTGGGATCTCGTTCTGTGTTCATCGGTTCAGGATCCTTTAACAAATGGGATCTTGATTTTTAAAAAGTGGGATCTCGTTTGACATTTAGGCTTAGGATCTCAAAGCTAAAAAGGATCCTAATTTTTAAACATTGGGATCTCGTTTATAAAAATCAAGATCCCGTTTTTGTAATGTTGATTTCATTTTTTTGGCTAAGGAAAAAATTTCCATGTTTTGTGGACTCAACTTTGTGCACTTACCCTGATGCAAAATGTGAAATGTATCATAAGATATCACAATAGACATAAGCAATAACATATAAGCCTATCAATGAAAACAAAATGGGTCTCACATCCTCCCCCCTAGGATTGGACGTCCTCTTTGAAGTCCTCAAAGAGGTGAGGATATAGTGTCCTCATCCATGAAGCATCCTCCTAGGTGGAAACCATCTCGTCATATCTATCAAATTAAACGCTGACCTAGTCCAAATCTTGTCCTTGAAGCCCCAATGTTTGATGATCCAATATGTGAATAGGACCTAATTTTAACTATTCATTTGAATCCACCTATAAAGCATTCCAATCCAATACATGAGATGCATCATGAACATAATAGCACAAAATAGAAAAACATGAAATATGTTGTGGATATGTGGCAGGCTAGGTGGCTTGAGGCTAGATGTAGGAGATGGGTCCTATTTGCTCTAAGATCTCAAAGTGACCCATAAATTGAGGTGCAAGCTTGGAGCCCTTTCCATAATGGGTTGGACTCTTATGCAACCACACTCTGAAGAATAATCTATGACCCATTGAAAAGCTCCAATCTATCCTCTTAGTGTCTACATACTTATTATGACGATCATGAGTGTACTATAACATTTTTCTAATAAATACCACTTGACACTCCATGTCTTGTAATAAATTTGTGTAGAGAAGGGGGATTCACTACTCACAAGTTCTCTTCATTCAGGGAATCTCATGAGGAGAACTGCCCTAAACTACCTCAAGGAACTATGCGATAGTTCTAGAATTTGAAAAAGGTTTTCTAGAAAAACTAACAAGCTCTTGACCAAAGGATGGTAGTGTGGGATATAGACGATAGTGAGACATGTTGGCATCCTAGAGGCGCATTGGCATCTCGTACGAACCAGAGAATGAGAATATCATAGAAAATAGCTAAACAACTGCTAGCTATTTGATTGATAAGAACTTATAGAATGCAAGAAAGTAACAAAGAGTGATAGAAATGAAATGAAGTGAAGTAGAAATGATAAAAATAAGGAGAAGAAACGAAATGCTTACAACCACGCAAGTAATGAAGCCTCCAACACGTGAATGTATTCAATACCTATATGTGTAAGATCTAGAGAAATTTTTGGAGTTGTATAGGGGTTTTCCTTAGTCAAAACCCCATTTTGGTGTTCCCACCTCCATGGATAGCCAGATAGATAGAAAGAAATGAGTTGAAATGGACAAATCATGTGGTGAAAGAAAAACCCGCTTCAAGAGTAGAACATGCACCACCAAGTATGAGTGATAAAAGTAATCCTCGCTCGAGGAGGAGAACTCATATCACAATATGTAGGTGATAAAAGAAATCTCCACTCGAGGAGGAGAACCTGTATCATGAAGTAAGGATGCAATAGATAAGGGATATGGAATCCCAGGATGCCCACAAGCATGAGATAAGGGAGATGGAGTTGCAAGAGCCAATAGTGTTACAAGGAGTGTTGTAAGAGCTTGAGAAGATGTAAGAATGTTGGTGTAGCAAGTTGTATGAAGTTGTGTGCAAGCAAGAGTTGGAGAGTGGAAAGCTAGAACCAAAGCTAGAGAGGAGTTAGAATGAAGCTAGTAGCACAAATGAATTGAAAATATGACATTTAAGGAAGGAAAAGAAGCTTCCTGGGAGGTTACAAGGAATCTTGAGCCATTACCACTGACCAAAGGAGGTGACAAGTGAAAAACATGCATGAAAACAGTCATTTGAATGTTGAAACATCATGGGATGCTAGCGCGGTGCATGAAAATTTGCATGGTGTGCTAGTGTCTAGACACATCATGCTACAAAATGACATGAATGGGAAAAGCACAAGGTTCGATGCAAAGTTGATGCACGAAGGTAGCTACTGAAAAGGGGTGTAGAGCATCCTGAGAAGGGAAAGAGGATGATGGAGGGGCTCAAATTAGCCTACACAAATGCTAAGGGAGTGGACAATAAAGCAGATACAAGAATGTACATGAAATTGCAAGGGGTACAATTTTACAACATTACACTTTGGACCGATACCCACTCTATCCCCAAGTCAGTCCCAACTCAACGAAGTCTTACACGATCTACCATACAACACTTGATAATGTGTGATACCTAAGGAACTATAATGACTGTTGTTGTAAGAAAACTCGAACAAATATAAGTTCTCCCATTTGGATTGATGATCCATCACATACATCCTCAACATATCCTTTAATACTTGGTTGACCGCTTTGTTTGACCATATTTATCAAGTGATAAGCTATGCTAAAACTGAGCTGAGTGCCCAATGCTTGTTGTAATATTGTCCAAAATTTTGATGCGAACACTAGATCTTTGTCTAATATAATCTTGTGAAGATTCATGTGTAACCTAAAAATATTATCCAAGAATACGCTCACCATTTCTGATGCTATGTAGGTAATGCAAATTGGTGAGAAGTGAGCCACCTTGGTCAACTTTTCAACTGTTACCATGATGACATTTGTAAGATAGAGGTAGAAAAATAGTGAAATCCATGGAAATGGTGTCCCATTTCCACTCAAGAATCTAGTGCAATTAAAGAAGTCATGTTGGGTGTTGATGCTCAATCTTGACCCTCTAACACTCAAGGCATTGAGAATTTTTTTTTGCGATGTTAGGAAAAATTCTTTCACAATGACATAATTGATGAAGATAGTTACACATCTTCTTTACCCTTGGATGTGTTGCATATGGTTCCTTATGAGCATTTAATAATATCAATGTCATAGATCCCCAACACGTGAAACATAAATACGTCCTCTGTGTTGCAACAACCCATCTACCTCCAAAGTATATCTTGAATGCTTTCCCTTAAGGGCCCTTTGAGACTATATCTCACCTTGAATCTCATAGTATCAGTCATCCTTTGAAAAATGCTATAGTATGAAAGTCCTCAAATCTGTACCTAGGGTCATAAACATAACCTTGTGCCATCACCTACTCAAGCCATCTTCCACTATATTCTCCTTTCCTTTAATGCAATGTACATCAAAGTCTTATTCACACAAGAACTCCATCCAATGTCTTTGTATAGCATTCAAATTTGGTTGTGTGAAGATATATTATAGATTTCAATGATCAAAACAAAGCTCAAAGTGACGTCGAAGGAGAAAGTGTGTCCATGGTAAGAGCATGAACCATAGATGAAATATCTAGTTCATGTGTAGGGTATTTTACCTCGTAGGTCTTGAGTTTTTGTGACTCATACACGATAACTTGAACCTCCTACATGAGTATTGCACCTATACCATTCAACAATACAATAGTACAAACCACAAAGTCTAGCGTCAAATTTGATACCACTAGGATGTGATCACTAGTAAGATGCTCCTTAAAGGTTTGAAATGCCCTCTCACACTGTTCAGTCCACTCAAAATTATTCTCTTTCTATTGAAAGGGAGTGATAGGTGCGCTATCTTGGAGAATCCCTCCACAAATTTGTGGTAATATCCAACCAATTCCATAAAGCTTCTCACATCTGTAACATTGGTAGGTGTCAACCAATCCATAATCACCCTAATCTTCGATGGATGTATTGAGAGACCATTGCTAGATATAATATGACCCAAATATTGAACCTTTGACTGGAAGAAGGAACACTTAGCTAGATTGACATATAATTGATGTTCCCTCAAACACTCAAGTACCTATCATAAATGCTTCTCATTCTCCTTGTTTATTCATGAATAAATCAATGTCATCCAAGAATATCAATACAAATCAATCCAAAAAGGTATGACATACCCTGTTCATCAAGCTCATGAACACTGCAAAGGCATTCATCAGCCCAAATGATACTACTGTGAACTCATAATGACCATAGTATGTCTTGAAATTTGTCTTATGAATGCCTACCTCTAAAATCCTCAACTGATGCTACCTTGAATTCAATTGTATCTTATAGAAAACTCTAGCTCCCCTCATCTGATCAAATACATAATCAATCCTAGTAGAGGGTAACAATTCTTAATTGTTAATTTATTCAACTATTTGTAGTCAATACATAGATGAAGGGACCCATCCTTCTGCTTAACGAAGATGATAGGTACACCCAAGGTGACATGCTAGGATGGATATGACCCTTCTATAGTAACTCATTGATCTATAAAAGATCCTACTTATGAATCGCTTAAACAATTTTGTTAGATTCACCTAGGATCACATATTTTATTATTATTGACTGTTGAAAATTGCATGTAAGAAAGAGCATAGAAACGAGCATTCAAAGCATAGACAGAAGAATGAAAGAAACAAGATTTGATAACAGAGTTCACCCAATGTTCGGGCTACGTCTCCAAGCTCACTCAACTGCGACGTCGTTTTCCATTAATATGATGCAAATTTCTTGATTACATCACTATGGTCTTCAAGCTACAATACAAATTATTCTGCTTTCAAGGAAGATTATTCCTCTTCAAGCTCTTCCTACTTCCGCATCGCATTGAAAAAACTTCCTAGCAACATGTTCTTGCCTAGCTTCTTCGTCGCTTTTAAAATGCTTCCAAAGCAATAATAATGCAACTCACTCTCTCAAAACATGAGAACAAAATCCTAAGGCATCAAGCCTCTATTACAAAGCCAATGAGCAATTTCCCTAATTCTCCTTCCAAGAGAATTATTCCAAGAGAATTGTCTCTAGGCCTCCTCTAAGTCCTATTTTTGCAAAGAAATAATACCTCCTTATATACATGCTCATATGCTAATAAGGGGTTGCAACAATAATATTTGCAAATATTTGCTATATCTTTGTTTTGAGATTACAAATCTTGAAAATATAGCTTATTTACCCCTTATTTTATGAGAACCCCTTATTTGTTTTTTTATAAATCTCATAAAAATCATAATTCGGGCTTAGGAATAATTTTTTTAATATTTTCCTAAATTAGGACCTTTAATTTTAAAAACCAATGAAAATCCTTTTAAAAAGGATCAGGCTTTATATTTGTCCTAAGCCCCCCCTTAATTTTCTCCTTATTTTATGGCTTACATAAAATAAACAATTCTTATGTTTATTTAAGGTTTATATATAGGGAGGAGTTCCCCTTATATCTTGGACAAGGCATGTGGTGCAAGAGGATTTTAAGGCACAAGTCAAGGGATCAAATCCCACCAAATCCTCTTTGTTTAAATATTAGACCAAACACTTTTTCTTTAATAAATATGATTTAATCCATATTTTATTACTTAGTTGGTCCATGTCGGTGCCAACTCACTACTCTTGCCACGCCATCTATCATGTGTCCTTCCAAGTGTCAAGCTTTGGTGATGCCACATCATCACTTTGACCAAGTTTGACTAGTCATAACTTCCACATACAGATTCGGATTTGGTCCGTTCAAAATGCGTCAGAAATATCTCATTGAGTTCTACGTGATGGAATTGGTAGAGAAATGTTTCATGATCATTATTTTTTTGGTTGAACGACTTTGACCACATGTTGACCAAACTTTGACTAACAATAACTTTGTCATACGGTCTTCGTGTGAGCTTGTTCAAGTTGTGTTGGAAAGATATCAATAAGCTCTACATAATGATGTTAATTTGTTGACCATTTAGAATAGTCAAATTTTTAGGGTTTTTGAAGATTCACCTAGATCACTCCTCTAACTAAATCATGAGCTCATTGAGGTCTTGTGTCATCATCATGTAATGTTTCCTAGATATTGATTACATCCTTGGCACCAAATCAATATGAAATTCCACCTCACGATGGGGAGGAATCCTTGGCAAGTTCTTCAAAGGAAAACCATCTAAAAACTCTCTATGAATAGGATGATCATCCAAAGATATCTTTGTTAAGACCTCTTACCTATCATTGATGGTGAAAACAACCATCTGACGTCCCTTTCACATGCTTCACTTTAGTTGCATAGTAGATATCATATGAAGGGATATGTGCCTACCTAACCCTATAATCACTACCATTGTGCCATGGTCAAAAATTCACTCAATCACCTTACGACGACAACCAACCTTATCTTGATGTGCACTTAGTCAATCCATAAATAGAAAAATTCTATAAAATCACAAGGGTGCAATCCGAAGATCCATTGATGTGGTGATAGTCCCAAAAACTAACTAAAAACCTATAATCACTAATTCCATGACCACCTTAGCCCCTAAGGCTAGCTCGACCTATGACTTATTATCTTGTCTATGCCACTAGTTTACAATGCTCCACTATACATGGGGAAATAAAAGAATTAGATGTCCCAAAATCAATCAACACAATAATTGATACATCAATAATCATAGGTCTGTTGCCTCAATAATTGTGGCTTGATGGTTAGCCTGGTGGTTCTTGATTGGTTCAAAAACTTTGTGGCTCTTTCCCACATCTCCATTTGTCTTCTCTGAAGCTCTAGGATGGTGTACACCTTCTCCAAAAACCTATGGGAATTGTCTAGCTAAGTCTCTTGTACTACCACACACAAAGCATGGAAATATTTTTTGAGCCTACACTAGTTAGGTCTACTAAACTAATAATTTTCAAGCATGCTATAACCACTAGATCTTCCCTTGAAAGATTGTTGAGATCGTGAAGGTCGTACATGTTAAACTTGTAGTCTTTGATCCCTATGTGATCCTCATGTATTCCATGGTTTGGTGTGACTACCCTATGGTCATTTTAATGGTTTATATCTCAATCCTTGCTTGTACTATTCAGGTGCCCTTTGAGGCCCTATGGAAGATCTAAATCCTCCCTTTGGAGGATGGAAGGCTTATGGAAGCCCTAGTCCTGATGCCCTTGAATGCAGTTTCAAAAGTGTTCTCGTGACCCTAGAGACCTCCCATGAAATTCCTTTACAATGTAATCCTTCTTTACAACAACCCTAAGGTCCTTGAGATCAACTATGCGTACACGACTCAAGATACTAGGGTTTAGGCCCCTAATGAAACAATTGACAAGTAATTTATCATTCTCAATATAATCTGGACACATATTGAAGAAGCTCCAAAATCTGGCTGTCATGTAATGTCTCCAATCTAGGAGTGACATCATGGTAGCTTGATTCTGGCCCATCCAAATTCCCGTGGGTTAGAACACATGAAAAGGGAATGAATTTTGGCAATATGGATCAAATTTTGGTAGAATGTGTTTAGAGAATTAAGAAAGTGTTACCTTTAAACCAAGCCAAGCATAATGTTGATATTATTTTCCACTTGAAAATTCAAAGCACACAAGAAGGTCAAAGCAAGCAAGGAGGTCTACTTGCTGGTCAAAGCAAGCAATGAGGTCTACTTGCTGGTCAAAGAAAGCAAGAAGGTCTACTTCAAGTCAAAGCAGACAAGGAGGTCTATTTGCAAAACCAAGAAAACAAGGAGGACAAATAAGCAAGGAGGTGAGTCGACCTCATCCAATCTGATCAACTTCTAGAAGCTTTCCCTTCCTATGGGGGTTTAGGTGACTTAAGGGAGAAGCTACCATAAATTAATATTTTAAGAGCAAATATGATCTCTTCCTTGGGGTGACTAAAGGAAGCTTCCAAGATAGAATTTTATAATCTCCAAAAAGGAAAAAAGGAAATCAAATTCTTCTAGGAAGGTTTGGGAGACTTAGTCAAGAAGTTTTTGATTAAGGAACAAACAGGTTTTAAAGGAGACTTAGTCAAGAAGTTATTAATATTTTAATTACACAAATCTGATCTTCTTTGGGTCGACTTGGGCCAGGTGCCTTAGCCTTGAAGTGAGGTGATTTTTTTAATGAAAACAAATCTAATTTCATTCCTAGGTCGGTTTGTTCTTAAGGCCTTATTTAAAGGAGGCTTGGGGGATGAGAAAGACATGTTATTGGTGATTCTAACTTGTTTGATGAGAGAGATCTCTTGACTGAAAATAGTTTCAATCGATTCAAGGTGGTTCTCCCTTGAATTTTGTAGCATGGTGATGTCCCCATCCCACCAAGTGAGTTGAATTCAAACAAAGTTCAACACAAAGCTTAAACAAATTTCTTTGGCAAGTTCCAGTTGTAGATTATGACCCCATTTTGAGACACTTTCATCTTTACTTGCTGATAGAAGGGTTTTAAGAGGTTCATGTGGCATACAAGGATATTTTTAGCAATTTATAGCTTCAAGCAAAATAAGATTATTGTTGCAGTAGTCATCAAATTAATTTCAACATCAGATCTGAGGAGTTTTTGGATGTTTGCAACCTCTAGTGGTGTTGCTACAGTCAATTTCTAGTCATCTCCAACTAGGCATATCTCCCTACTTCATTTAGCTTCATCTAGCATACATAAAGCTAGGGTTTGGTCTAGTGCTTTGGCACAACTTAATGTAATTGAAGGTCTGAAACTCAAAACAGATCTAACTGATTGTACTTACCAACCCCTTTGTTTCCAAATCGAATAAAGAAGATAAGCTTAATTTTCTAGGTATGATCATCTTGTTTATGTTCATCTTGTTGTTTTCGTAAAATATACAAAAAAGTTCATTGCTTGTTGTTTATTCTTGGATACTTTCAAAATTACATTGTAAACAAGTTAAGAGTTTAAGTGCAACAAAAGGGGAAAATTTTTAGTTAGAACTTGCAAGGGTTCTTACATCTCATATTGAGCCACTATGAAGCCTCTCTATTGAAAATCATGAAACTTGTGGATGTTCTTTGAAATATAATGTGATTTGAAGTACTTCAAAAAGATGTCCCAAGACAGAGTATCCAATGTTAGGTGGTACTTTTGCTCCTCCTGGCACCACTAGGTGGAAGTGGGTCCTCTCAATAAGTGTATTATAATCCTTGTCTTTAAGTTTCTCTCATATCGTTGCAACCCAAAGCATTGGTCAAGGCTAAGTAGCCAAGACTCAGCCTCCACCCCATTGGTGGATCCTAAAAATGTAGGAGATTGAAGACAAATCAACTCTTGGATCTGATCCCTCATGTCTTGAGATGCTCTCAGTGAAATCACTACCTTTGGCTATGACTAATTCTGACGAGTTGAGGGAATTTGCACTAACTCATCTACTATCTCCTCCACATGTACCTCCCAAACTCAAAGGGGACTCCTGCTACACTCACGAGACCCAACTATATGCTCCTCAACTATATGATAATCCTCATGGGGTGCCCCTATTGCTGGCAATAATCTCTCTTGAATCATGTCTATTTGATTATGTAAGGCTTGGAGAATTTGTGGCCCAAGCTCTACCTGTCTATCTTGATGTGAAATCTTAGAGTGGCGTGACTCTCTTTGATCTTAATGGTAATGTGCTCATCTTGACAGACTAGTGTGTGGGTGAGCTCTCCTTGACCTACACAACATCCTACAAATTCCAAATTAAGTTCAATTAATCACATATCCTATTCATCGTAGAGTTCCCAGTGTAGGAAGCTTATGCTTTGATACCCAATGTCATGCCCATAATGTGATAGTGATGCCAAATATACAATGTCTCATAAGATATCACAAGACATGAGCAGTAGCATATAAGCCTATCAACAAAAATAAAATGGGTGTCACAGATGTTAAATCTCTAAAACTTCATGGAAAGCCAAAAAAGATGGATCTAGATAGATATTCTTGAAGGAAGCTCTTCCATAGAGTCAAATTCCACATGTGAAGGTTTGATGAATATATTGTTTGATTGCAAAAATAAGGTCTTCCTTCAAAGGCTATATTTTGATCAATCAATCTTGAAAAGCCACAAAATAATATCTATTCATAGTAGGATAATCTCCATGTCCCCCATAAGGTTGCTAAGTTCAATCAACACAATTCTCCAATGAAAATGAGACTTTGATTACCAAAAAATTGTAGATTAGGGCATGCTTAGAAAGGTTTAACAAATCATTTACAACCGAGTCGAGATTGATGACAAGAATGGGTTGATCATTTTCCAAGTGTTTGGTTAGATTTGATGTCATTTGTCACCTACAACAAAAAAACAAACAACATTTTCATTATTTGAGGGAAGAGGGCTTGTCAACCTAGATTGCATCTTTGAAGGAGAAAGGAAGGCTTCAAATGGGACCGTGTGCATTGCAAATGCACATGGCAATGGCTAGAAAAATCAATGAAATCCTAAGCCATCAAGCCTGCAACCCATGATCCATTTGTTCTCAATTGCAAGCCATTCAAAATTCTACATTTTAACAAATGCTTTTAATTATTGAAATAAATAACATAAATTGATACATTAACTATTAAAATAATTTAATAATCATAACATAAATTGATACATTAACTATTAAAAAATATAATTTTATAGTAAATATATAACTTTAACAATTAATATAGAAATGATGTTAATTATAACAACGTAATGATTATATTAAAGAATTAGAAAAATTATAATAAAAGTAAAAATTGAAAGGTAAAATATGGATATTACAATTACTATTATATTCTTATAAATATTATAAATATTGACAATTCAATAGAGATATATAATAATAATTATATTATTATAATTATTATAATTAATATAATAATATTAAATTTCATATAATTAAATTTTTTATTGTATTATTGTATTTGGGCGTAGTAATAAATTAAATTATGGCAAATGTATCATCAAAATTATTGGAATAAAATAATATTATTAAATTTTAAAAAGGTAACCCAAACAATACTAAATCGACAATATTTTGTAGTGGCAAAGGTGAGTGGTTTTCGAACGGTGAAGAGTGGGAACAGTCTGGAAGATGGAGGAACTGAAAATGAGTGCAGATTTTCAGAGGACACTGAGGATGATTGGAAATGAGGATGAGGTGGAGGAAAAGCTCGAAGCCTATCAAAACATTCGTGGTGCGTGTCCTCTCATGGCCAAACACTCCCTCACTGTGTCGAGAGGCACTTCTTCTGTTGCCATGTCCCCTGCAGCACCGGTTCCTTCTGTGCCTACTGATGGACTTGGCTATGTCAATGGAGGTTTCCCCAACCAGGGATTAAAGCGTGAAATTTTTCTGTCTGCAGTTAGGGCTTATGGCCCTGGAAAGGCCCTTTCAGATGACGCATGAGTGAGTCTCTAACCTGCTCTTGTGTCCTCAGATGCTCACGTTTTGGATTCCCCTGCCTTGGATCACTGCTCCCCTGCGTTTGATGGTGGCGCTCATGCGTTTGGCGGGATTCCTGTGGTGGCTTCTCTGGAGGCGGCCGCTAGTCGTCCTGCTCTGGCCTTGGATGCAGCTGGGGCTGGTTTGGAGCTTGAGATTGTTGGTGTTAGTGGGGTTGAAGCAAGTGGCAGGAAATCTTGGGGTAGAGCTGTCAGAGGATCGGTTGCCTCCACTCCTGCCCTGCCTTTGGCTTCTTCTGAGGATGGTAGGGGATCTCTGCTCATTATCCTTGACTGTGTCGTTGAAAGGGCTATTGCCAAGCTTGAGCTTTAGCTTGTTGCTAAATTTTTGGGAGCTAGACCTAATATCGATGTGTTTAGGAGATGGGCTCAACAGAAATGTAATCCTAGGGGTCATTTGGAGATTGTGTTCTGGTTAAAGGGTTTCTTCTTTATTTCCTTTTTGAACCATGATGGTTGTTCTCGGATCCTCTCAGATTGCCCATGGTTTCTTGGAAAGGATAGTTTATCCTCTTCAGAGTGCCCATGATTTCTTGGATAGGATAGTTTATTTCTTGAAAAATAGACTCCATGCTTTGATCTTTAGAGAGATTGTGTCAATATGGTCGTGGGTTTGGGTCATGCTTCTAGGGTTGCTTCTAGAATTTTGGGAGGGGATTTGGATGGGCATTGCTAAAGGTAAGGATCTATGGAGGGGGCTTCCTAAAAAAATGAGTATCTGTTGTTGAGATTTTTTAGGAATATTTTGAAGTTGGTCTCATGAATTTAGTAGTATAGTTTAGCTTAAAAGTTTAAGCTCCGAAATTTAGGGAAGATTCCATGAAGGTGGATGGAAAAAACTTAATAAATAAACATCATTTCCATCCATTTTTTCCCAAGGTGGGAATCTAAATTTCTGGATGTGTGACAAGTGGCAGAAAAAAACTCCTAAGCTAGTGGGCAATTTATAGTCCCACCCAATTTCACTAGCTAAAATCTTTAGTCCTAAAAGGTAGGAGTTGCTATTTTTCACAAAAAGATTCCAATTAATCGTGTAGCATAATTATTTTTTCCCCATGAGACCTCCTGCTCCATGAAATTAGATCTCGTAACTTGGCCAAATCTTGGGGTTGGAATTTGTCACCAAATTTAGGAAGTGTTTGTTATTCACAAGATTCTATGTTTTGGTGGATGTGGAGAAAATGATCCCTTCTGGTCACCTTATTTTTAAATTGGGTGTTTGTGAACAATGAATTGACTCTGAAGATTTCCAAATGGTTTTTTATGGTTGTCACAAAGCTAGTCATGCAATGACAAGGTGCTTGAACAGAAGAAAATTTCAAGCAATTTGGAGGATAATAGATCATGTTGAAACCTCTCAATCTGGTGGTAAGATGGGTAGCCCTTGTTTGATGAGTAGTAATGAGGTCTGTAAGACCATCGCTAAGGAAATGTTGAAGGAGGACAATAGGGTGAAGATTTTGGAGGATAGTAGGGTTTTTTGGCTGACACTTGTTGCCTCTAGCATTGTGAATGCTTCTTAAAGGTCTCACAAGCAAAATAAAAAAAATAGGGTGATGGCTACAAAGGAGTGTCCTCATTGTCTTTTGCTTTGAATAAAGGTAGAGTACAACTAGGGAGGTTTTATATTCTAAGAATCTAACAAGTCTTGTTTAGTGCTCCTTAGAACATTTTGGCTTCAAACCACCTTGATAAGGCCAATCTTTTCTACTCCTGAGGTTTTTTGCCTTGGGTTAGTTGTGCTTAGCTTTGTAGGTTTGGATGTTATTTGTGTGTTGTCTTGTGGCAATTTTGGGCTGCTTGATCGTTGTTGCAACTCTTTGTTGTTTGGTTGAACTTTATTATTATTATTATTATTATTATTATTATTATTGTGGAATTTTACTTTATAATTGTTTGTCCTTTGAGATTTTTGTTTTATTGCTTATGTAAAAGGATTTGGACCCTTCTCAAAATCCACCTTTATCAATTATATCAAAAAAAAAAAAAAAAAATTATAATAATTGTAAAATATTATATATTATAAGATTACAAGAATTATAAAAGTGATAAACAAATTATAAGATGAAAATAATTATTAATATTGAAATTATTATTATAATTTTAATGATTATATTAGAAAAAAATGTAATTTGTGTTAATAATGATAGTTATTAAAAGAGAAAATTATGAAATAATTTTTAAAAGCATGTGTTAAAATTACGAAAAAGGATTTAATATTTTATTAGTAGAGAATTACTCAAATTATTAAAGTTAGATATTATGTAAGCTATTAAAATCAAAACTATAAGAACAAAATTAGTAAAATAAATATTTATAAATAGTAGAAATAAGATGATAGTTAAAAAAGATGAATACTATTGATTAAATTTATAATATAAAAGAGATAAGAATATTTTTTATTGAACTTATAATATAATAGATATTATAATTAATATCAAAGTAATTTAAAAAAAATATGTTATAAAAATTACATGTAGATTATTATCATTATAATTTTTTTTACAAAATTAATTGAATTATTGTAAATGTAATTAGTATAGATAATAAGATTTTTAGAATTTTATTAGATTGCAATAAATCATAACATAATATATAAGAATATAAATATAAATATTAATGATGTTGATGATATGAAAATGATGACAATTAATATAAAAAGGTTGTAAGAAACAAAGCTTACAATTAAAGATAGGTTCAATCATCAAAAGTATAATAAGGAAAAAAGTAGAAATGAAAGAAAGTAAAGGACAAACCAATTAAATTATGATAGGTGGGTTAAGTGGACACAAGAAAAGAGAGGGAGAAATAATGAAGATACCAAGCAAAGATAGAGAAAGTGGATAGAAGGGAATAAGAGAAAGCAAACAATAAGCTATAGAAATGCATAGAGAAGGAGATCTAGATTCCATTTGTCTTGAAAAAGTCTCTAATGTATCGTGGAACATGGCATGTCTAATGACATGTTTGTATTAGTTGTATCAAAATTATTAATAGATGACTGTGGCATCACTATTTATGACTTGATCACTTCAATTGTGTGTTAGTGGAGATGCTTGACAACTCAACCACTTAGGGCATCCATGATGGGTGCATGTGCTACCTGTAACGCTGAAAATGAAACAAGATTTGCACAATAGACACACAAAGAAGATTTGATTAGAAGCACACATGCATACAATACTAAAATCTAAAATGCAAATTCATTCGTTAAGCAACACAGAACATGGGAAAGTAAAAACGTAATTAAAAACTAGAACAATCTCACCAATCTTCAAACGTATTTCCATGATTCATCTCGATTGCCCTTCTCCATTTTGCTTGTGTAGTATAATTGCCCTCAGATTTTCAAGGATTAGGTACAGAAGTATAGCCTTATGATAAAGATTAGCAAAATGTCGAAGATTCAAGACAAAAGTGCTCTCCAAAGTTATCAAATTCGTGAGAGAGATTGGAATGAAGAATGACACATCAATTTATAGAAAATTGATTGTCGAATGTGAGGTAAAGATTGAAAGATCAGCAGACTGATTCAGAATCAAGCCCGATTAGACATACATTGTATTAGCGGTGATTGATGGCCGGTGATTGAATTAGAAATATAATTAAAGATTAAATGAATGAATTTAATCTTCAGTTCGGACATTCGAAAACATAAGAAATATCTTTGCATGACAAAGATGAAGATTGATTAAAGAAACTCTTGTTCGAATGCACACACAACATTTAATTAATTAAATAATAATATTTAATTAATATGCATGTGCATGCAAATGAGTTAGAACTGGACGATTGCATGATCTGACGAAAGATTACTCGAAGACGCCACTCAGACATCAAATGAAGAGTTAACTGAACGATTAAAATAGATGTCGAGTCGAGTAAAAGTGAATACTTAGATAACTCACATAATTATCTAAAATATAGAGGAATGTGTTAAAATAGACTTAATGAATTAAATAATTCATTTAATTCAAGACTCAATATTCGAAGAATAATTAAATAAATAATATTTATTTAATTAAATGATGAAGGGTTTTTAAATGAATAATTAAATAAATAAAGAATTTATTTAATTATATTTGAAATGCGATAAAGAATAAATTAAATAAGAATTTATTTAATTTGACAAGACGGATAAAGTTAATTAGTAAGAGAATTAAATAACAAGCGTTTATTTAATTAATTAGAAGAAATAAAGAAAAGTGTGAATTAATTAAATAATTAAGATTATTTAATTAATAGAAGAAATAACAGAAGATGAATTAATTAAATAATTAAGATTATTTAATCAAGACCATGAAGAATAAGAATTATGAAGAATATGGAAGTCGCAGGCTTAAACCAGATTTCGGTGTCTACATTTGCCCCTCTTTGATACAATGTCGTTTAGGCGTTGTGTCAAAGAAAGTCGATGAAAATATGCCCCAGTCATGCTCTAGATTAGAATAGGTGAAGGTATGCCCCCTCGGGAAAAATGACAAATTTCCGAAATGTTTAGAAAAATTTGGAAATGCGCCCGATTAGTCCAGTAGATAGGCAGAAATGTAATGCAGTTGACGGAATTGGGTTCAGAAATGGGAGGGATGGGTACGAGATGATAGAAAATGGAAGTTTACATGGCCAATAGGAAAGAAATGCCACCTAAGCCCTAGGTATATATTTGAATTGGGGTGAAAAACTATTCATTTGCACCCACCCAGCTTAGAGATTTCAAAGTTTGCTCTGACTTTCAGCGAGGATGTCTCCAGTTCCAACCACCCATCATCGTGCATACAGGATCCAGACATTCCAGAGACCAGCCGGCGCGGACCCCCCGGTATGGACCTAAAACTTACCTTTTGAAATTTTTTAATTTGCGCGTATTTTAAGATATTTATTGCATTTTAAGTTATGCGTCGCTTTTAATTTTGCACCGCATGTGTATGCGTGAACGACGCATGTGAACGCAAAAAGTCGCATCTGAATTTTAACGCCAGTCTGTTAGGTTAGGTTTTAGCGAATAACTGCATGTGGTTAATTTTGTTACGCATTTGATATTTTGCAACGCATGTGCATATTAAAAGATGTATTTGTTTATTTTGAAACGCATGTGATTTTCTGAAACGCATATGAACATCTATAGCCGCATTTGCTTATTTAGAAACGCATTTGAGATTTTGCAATGCATGTGATTTTCTGAAATGCATATGAACATCTATAGCCGCATTTGCTTATTTAGAAACGCATTTGAGATTATGCAACGCAAATGATAGTTTAATGACACATTTGATTATTATTAACCGCATTTGATTAATAATGACGCATATGTAATTTGTGAACCACATTTGTGGAAAAGCGACGCATGTGTAAAAGAATGACGCATTTGCAAAAGAATGACGTATTTGCATTTTATATTAAAACAATTATTTTGCATTTAGAATAGATGATTCAGGCTAACATGAGGCATGTATAATGTTGTTGCAGGTTGTACTTGACCCTATCTATACACGTGAGTCGAGACCCACGACATTTTGATTCAGAGACAGCCTGCGGCCGGCCGAGCGACAGACTCTATGGCATTTGGGTTTGTTGCACGTGACCGATATGCCCCAGATTAGGGAAAATTGGGGTTTGCTGATAGCACTATGTGAGTGGTGGCACTCGGAGACATCATCGTTCCATCTTCTGACTGGAGAGGCTACAGTGACCTTAGAGGATGTTTATAGGATTTTGAGACTGCCTATTAGAGGGACACGGGTAGTATATGATACACAGAGGGGGATAGCGGAGGTGTGTAGATATTACCCCCACGCTGACGTTAGATAGCTAGGGGTGGACGACTATGAGATTAGATGGCGGATACTGGCTCAGAGGTATAGACAGTTAGACTGTCTAGTAGCGACTTTGATAGGCGGTATAGTACTGCCTGACCGCCGAGGACATGGATTCCCTGTAGGATGGGGCGAGTTGTTAGTGGGCATGCTTGAGCGCCGAGTCGTATATGCTTGGGGTTCGTGTGTGCTAGGGATGTTATACTTCCACTTGCATGACATTTCCTATAGAGAGGCACAGTCTATGAGCTACGGTACCACGCTCCTGATGGTATGGGCGTGGGAGCATATCGCTATATTCAGACCACCGGTTACAGTTGATGTACCTCATGGGGCGCCATATGCTTTCCGTTATGCGGGGGCCACTACTCAGCACCATATTGGGGACACTGGTTATTTCAGACACGCGATAGACCTGATGTAGGAGTTCACATGGAGACCGTACCTGGGTTGCAAGGTGTGGTCAGATGAGGACGAGCATCTTCCATTCTGCAGATAGACACAATATTTGGTGGGACGGACAGTGTCCTACATGCACATTATAGAGCGGCAGTTGCCAAACCGGGTCCTAAGACAGTATGGAGAGGTACAGGATGTACCTCAAGGCAAAGCAGAGTTTGCCAGGTCATCACGAGAGGTATTGCTGTGGGGACTAGAGATTCTTGTCGCCACTGCGGAGGCGGACATTGATGCGCTATAGGCACAGCCATGGGGATGGAGGGGTGGACCAGCAGATCCAGGGATGACCCCAGCTTATGATCAGTGGTGGGTATTGTACAGGTCGATTCCCTTGACAGATCTAGGGCAGCCAGCACCGGTAGAGTGATGTGGGATAGGTCCCAGAGGCAGACGAGGTAGAGCGAGAGGTTGAGGAGGCAGAGGAGGCTGAGGTGATGGTGGGGATGATGGCAGAGGTGGCCGACGTGGAGGCAGGAGAGGGAGACGTGGTCGACGGGGACGAGGACCAGCCTTGTCACCGATTCGAGAGGAGAGAGGAGGATAGGAGGATGTGGCCATTCCAGATGTGGCCAGAGGTGGTGAGGAGGAGCAGCTGACAGAGGCAGTGATCCCAGACATCCCCGATATCCCAGCAGAGGTAGAGATAGGTGCCAAGGAGGCAGTTCGTGAGGAGGTCGTTGGAGAGGAGGCAGTGGGAGAGGAGGCAGAGATTGATGCCCTTGGATTTCTAGGTTCCTACCAGGAGGACGATGATGAGGATGATGATCACGAGAGAGAGATCAAGGATCAGATCCTGGAGGAGATAGACGAGGAGGAGGATGGGAGAGATAGGGTCCGTCAAGATGAGACAGAGGCAGAGGTACCCGACACTGATATGTTACGAGCCCAGGTTGCTTCCTTGGAGGAGCAGATGAGAGTGTTGATGGCAGAGATAGATGCCTATAGGGTGGAGAGAGACAGAGCCTTGATGGAGAGGGATCAGGCAGTAGCCCGACGGTAGGAGACTGAGTAGAGATTTACAGAGCTCAAGTCATTATGCACAGGACCATCAGCAGCATTTGCTAGAGAGTTGGTCAAAGCCGGAGAGAGGGAGAGATACTACCGAGATTTGTATGAGGTAGAGGTTCCCCTAGAGAGACGGGCTCCCAGTTTTTCAGCGGCATAGAGTAGTAGGTCTCAGACCAGGACCCACACACGGATAGTGAGCACAGAGGGAGTGGATTAGCCACGTAGAGTAGGGCCCTATGACAGACCTCCCATAGCTCAGAGATCAGCAGGTTCCCAGCATCAGTCTCCCACACACTCCCGACATGATGGCAGTGGCAGTTCAGGATAGAGATACCATTTGATGTCCATTTGAGACATTGTATTTTGATCCGATAGCCTGCGGGCTTCCATGTATTTGTGACACATTATGACATTGTGATATGACACATTTGAGCTATATATATATGATTTTGACAGCGATTCTCATGATATGCATGTCTATGTATGGATTATGCAGTCTTTATTTATACATGTGATGTTTATATGATATGCCTATGTGATGGATGATTGTATGTACTATATGATTCTACATGATTATGCATTTTATATTTACGAGATGCAATATAATGCTTATATGTATAATGTAGACGATATGTGTGTTAATGCAAATGTAATGTGATGCACGTATTTACAGTTGATTGCTTATGATATGCACTGTTAAATGATGATTATTGTCTATTATGCCATGATGATCTAAACGTGAAATGTGTCTATATGTACGTATGTTTCTAACATGTATGTTGATGTAGGATGATGCACACTGTTTTGTGTCACAGGACTTCGTCATAATGCAAGAAAGAAGAAATGTTAGTGCGGAAAGAAAGATCGACAAAGAAGGAAAAAATAGAAGATAGATGTTAGTATTAGGAATCTTCGATATTTTGCCGTATCACAAAAGGTATTGCACTTTATCATCATTGGGCGGGACTAATACAAATGGAGAAAAACACCATGATATGACATAGATCAAGGTGTGCAAGGTCATCCACTTGCTAATAACAGACAGTCGCAGACAAGGATTGTCATTAACTCATACTAAGGGCACAAGTTTCCCCAGTCTTTTTGTCAAGACAAACCACAGACAGCAAACAAAGTACAAGACGGGTCATGATACGTCATTGCTCCTCTAAATTCTTCATGGGACATCCTTGAGGAAACTAGTAACATGACTCAAAATCAAATTGAAAAGACAGTCAACAGACAGCAGTCAAAGAAAATAGAATTCTGATACATCGTTGCTTCTCTAAATCCTTCCTGGGACATCCTTGAGAAAGCTAGTAACATGAATCCCAGTCATCAATTCAAGATAAATGATAAGATAAATAAGCCATAGAGTCAAAAAGCCAGTAAAATATTTGCCAAAACTTGATTTGTTTGTTTGATTTGTTTTGATTGATAGAGCCTGATTGCAGGAAATACACATACCGGATAAGACTGTGAGTCTGGTTTCGATGTTATGACTATCTGTATAAGGCATGACAAATCCTGGTTTCAGAAAGACATGTATCGTATAAGACGTTAAGTCAAATGCCATTGATGTGATAACCTGTGTAAGGCTACGTTTGATTGTTTTGACCTTGTCAATTACGCAGGAAGGACACATCCTGAATAAGACATAGGTTGATTGTTTTGATAACGTCTGTTTCCAAGAAGGACACATCCTGTAGCAGATGGTTGGTTGATCTGTTTGAATTGTTTTGTTTGGAAAGTTGTTTGATATGACTCAGAGACATTGCTGACTTGTTCACCAGAGTACTGCATGACTTGATATGATGTGTGGACAATTGACTGTGTGTGACAACAAACCCTAAAGGACTGACCTAGTGCGGCCTCGGGGGCTCATCGATTGATGGCCTTGCCTACGTTGTACACGCAGAGGCCTCGTAGTTTGACTTGACTGCGACTGACAAGACTGACTACAAACGTAAGACATGTGTGAAGGTGAATGTGACGAACCCTAATGGACCAACCTAGTGCGGCCTCGGGGGCTCATCGATTGATGGCCTTGCCTACATTATACACGCAGAGACCTCGTAGTTCGACACAACCAATGACCCTGTCATATAGACATGTGGATTGACCTATGAATTTATACAAACCAACCTAAACGGACTGACCTAATGGCCTCGGGGGCACATCGGCAGATGGCCTTGCCTACGTCCAGTCGCAGAGGCAACGTAGTTCGACAAACAACAAAGACTGACAAGCGCGACTGACTCTGACTCTGTTTTTGGATTTTTGAAATGTTTTGATGTTTTTGTGTTTTCTTAGGTCATTTTGTGATGTTCGTGGATTTTCTTATGGTTTTACGTCTTCAACATAGCCAATGTAAGAACCAATATGACGCATGTCAAGTGTTTGCCCCCAGTCAAGTATAAGACCAATTGATTATGAATAGGATAAAATGGGGGATATGAAATGCTCTTGATGTCAATCATTCCAAGGTATGGGAAAGACTACCACTTATTATGAATGGTATATACAAGCGATGGATACAAAAGATAAGGGATATATACAGAGATAGTCAGTATGTACAGGGATCATGGACTATGTACAAGGATCATGGACTATATACAAAGTAGATTAGAATAATAGTAGACAAAGGAGCAAAATTGAGTACACATGGTGCCTGTTTGCCAGGTTTTCACCATGGTACCTATCCAAAGCGCCACCGAAGTGGTTTTCACTATTGGACGAATAATTTGTCTTTACTATTTTCCAGATTATCTAATTTTTTTATTTTTTTTGGTGTTACCAAGACGCCTGTTTGCTAGGTTTTCACCTTGATAACGATTGTTTTTTGTGATTTTTTTTTTTTTGGTATTTTTTTGCTAATTAAGACAAAGGCTCGAAGCTATCGCATTAGAACTAATGGTCTGCATACTATTGATTGGTGAGGACAATGGTTCCCCTTCGGGGAGTAAGGGGAGTTGGTACCTCGATCCAAAAGCCCGATATAAGGCCCTAACGGTTAGGTTTAAACGGTTTTCTCTTTCTGCTTGATTCTTTGGGTTCTCCGTAAAACCGGTCACCAATGTCAAATTTCTATTCCAAAACCCTTACGGTTATAGCTATGGCCGGCGTTCTGATGTCTTGAAGATGGTCCACAGATTGCCATTAGGTCGGCTCATCTAGGAATTCTAACTCATGGAGTCTCGACACTTGGTACTCTTCATCGTCAATGTGGCCCTTCAGTGATACCCTTAGGGATGGAATCTCGACCTCAATAGGTAAAATGGCTTCAGATCCAAAGACAAGTGAATATGGGGAATTGCTTACCGATTAGAAGTCTGGTCATATGCGATAAGCCCATAAAGAAGCGAGGATGAAAGGCATGAAATGCGGATCCGCGACCCGGCATCATTGATATTAGTCTTCTTAGCGAAGTTCTAATGATGGTCTTGTTAGATGCCTGCAGCGGCGTTACCTTGTGGGTGGTATGGGAATTGGAAAAAGTGATGTTGGATATGAGAATTATCCACGGTGGAGACTTCTTGGTTTTGTAAATGACATTATGCGGTGGAGATATGGGCCGAGGGACACCATCGCAGAAGCGGATGATATAGTTTAAGATAAAATCTAGAAATCATTATTGCGGTAATGTATGTCATAGGAATGGCTTCAATCCCGCCGTAAAAAGTACTTTCCGATTAAAGCATTGATAATGAACTTGTGTCCATTAGATGATGTGGGGTGGATCTTACCTAGGGTGGAGTCCCCTATTGGGCAAAGGGCCATGGTGGCTGATGATAGAACCCGAGAGCTCTGTCTTTGGGGCATGTATCAAGTCTCCATGAACTTGGCATTGGCAACATTTCTTTACAAAGACATATGAGTCCTTTTCCATAGTAAGCCAATAATAATCCGGTCTCATAATATTTTTAGCTAAGGTAGGACCACTAGAATGGGAACCATATATACCCTCATGCACCCCATGCAAGGTTGCTTGTGCTTCATTGGAATCAGACATCTGGAGTAAGGTGATTATTGTCTAAAGCGCGTCTATATAAGGTGTCTCCGACGATGGTATATTTGGCTGACTTGCGGAGGAATGTTCTACATTGGTTATTGGATAGGCCAATGGGTATGACGTCAACATGAAGGTAATCATAGATTTCTTTGTACCATTGGGAATCGGGACCAACGATGTCACACACCATTTCAGAATGCAGGATATCATAAGGAACAGGGATAAAAGCTATTCTACCAAGTCAAGCTTGGAGCGTTGTTAGGAATGTCAAGAAGTGATGCAATTGTAACCATAAGTTTATACCACGTTTAAAAAACATGAGAGGTGTTGATGAAATTCAACTTTGTCAAAGTGCTCTTTAAAACTATACGCCCATGGCTTGTATGGAGTAAGCTTCTCATCCTTGGTCTCATAATCATCATTTACACGATTACTGGTTGAGAATCATATAAACTGTAAAACCCAATTTTCCGCCGGTACCATCGCATTAACCACGTCGCTAGAGCTTCATGCTACGCCGTGTTATTAGTGCATGGGAATGCAATCTGAATAATGACTTAGGGATGGAATCGCCTTGTGGTGTGATAAACAATATCAACCCACTGAACCATGATTTGTATGTGAGACCATCAAGTCACGGTTTCCATGTTATGTTTGTGTCAAATGTGAATATGAACTCATCGAGGAAGTACGCAACTAATGGGTGATGCGCGTATGGAGTGCATCCAGCTAAGCGATCAACAATGACTGTCCTTTAATAGCCTTTCTTTTCCACCATATCGCGTATATCATACTCACTAAGTATCATAACCCACTTGGCCAGTCGCCCTGTTAATGCTGCCTTGCTAAGAAGATATTTCAGAGGGTCTATTTTAGCAACCAGCATTGTTTGATGGTTTAACATGTAGTGCCTCAGTTTTTGGGTAGCGAATACTACTGCAAGACAGGCACGTTCAATGTTACTATAGTTGAGCTCATAACCAACCAAAGTCCGGCTGATATAATAAACTGCCCTTTCATGACCTTCATCGTCATTCTGTGCAAGCAATGCTCCGAGTGATGAATGGGTTGCTGTGATATAAAGAATCAATGGTCTCCCTTCAACAGGTGGCATTAAGATAGGTGGTGTAAGTAAATATTCTTTAATCAGTTGAAAAGCCTCCTCGCACCTAGGTGTCCATGCAAAGTGCTCCTTTCTTAAAGTAGATGTTGAAAGTGTGTCTTATTAAGCAAGCTGCATAAAATCTTGATGGTGCAACCTTCCACATGTGTCCTTAGTTATTTGAAGTTGTTGGGTGGTGGCATGTCCATGATTGATTTTACCTTGGCAAGATCTACTTCAATGCCTTAGATCTAGAAATGATATAACCTAACTGACTTTCAGGCTTGACTCCAAACACGATTTCTTTGGATTGAGTCTCACATTATACTTCTCTAGCCTCTGAAATACCTTGTCTAAAACCTGTAAATGTTGTGCCCTTGTCTTGGATTTTACAATAGGGTCATCGACATAATCCTCCATACAAGTGTGTACTAAATCATGAAAGATAGTAGTCATGGCACGTTGATAGGTTGCTCCTGCATTCTTGAGTCTGAAGGGCATAACATTCCAGCAATACGTTCCCCAAGGACAAGTGAAGGTTGTCTTAGGTTGATCTTCAGTGGCAATTCTGATCTGGTTATAGCCTGAGAATCCATCCATAAGGGACAACATCTCATAACCTGTTGTCATGTCAACTATCATGTCAATATTAGGCAAAGGGAAGTCATCCTTAGGACAAGCTTTGTTGATATCTCTAAAATCAGTGCAGATGCGGATGCCCCCAACTAGTTTGGTAACTGGTACAAGATTGGAAATCCAATCTGCATAGTCAATAGGTCTGATGAAACCAACGTCTAAGAGTTTCTTGAGTTCCGCCTTGACTAATAAAGCAATTTGTGGATGCATTTTTCTCAACTTCTGTTTCACTGGTTTGGCACCTGGTTGTAAAGGCAAGTGATGTAGAACAAGTTCAGGATCCAACCCAGGCATGTCGGCATATGACCAAGCAAAATTAATCTGTCTTTGTTCAAAGAAGTTGTGGAACTCTGATTTCTCTTGTGTTGTCAGTGACACTGCCAAATAAATCAATCGAGGATTCTCTTTTGTGCCTATGTTGACTTCTACTGATTCTTCCACGAGCATGGGTGACTTTTCCTGTGCAATGGGGAGAATGTTCAAACCTCCATCCTTAGGCGCCTCAGAGAGGTTTTCACCTTCGGATGCGTCCTTTCTTTTTACTTTTTCAAGGTCTAGAGGTGCCTTGCGGTTTTCACCTAGAGACTCGTCCTTTTTATCTTGTTTATTCTTTTTCTCATTTTTGTGACTGGAGGGTTGAACAGATTCCCCAAAATATGCTTTATTGTCCAAGTCAATGGTAAAACTAGCTTTATGATCTCCGTTAGGTATGCCTTCACGTAATCCCAAGAACTCAGCAATCGCTTCGTCGTTCTCAAAAGTGTCTAAGACAGGTGTATCTTGTTGATCCCAATCTATGAGTTGGGGATAAACTAAGGGCATGTCATCGTCAGAGTTATCAAAGTCTAATGGGGTCAAGGTAAAGATTGAATTATTCATGTGATTACAAAAGTCTTGTACCAAGTCTGTTTTTCTCTTGGGTTTGGGTCTAGGTGGATGAATAGGTGGGCCTAATGCCAAGGTTTGACTATCGGAAACAAATGGCTGAGGTTTCCAAGAGGTAGGATCAAGTGATTCCCAATAGTAATGTTTAAACCATTCCTCCTTTGTCATTTTCTTTGGTGGACAGGAATTTAAAGGATTGGGTGAAGAACTTAACAGCAAGTCGAGTTCTCCAAATAACTTGTCAAGGTCCATGGAGGAAGTAGAGGATAGGGAATCCCACTCATAATCGTTAGAATCGGGGGAGTCACAATGATGTTGGTCTACAGGTTCGTGAGATGTCTTGGTATCTTCTGAAGCACGTACTTCCTCAAGTAAGGGTGATGGAGTACTAGGAACGCCAATTTGAATCGGTTGAAACCCTAGCCCTACTCCTTTTGGCCATTGAGAAACAAATATTGGTTCCACTCTGCCATCTTGGTTTAAACCTAAACCACTTTGTCCGTCATATCCTTTGCTTTGCATGATTTTGAAACCCTTTCCATATAGACTTGTAGGAATATGAGCAAGTAAAAGGGGTTCTTGATTATCTTCCTTGTACAGCCAGGAAGTGACATCTTCTGTATCTACAACCTCTTTGCTTAATTCACCCCATTTAGTGAAAGTTGTTGTGGGGGGAACATGTATAGTGATCATAGATTGTCCCCTACCTGCTATAGGTAAACCATATGACTTAGGAGGAACCAAATGGCTAACACAATAAGAAGTCTTCATGTAATACTCTCCACAACCCTTGTCTTGGATCTCGACCCTAGGAGTGGTAGGAAGTGAGGGTGAAACAGATGTTCGAGTGAGCGTGGACGGGTCAACATAAGAAGATGGTTTAGACGGTGAGGCCTCTTGGTTGACTGGCACTTGACATTGAGGGATCTCCTTTAGATTGGTGCAATACTGGAAAGGATCGGGATCACCATCTATAGTTATTTCGGTGCCATTGTAAGGGAATTTAAGACACTAATGATATGTGGAAGGGACCGCCTTCATGGCATGAATCCATGGTCTACCTAGTAGAAGGTTATAAGGGAGGGTGAGATCCAAGACCTGGAACTTTGTCTCCATTACCACAGGACCAATTCTGATAGGAAGTGTTACCACCCCCTTTGATTTCGTTCTTCATCATCATAAGCCTTAATGACAATACTCTTAGTGATGTCCACGCATGCTTTTGAGATACCTAATGCCTTAATTAGTTTTAAAGTGCATAGATTTAACCCTGCTCCTCCGTCTACCAAAACTCGTCTAACCTTGGTGTCATCGACAAGGACTTCTAGATGTAAAGGGTCATTGTGGTTCATCTTATCTGTGGCATAGTCTTGTTCAGAAAACGTGGCATGATGATTATTGGTCAAGTAGCCCACCATTTCCTGAAACGATTGACATTAAGGTCAGTAGGGACCGTGGTGTTCTGTAAAGCCTTATCGAGGATAGACCGATGCTCAGGAGAGATACGCAACAATTCCAAGATTGAGATTTGGGCTGGGGTCTTCCCCAACTGATCAAGTAGGTTATATTGTAACTTGGAAGGTTGAGGTGTTTGCTGTGATGGAGGGCCTGGGATAGTAAACTTGGTACGACGAGTATTGACTGCACACTCAGGATTAGCATTGATAGTAATGGTATTGATGTTTTGATCAGCGGCGCGAAGGCAATGAATGATTTTGCCACTATCATAATCGTGTTTGATACTCGCATAATTGGCGGACATATTGGTCTTAGTACTCAAACTGGGGACAGTTCCTTTCCCATGGTCATGTAGTGGGTCTGAGAAGACCTGATGATCAGTGTTGGATGTCTTTTGTTTTTGTCCACTAACCTCAATAATTCTCTTATCAACAAGATCCTGTATGATATTCTTCAGTTGTCGACAGTTTTGTAGGTTATGCCCCTTTGTCCTATGATAATCACAGAAGGCATTGTCATCCCACCAAGTTGGTTTAAACTGTCCTGGATCGTATTGTCTTGGTTCCTGCAGTTGTATGAGGTTGTGTTGTAACAATTGTTTGAACACCGACTCAATGGGTTCCCCTGAGGGAGTGAACTCACGTTTCTGGAATCTCCTTGGTTGTGGACATTGAGTATTTGAGACCGTGTTAGGAGGTTGATTGACAGCATTAAGCGTGTTGGCAAAAGTATGAGGTCCTTGTAATGTGAGGAGGGGTCTTGCTTGTAATGTTTTAGCATCCACCACCCCATCATTGGTGACATTTTTGTTGCGAGACTAGAATCTGTTTCTGTCAGTGGGGGTGTTTTGTACGATTGGGTTTCTATTTGATGTTGTCATTTTGATTTCACCCTTTTCAATGAGGTCCTTCTCTATTATCACCCCTTTTTCTACTAGTTCTGAAAAAGATATGCAACAATGTACCCTTAAGTTACTCCTGAGTTTTGGATGAAGGTTTTCTTGAAACATGGTAACCTTTTGTTTTTCAGGTATCTCGACAGGACACCTACTTGCAATAGTTCTCCAACGTTGGAAGAAAGCAATGAATTTTTCACCTTCGTCTTGTGTTGTGTGGCACAAGGTTGCTATATTTATCTCATGGTCAATGTGGAAGGAGAATTGCTCCACAAATTTCTCGACTAGTTCGCCCCAAGATCTAATGCCAGAATCTAAACCCGAAAACCATTCTAGTGCAACTCCTACAAGACTTCATGGAAATAGCCTCATAAGATACATGGGGTCGTAAGTGACATCTATGCATATGGTAGAAAATTCGTTGATATGTTCTACTGGATTACGTTTGCCATTGTACTTAGGAAGATTCGGTATGACATATCCGTGAGGGAAAGGTGTCATGTACAATGATCTATCAAAAGGGAATGGGCATATGTCCTTTTGGTGAAAATGATTTCTTAGTTGAGACCGACATGTTATCCATTTGCGTTTGTAATGCGTGCATTTGTGTTTGCAGGACGTCAACTTGGGTCAAAGATGTGCTAGGAGGATTATGCGGATCCATGTATGTATTCTGAAATCCAAAGTCTCATGATGGGTTTTGATTGAACGTTGGCATTTGAGGTGGATTTGGATTCGGAATATTGGTAAATGTATTCTGGTCTGGTATCTGCATAAATCGGTGTTGACCTGGGTTCTGTGTAAATGGATTCCGAGCACCACTCTATGAAAAGGGATTCTGATTCGGAATCGAAGTGAATTGGTTTTGAGTTGAAATTTGTGTGGACGGATTCTGATTACCAATCTGTGAAAAAGGGTTCTGATTCAGAATCGACGTAAATTGGTTTTGACTTGGAATCTGCGTGGATGGATTCTGACTACCAATCTGTGAAAAAGGGTTATGACTCGGAATCGATGTAAATCGACCCTGACTGCTAGTCTGGAAGAGTGGATTTTGATTGCCATATTGGAAGGAGGGAATGCCTCCTGTTTGTGTAATCCTTGGTATAGTACTAGTGATTTGAGCACTAGGTATGGCCATCGACTGTGGTAAGGTACCCATGATGCTAGTAGTAGGTGTGGTTGTTGATTGTGCACTTGTGACACTGACATATGATGTATGGGCTGACGTTTTAGGTCTTTTACTCCCAATAAGAGGACCAGTGGGAGTGGATGATGATGCCCCCGTAGTGAAATTAAATCCCGATGTCATGCTAGGTATACCAAATGGGGATGTATGGACTATTGTACTCTGTGTAGACGTGCTAGATGGCATAGTTGTGCTGACCTGAGGTATAGTAGTACTAACAGTCGTGGTATTTGTCCCTTGTGTAGGTTGAGTTTGTAAGGTGCTAATGTCAAATCCTGGAGGTAAGGTAGCACCTTCAGCTAGCAATTTTCCTAAGAACCGTTGACGATCATTTGCTAGGTACTCATCTACAAAAGAGGCAAACTTAGGGTCCTGTGCGGCAGCCTCTATGTCTTCTGTTGTAACATGTCCTTGAGTGTTTCTAGTGGTGAATTTGTCTAATAGAGTTTTATGAGGTCTTGAAGAAAATGGATTGATGAACTCATTTGGGTTCGACATGTTTTCTCTCTCTCTTCTCTTAGACCTAGTTTCAACCATGTAAGACAAGCTCAATATGCGGGAAATGCAAGACTATATCTAGAAACTGTATGACTCTATTCTATGTTTTTTTTGGGGTTTTCTTATGCAAATAATGAATGTTCTAGGATGACACTAGTCTAGACTCTAAAGATGCAAAGTCTAAGCATGAACCTAAAGGGATCAACTCTATAAACCCAAGATGAAGGGACCAACTGCCTAAAGTCAAACCAAGGTGTCAATTTAGTTAAGTCAAGGAACCAATGTAGGATGAAGATCAAAGACAAGTTGAGTTTCCTAACTAGACTGATGAGCTAGGATGACTCTCTGTAGGGAAAAATATAAGATGATAAGACTAGGTTCAATGACAGATTTCGTTGACACTATGACCTTTCTAGAGTATAGATGGTGGACTACTCCTAAAGTTTGTAAAAGTGACCTTTCTAGAAGTCTAATGCAAGGTGATATGTACCCTAAGATGAAGGTAAACTCTAACTGAAGACAACTATGGTAATGACTAAATGAACCTAAAGGATGCAAAATTGAGCAAATCGTTTTAGGTTTTCTATTTCAAAGACTGTTTGTGTGAAGACCACTGAAACTGGTATAACCGTGTTGACTGGACAGTTACTGTAAATTTTGGTTTTCTGGTAATCAGACAGATGCATCGTTTAATTTTCAGTTGCGGCTCAAAATTAACAGTTGCGGTTCAAACTGACAGATGCGACTCAAATTATACCAGATGCGACTCAAATTTTTAGATGCGACTCAGAATATAACGCATGCGGTTTTTCCAAAGCAGAAGCGAGCCAAACTGACAGATGCGACTCAAAATTAACAGATGCGACTCAAAATTTATAGTTGCGACTCAAAAATAATAGATGCGACTCTAAAAATCAGATGCGTGTTTCTGGTGAACAGTTGCGACTCTCTGTGAATTTTCAGTGACATGAAATTTAAACTGACTTCGTTTTTCATGATCAAATTCTGACAATCAAAGACAATCGTAAGACAAAGTGTCTTCACCCTTGGACCCCAAAGAACGCTTAAAAGTGATACCGCATGCTAATATCCTAATAGGCTTAAAGGCCTAGGGGTTTGTATATACTTGAAGAAGCCCACCAATATACTCCCCGACAGGATGAACACCTTCTTCCTTCTCGAGAGTGATAGCTAGAATTTGGTGGCATTAGCCCTCCATGGCTCATTAACGTCTTTCGAGCACACCAATTCTGAATTCTTTGGGAAATGACCTCCCAAGAACTGCTATCTCTACTCAAGGGGATCAGTAGTGAGTATCTTCGGGCATGACACTGTACCCTACACTAATACCAAGCAACGGCCACAAATAGGTTGGTCTCTACAACAAAGGGTATTTAATTCGGGCATTTCGTTCGTGGGGTGTGATCCATACGGCGCGAGTCCCCTTTTGGATCCATCTCTTCAGAACCACACTCGTGATTCTTGGGGTTTCCCCAAGAACCCACTTTTATATACCGGCTGGAAGTCCCTCGGGTTTAGGGTGCTACGGGTCTCAGTCATCCTGGGGTGAGTACTTTTTCCCACCAGAACAGGCCCAAGTTCTAGAGTTGGTAACCGTTTCTCTTACACCCAGGATCGCACAGATGCGCAAGGGGAGAGGATACTTCGATATACCAAATAGTAAGGGTAACCAGACTTGTGCTTTCGCACCATACACAGTAGACACTTGTTAATTTTAACCAAATGAAAGATTTTCTACGCTACCAAACAATCTATTTCAAATTTTAACTAGGGTCTTCGACAAGCGTCTTGCAGAAGATATCATTAGTAATTTTCAATATTGTCTTTGTCAATCATCCTGCAAAAGCTTGTTAACTCCAAATGGCCACACGCTGAAATCAAATATCAGTAACACAAAAATCAATTGAAAATTCCAGATTACCGAAAGCAGAAATAAAATTTTACCAGTCAATTGCGTCGTTTCATTACCAGTCAGATGCGTCATTTCTTTTTCAGTTGCGGGTCGGGATACTAGTTATGGTTTAGGAATTGTCAGATGTGTCGTTTCTCTGTCAGATGTGGTTCATAAAACCAATTGCGGTGCAGAAACTTCACATGCGGTTCATAAAAGTCAATTGCGGTGCAGAAACTTCACATGCGTCGTTCTGTACGAAAAATCTACAAAAATGAAAATTAAAAGATCTACGGATTCGCGAAGATGGTGTCTTCACGTTGGGTTCACCAAATGTAATGCCTGAAAATGATTAGATTTGCACAATAGACAACAAGGAAGATTTGATTAGAAGCACACATGCATACAATACCAAAATCTAACATGCAAATTCATTCATTAAGCAACAAAGAACATGGGAAGTAAAAAACACAATTAAAAACTAGAACAATCTCACCAATCTTCAAACGTATTTCCATGATTCATCTCGATTGCCCTTCTCCATTTTGCTTGTGTAGTATAATTGCCCTCAGATTTTCAAGTTCGTGCAAGTATAGCCTAAGATAGTGATTAGCAAAATATCGAAGATTCAAGACAAAGTGCTCTCAAAGTTACAAAATTCGCGAGAGTTTTCGAGAGAGATTTCAAGAGAGATTGGAATGGAGAATGACAAATCAATTTATAGAAAATTGATTATTCGAACGACAAGTCAAGATTGAAAGATCAACGAACGGTTGAGATTGACTGATTAGACATGCATTCAGATAACTGATAGAAGTGACATGAGTGATTCGAATTAGAAATAGAATTAAAGATTAAACAAATAATTTAATCTTCAGTTCGGCATTCGAAAACATAAGAAATATCTTTGCATGACAAAGATAAAGATTGATTAAAGCGACTCTCTATTCGAATGCACGCACAACATTTAATTAATTAAATAAGAATATTTAATTAATATGCATGTGCACACAAATGAGTTAGAACTAGAGGATTGCATGATCTGAAGAAGAGATTACTCAAAGACGCCACTCAGACATCGAATGAATAGTTAACTGAACGATTAAAATAGATGTCGAGTCGAGTAAAAGTGAATACTTATATAATTCACATAATTATCTAAAATATAGAAGAATGGTTAAAATAGAATTAATGAATTAAATAATTCATTTAATTCAAGACTCGATATTCGAAGAATAATTAAATAATATTTATTTAATTAAGTGATGAAGGGATTTTAAATGAATAATTAAATAAATTAAGAATTTATTTAATTATAGTTGAAATATGATAAAGAATAAATTAAATAATGATTTATTTAATTTAACCAGAAGAATAAGGTTAATTAGTAAGATAATTAAATAACAAGCGTTTATTTAATTAATTAGAAGAAATAAACAAAGATGAACTAATTAAATAATTAAGATTATTTAATTAATAAATGAATTAATGTTAAGATGAATAATTAAATAATTAACATTATTTAATCATGACCATGAATAATAAGAATTATGAAGAATATGGAAGTCGCTGGCTTAAACCAGATTTCGGTGTCTACAATAATAATAAAACATTATTAACACAATCACTCATAACACTTTTACACAAGACAATCTTAATCTTCTCTTAGGATAAGGGATAGGTACACTAAGGGAAATACAACAGTTATTAATATAAATACTTAGGCCTATGCCTTTTACTGAGAAAAAAATATTCATAATTAAAAGTGTATATATTATAAATATAAATCCTAATGAAAAATATTGTCATAATTAAATAATAAGTTTAATTCATCATATTAATAAAAATCACATAAAAAAATAACATTTATATTTATCATACACAATTATATTCATCTTAAAATCAATCCATAAAGATAACTAATTATAATTTGTAATTCCAATCTAACAAATATGAACAAATCCATAATTAATCAACCAATTCATATTCACAACTAGTAATACAATGTTATTCTAAATATAATGTCAATTCCTACATCATCTATGATCAAAACAAGGTAAAATAATAAAAGAGCATCCAAGTGTACAAGCGATCCTACATCGCCCAAAAATATTTCCAAGTTTTTCTTCTAATTTTTAGTCAATTTTGTTAATTTCAATGATGTTTGCAAGTTCTTTATTTTAGAAGAATTTTGTCCAAGATTGTGTAGAAGGGTCCACAAAGGAACCTTAACAAGTGGGAAGTACCTATCGATATTTTGGGGAAGTCTCTAACCATCGACATAAAATAGAAAGAGGTTCAAAATTCCTCCAAACCTTGCTTCCCCAACAAGCATGTATTGTAGTCGGGCTATCAGTGAAAATCTTGACCCGTCGACTTGAAGGGTGCAATGTTTGGGTCCTCACTAAACCCCAAACCTTGACACCTAGAGAATCATTGGGGCTTTGGAAAAATTATTACCTATTGATGGAGGAGAGAAAAGGGCATGGGTTCCAACCAAACCTCGATGCTTGACCTAGAAGTAATTTATTGGAATTTTGCATTGATGCTTACCCTTGACATCAAACAATTCATAGAGTTCCTATGGGTATTGCAAGCTCCAACCAAAGTATTGGGTGCATTAAGACACCATTAGCCTTGACACGTGATAAGGGAAAAATATAACAAAGGATAAATCTTGACAAGGATTAAAAGCCCAATAAGGTCAAAAATTGACGCAATTAGGGGGTGCTAGTTCCTGGATGTACATATACATTTTTTTAATTGGAGTAAGCTAAAAAATCGGTTACAATAACTACATTAAGAGTAGAAAATAAGAAGTTACAATAACTACATTAACAACAGAAAAACAACATTAAAAGAGGCAACTCAGCTGCATCAAAAGTAGCAAATTAATTACAGTGAGGAGTAAGAACTCAACTGCATCAACATCAACACATCAACAACACCACAACTGCATTAGCGACACCAAACCAAAAGCAATGTCGACTGTTTCAATGAAACAAAGTCATCCAATGTTTCCTCCAGGAAGCAGGAACCTCCCTCTACTTGCAGAAGCACAACAAACAAACAAACTTGTTGAATGTAATGTGTGGAGATCTTGCAGCATAGAACATCTGCTAGCTGAACACCCTACATGAATCAAGCTATATTAGTAATTGAGCATGCCTGGAAACTAGAGTTTGAAGTAGGTTGGAATATTGAAGGAGAAACCTTATTCTGGAGTTGTGAAAGAAGACCTTCAGCTTGCCACTTGATAGCCACATTATGAGTGCATTGATCAATTAACTGGGTTATCCATTTCATTTGTTTAACATACTAGAGAAGATGTAATGAGATTCTATTTCACAGGATGAAAAGGACTAAGACAAGGTAGACAAACATCTAAATTTCCATATGCATTTAATGATAGTAAGGCGACAAGAGTTGGAGATTAAGTTGTTTTTAGCTGATAAACTAAGAAGAGCAACTTTCCATGTCCAAGGGAAATGGAAAAGGGCACAGATGAGGGTGAAAATATTTGTCCACAACTACTTAACATGAGGGAAAAACCAAAAGCAATGCTTGAAGGATTTGACCCTACCATAAAAGGGGCAAGAAGGAGGCAGATAGAGGAATTTGAGATGGGATCCAATCGAGAGTTTTGCATGAAGAAGTTTCCAGGCGGTAAGTTGGGAATGGGCATCAACTTTAGATTTCCAAATTTACAGGCTAAGGATATTCTAGCTACTTCGTCTAAGGTTGCAACACCAAGTAGAGTTAAGTCGGCTCGAAAGAGGAAAGTTTGGCATTAGTTGATTATACAAAACTTTAAGAGGAAAGGATCTAATACTATGTCCATTAGGCCACCTCCAATCCTTGAGAAAGAAAGTGTGACAACTAGAAGAAATAAACCTTTGACTAGTGAAATAACATGCCAAAGTACATTTTGGAGGACAAAATTCTCATTGTAAGTGATTTAAATACCACCTATAGACATAAAAGGTCAATAAAAAATATAAAGAGGGTTCGATAGGGAAAGAATTTGAGAAGGCTAAGTGTTGTAGAGGATCGAAGGCTTGAAATTGAAAAGACTGAGTGTGGGAAAGGTGGTAAGGACATGATATTGATAATTTACCCATGATCTAGGATTAGGCACATTATTTTGAGAGTATTTGGATTATAAATCTTTGTCCTTGAAGTTTGAAAGTGTAGATACCTGAAATTGTCTTAAATATATCACACATCTCAATTTCACTAACTACCACCATTTTCCTCATTTTCACCTAATTCTTTCATTAATTAAATAATTCCAATTATTTAGTTAAATTCACTATTCTCCCCTATTAATTGAACAATTAAATTTATTTGATCAATTCATCATTTTCATGCTAATTCCCCCTTTTGATGAAATAATTCCCAATTATTTAATTAAAATCTTAATTCCTACTATCCTTACTATCCTCACAAATAAATTATTTTCATAATTATTATTTAATTGACTAATTTCCTCCAACCCTCCAACTTGCACAAAGAATATTCATTTTTCAAAAAGGAATATTCCTAATTCAAGTTCAAATATCTTCTTCCCTCTAATATAAAATATCTTCAACCTCTTTTCCATAAAATTAGGGACATTTTGGGCTCTCATGAATTCTCAACCCTTGATCTTCCCTCATCTCCTTGATTTCATATCATCTGTCGATCTTGAGATTTGATCTTGATCATTGATCAAAATTCCTAAAATCTATAAAACAAAGCCTCTCCAACATGAAATTCATTCACAATCCACTATTAAAATATGAACTATGAATCTTCATTTAATACCCACTTGTAACAATATTTTAAGTTCAAAGGATAATAATAATAAATAAATAATGTCCCACCCTCATGTGTATCCAAGAATTCATTCCATAATTTTTGTAGAACATACATTATTTATCATCTACATGAATAAATTTAATAATTAAGAAATAGGATTTGCATGGTGAATTTACACCTATTTATAATATATTTGATGCATATCCAAAAACCAACCCCTAAAAAAAATTAAAATAGGTGTAAAATGTAAACCCTAAAATCCATAGTAAGGGCAAGAAGGGTGGGTGAAGGAAAATAAATATACATAGGCACACCAAACCCTAGAATATAGGTGTATCAGTGAAGCACAAGTATGAAAGAGGAATCAAATCTAAAATAAGACAACAATTTAATGTAGTCATGGTTGGAGGGTCTAATGAAGGACTATCTATTCATAACAAACAAAAATAACCTACACAACATAAATTCACTGAAACAACCATAAAAACCTATTGATTTCACACTTTTGAACTATTACAACTTGCTATAATCTATCTATTTAGCATTACATAGAATATCGCACAAACAACTAAAATATATAACCTCAACAACATCACAACTTTATTGATCTCACAATATAAAGAATAATTATAATCTTTTGTGATTTTCTTCATACTTTTCTACATGTTCCCTTACAACAATTTACATAGGTCAACCTTATAGAGAGGTTTTGATTAAGAAACCTTTATCAAATATTATTGTAAATTTTTTATATTCTCCTATAGACCTGCAAGTAATAATAACATGAAGCAAGAATTTTTCTCCTCCCAATCATATGATTTGAATACAAAACCACCCTTGAGATATTCCCATATTATTTGAACTCTCATCCTCATTCTTGCTCCTTCCCCTCTTGCTGGATTCTACCTTCATGAAATCGGTTGATGATAATATGTTATCCACATTCCTTCCCATCAATCCTTAAACAATCATAAGTATCATATATATTACAATATTAGGCCTAAAGATGAACTTCCTTGGCTATAAAGTGGCACAAAAATCTAGGCCACATGAAACTTTTATTTGACTAAGTGTAAACAACCTCAAAATCAATGTGGTGATAATAGGAGGGAATATCCTCATGCGGTTCTCGTCATAGGTTCAATCAAACCCAATATATCTCAATAAGAACTCCTTCATTGGTGTAAACTACTAGAAGACTATTACAAGTAAAAACTATGTAAGTCTATCAATTTGATTGAGACTTAGAAACCATGCTATGCCTTTGCTGTGACCTAAGTATTTTAAAATGTGAACAAGATGTCACCCCATATTTGCACAACATACTCTCCAAATCATGAAACTTGGTAAGAATTTGTGACAAACTATAACAACTTCTTCTATAACTCCCTAGTGCCTTGCAATCAAACAACATAGTGAAAACTAATAATTTGATTGATACAAGATAACCCCCATACCTTTGGGATGCTCCTACATTAGATTCCTAGGGTTATTTGAAAAACTAAGTCCATCACTTTCCACCCCTAGCCATCCTCATTCTTTTGTGTTAGTGTGCGAGATTATTTTTTAGGGGAGGAGGATACCAAGTCCTTCCTCTTTTTTTCTCTTTATTTGGGGATTTATCTCTCTTTCTTGGGCCCATGTTCTCTTTATTATTTAGGGAAGGGATTTATTTGTATATGGGTACCAAATATTACACTTATTTCAAGGGCTTGTTTCTTTTCCCCCTAAGCTATACTTAAGGGGGGTGTTGGTGTAATATTTTATGCACCTATTTTATTAGTTTTAGTTAAGAGAATATATTTATCGAGCCTAGGTAACTTATAATAACATGCATCATAGTCCTCAATAGAAGTTTACAATTTTCCATCTTTACCTCATCAAGTTTCACCACTATCTCTACTTGATTGAGTGATCCCCTCTATTGATTAGAGTTAACTCATTTCTTCTTGGATATGTGCTCCATGAATAATCCAAGGGACTATATATGTAGGTTTTCCCTTAAATTACTAATGCATAGGATAGTAGTTGTTATTAAATCAAATCTTTCATTATTTTAGGAAAACAAGGTTTAATATACATATAATATATTTTATTCTAATTATGCAGAAAATGAATTAGTTCACCATATAAATTTTCTAAAAAATATTTACTTAGTAATGTATATATTTAGTTTTCTATTTGGTGGCTATTTATTATTTCAAATAATGTTGTTTGAAAGTATATGGATTCAATGGGTAAGCGAATTAGTCATTGTATTTTGTATGGCCTTTGGGTTCTATAAGCCTATAAATGTTTGTGGATACGTTACAATGCATATATAAGTTTAAAATATTCCCTATTTATAAAAGGATTCCTTGTTAGTTTTTATTAAAATAGGGTTTCCATCTATATTTCTAGTTAGTCCTTAAGGTTTATATTAATATGAACTCATAATATCTATATTCTATTTTCTCATTCTTGCAGAGTTATGTTTTACATACAAAATGCTACTAGATTTTTATTTTTGTTTAAGGGAATTGGATAATATCATTTTGTTTGATGCATTGTGGTTGTTTTAATGTTTGTGTTCTTTTGAAAGTGAGTTTGAATTTTTATTTTCTTACATTACTGAGTATTTCTTCTTGTGTTTAGGAGCACATTGTGAAGACAAGTCATGGGTAAATACCAAAAAAAAAAATTCTAGAAAAGTTTTCTTGCACTCTAATAAATCATTCATATGTTAAAATTATTTTAATTTATAGAAAAACCATTCTTCTAAATTCGATATTTTTTAATTGACACACATTTAGACTCTATTGTTGAAACCCTTTCACCTCTTAAAATTATTTTAATTAAAGATATTAATTTGTAATATATTTTGTCATTTCAATATTTATCCAATAACAAATTAATAAATTGCTTTCCATAGTAAAATGTGAAATAACTACCTTTGTTGTTCATACTATCTTTAACAATGGACGTACTAGTTTATTTGTGGGAATTTATAGTTTTACAATGGGTAGTTTCAAATTCCATTTAAATTTTGTAGCTCATTACCCTTTTTATTTTTCTTGTACATATGTGTCTTCATTGTCATATATTTGTTGCTATGTGATCCTATTACCATATAGGCGATGCGATTTCATGATTACATTTTATTGGATATGATTAAATGTTTAGGATTACATTCTTACATCTTTTATAATATTTATTTTTATGATGCTTATAAGATCTATTTGAACAAGTACATTGCTTTTTTATCATGATCAACATTAGGTACCTTGTTTCCCTCATAATATGTTCCTATTATGATCATATCGTAAATTTCCTTATGCTTACATGACCTTATCTAAAACCTATAGATTTTATCACTTGTTATAGCCCTCATTGGGGATACTTTGCATTATTGTTCATCTACGTACTTACATGATTGCATAGATTACTATATTAATTTTTTATCACACAATTTTGTTGATGACCCATGTTATATGATTATTGGGTTTTACACAATCATATCCTTTTATCCTTTCCTCAATTCTTCACATATTTTGTATGCAACCATTTGAAAGGGGCATACATTATTATTGTCGCTATTTTTTTTTTGTATTGAACAAAGCAAAATAATTACAAGAATAGAGCTACAGAAGTAGCTGGAGAACATAGCCAACCAAAATATACAAATACAAGAGCCGATCATAAACAAAAAATAGACCTGCAAGAGCTGAGTATTGTTTACCAAGGTTGTACAATATATCAACCATAAAATATAATTTATAAAGGCCATACAACAATATATAAACATGATTACAAGAACTGTATAACATTTTTACAGTGATCAAATTTAGTGTCCAGTTGAAACTTTACAATCTAATCTTTAATATGTTGTAACTGATGTTTGGCCTTCTCGTTCTTCTTAAATATAGCTTGGATTTGCGAAAAAAGAATAGCCACCTGAAGACATATGTCAGAGTAAATCCTTAGAGTACTAGCTACTTGATAATAGTTATTAGAAAACATTGCAACACATCTATTTTCCATATATTTTTCAAAACAACATGTTGAATAGAGTCAACAATCACATCCTATTGCATACCGAAACCAAAAAAACTTCTTTCCAAGTCAAATCCTGGTTAAAAATAGTAGGGAAATCTCTAAAAATAGTAAACCATTGCCTTTTAACATATACACAGTCCCAAAAATTGTGCATCAAACTTTTCACACCCTTACAAAAAAAGGAAATTTCACTAGTTGGACCATAATACACTTTAATTTATCCTCCACAGGAAGCTTGCAATGTAATATCTTCCAAACCAACACCTGCAAATCAAAATCAGCTCTGGAACACCATATTTGAGCACTTAACTTAAACCAAAATTTAGAGCTAAGTCTACATTTCCACTTTTGATTCAAATGATTAGCAATATTCCAACTAGGGAGCAACTTCAAATATATTTTTAACGAAAAATAATTGAAATGACTGAAAGATAACCATTTCCAATCTCTAAAGATATAGCAGTCCCTTGAAGTACATAACTTCATAGTCAAATACACCGAAACAAGAGATTTAATAAAAATGATGAACTATTTATAACTAGAACTCAACCCATACTTGTTGATGGTCAAAAGTAACACAACAATGTTAAAACAAAATATTTCTACTCTATTTCTCCTGAAAAAAGATAAATGATCTAAAACCACCTATCTTCCAAGGTCTCTGTAGTTGGTTCTCAACTATGCTGTTATCCTTCAACAGTCCATGCAACCATAATATTCAAGGGGCTTGTTCGTAAACGAATACAAACTGGATAGTACAAACTAATTTAATGTTTGGGGGGGTATAAATAAACAAAAAAAGATAGATTAAAGCCTAGGATAGCAAAGCATGAACACAAATTTGTTTTCATTCAGACATGCAATTCTTATAATGAGCGTTTTCCTAATTAACCAAAACTGTAGAATAACACAATTCATGAAATAATCCATGGCATTGCATCCATTCACAATGCAGATTTAGAACACACAACCATTCATCATCACTATTTTTTAAAACCTTTTCAATAACAAAACATCACAAGCTCATTACCAGAATTAACATATCAACAAATACCAAGAAATATCACCCACAGATAATGCAATAAAATAGTTTTTAGATCCGGAGTCTTCTATTGATTTCCATCAAATAAGAAACATTTATGCGCAACAAGATGCACCGACATACAAATAGCCATTGTTTGTCAACATCATCGTTAAGCTAACAAACTTTTGAAATAAAACTACTTATATTAAAAACTGTAAAAAGTGTTTGAGATCTTGCATAAAAGCTGTAGAAACTGTAAACTGTATCTAATCTCTCTGAGGTAGCGAATCTGACTTCAATTAGCCAACCTTTATAATGAGGAGAGAATTCTAAAATATAATCAAAATTAGCACCAATTTCTCCTATCAAAAATCAAGATCCACAATTTGGGTCCATATCCACAATTATAGGGATGCCCAGTTAACTCCAAGTGTTTGTCCCTACTGAAACTATAGGTGCTGAAAGGTACAACACATGCTTCTTCAATCAAAAATCTGACTATGAGTTCTAATTTTGTCCTCTGCTAATCAACATGCCCAACTTCTAACTCACCAAAACTAATCTGGAGTCGTCCACTTGCTCAAAAACTGACATGGAAATGTTGTTGTCCCAAAAAGGTGCCTGACCTACTTATCCTCATGAGAAATCCCGTGATACTCATCATAATTGGAGAAAATTTTCTTCAACGTATCATCATCAGGTCCATCAACCCAGTCAACTTTCAAATTTGAGTCTTCAAATTTCTTCTCCACTACAACAACAATTTCCCTTAGTTGATCAATGTCCGTGATTTCCCACTACAAGTCACATCTAATGTCTAGAAGCCTATCCATAAGCGTTAACTCAATAGTATCTCCTTCTTTCATTATTTCATCAAGTCGTACCTCCCAAGCATCTTTTATTTCCACCAATGATTCAAGTCTCTAATTCGGAGGTAAAGTTTTATCAATGAGTTTTACAATAATATCCTCAAAGATGCCTACTTGTTCCCATATTTCATGAATTCCCTTGAGCATGGCTATTCTTTGTTCAATGAGATTATGTGTTCTGAAAATAGATACATTAATAGACTTTGAAACATATTTAGGGCTCTCATCATCCAAAATCTGTGACTGGACCAACTCTTCATCATAAATTTTAGCAATCACCTTTAGTTTTCCCAAGTACTGCTTGAGCTTCTCTTCCTCTTCCCACCATTTCCTTATAGATTCTTCTATTTTTTTAACCAAAGCAAGGCCTGCATAATAGTGTTTAATTCATTCATCCAGATGCTTATCCATATCAGACTTGAAAACATTGAACCAATTATTAAACCACATGACCTTTTTCATTTCACTCAACCCACCCACCTCCTTGCAGATCATCAAAACAAGGATATTTAATGGTGTGGGCTGTTCAGGAGTAGATGAAATTAACTCCAAAAAATATTTCATCTTTCCCACTTGAGCCTTAAGCTCATCCTTACCTTGTTTATCCTTGATTACCCTTGACTTGGTGGTAGTGGAAACAATATCAATAAGATTTATTTGTTGATTTCTTGTATGTTTTCCTAGGTTGACACTGCTTATATGATAATATTTAGCCTACAATTCTCTATCATCCTTATCAGAAATAGGGGTAGAAATTTTTTCTATCGAATCCCCCTCTTCAATCAGGTTTGTAGAATGCATAGCACAAGGATTCTTCCTTGATTTCACTTTGTCAATCTCTACCACCATCTCATCCCATGTCACTGGTTGAGCTTGCACTTGCTGCCTCTTTTCTAAATTCAGCTTGATCCAAGTGGGAGCAACCGGTTGAGTAGTGACTTGTTGAACACTGGGAGGTGTCAAGGACAAAGGTGTAGAAGAAATTACCTCAACGGTTTGCTGAGAAGAAGCCTTTTGTTGATCCTCTTACTCTTTTTGTAACTGTTCCTGCTCCATTCTCTCATTTTGGGCTCTTATTTCTTCTATCCTTTTCATTGCTTCTTCCTTCCATGCAACATACTCTTCATCTTTCAACCTCTGCTATTCCAACTCTTTCACACAGAGTTCTTCTGCAGCCTTTTCCTACTCAACTTTTCTCTGTTGCTCCAATTCACGTTCAAGAGCCTCTTCTCTAGCTTTCTTTTGTGCCTCAGTAACTTGCTTTTCTCTGGCTAGTTCTTCAATTTTCTTTCTTTGTTCTTCCTCTTGCCGAGCTAATTGTTCAACAACTAACCTTTGGGAACTTTCCACTAATTCATCCTACTCTTTTTCGGTCAAAACTTCATTCAACTCCAATTCCTCACCATACAAGCTTCTAGGCTCAACCTAATTTCTTCTTCTCCTAGTTCCTCCTCAACCTTCTTTAGATATTCTTCCCATTTGGTTCTTTCTCCTTCCTAAGACAGAGTTCTTTTAGAGTCTTAAGAAATAGGTGATTCTATTACATCAATCACAGGGGGCCTCTCCTCTTCAACAATTGCTATTGTTCCTGACATTGATGGCATGGTAGGAATAGTATCCTTAGTTTGTGGACGGACAACAAAAGGTGTTTGTTCAGAAAATTCTTCCCTAGGATGTACAACAAATAAGGTTGTGGCACCGAATCCTAAAGTAACCCTAGCAACAACCACCTCATAAGTAAATTTTTCTTTTTGCAAAGCATCATCAATTTGTTGTAATGAAACTACCTCTTTTGTTGAGGCAGGATCTTCTGTGGTTGTCTCCACTACTGGAACACCTTTCTTCAATATTTTGTATTGTTTTGTCTTTATGGAGGGAGTAGGTTCACTGCTAGAACCTCTTTTCTTTGAATCCTTAACTCTTGGTTGCTTTAATCAAAGCTCAATACATTTCAAACTTTTGTTCACTACTCCCTGTGATATTTTACAAATCTTAGTTTCCTCTTTTTCTACCCAATTGATGGGCTCCAAATCCTTAGTGGCTACTTTATCCATTTCATATCTGGGAGTAAGTGTGATCCAATCATCAGTAGTACCTTCTGAAATATCTGTTTTAACCTCAAAATCTCTCATCTAGGGAATCATTAATCTTTCATACCCCCTTTTTCTCACTTCAAACTGATCCTGAAGATTGGCCCAAAAGTCATTGAGAAGTTGTTGATGATGGGGAAACCAAGAAGCATACAACCCATACATTTTTCTCCTTGGATCAAAGAATTTTCTATAAGTATGCTATTGGAAATCCATCAACTGAAATTATTCTGTTGCTATCTTAGCCATTATTGAAGAGGAACAAGAATAAAATCCCAACTACATTGGGAAAGAATGACAAACAGTCTTATGCTGTACAAAAAATTTGGCATTTACCTCGACAGCTTGTCGAGCAAACTCCATTAAGACCCATCTATCACCACAACACCTTGGAAATTTAAAAGGATGACCATCATAACCAAACAATCTGAAATAAGTGGACTTGGGGTATTGAATAAACCAATATCCACATTCTCTAATGAATTCCATAGCCTCCCATGGCAATCTGAAACCAATGTCACCTATGAGCTGATTGATAACAACATACAAAAATGCATCGTTGACTCTTTTAAAATGTTCTTCTTCCTCCTTAAGCTCTAGTTGGTCATAATATTCCCAAACCTTCTTTTGATTTGGGCCATCATCCATTGACCCTTTAGTGTTCAACCCAAGAAATCGTCCCATCCTTGCAACACAATATATGACATATGAAGACATATAAAATGTCTTGGTTTCTATTGGTTATGTATATTATTAGAGATTATCTATCCCTAATCTAGAAATTGCTTCCCTTCCAGAATTAGTTGGATTAATGGGAACATCTAGTGCTAAAAATCACAGGAATTTTGTTTGCCAAATACCCTAGCTAGCAATGTAATCATGTCCCCTATATCTTTAGAAAAGTATGACCTATTGGGATTAGTTGGAAACTTCTTAATTGACTTCTTCTCTATCTCCCACCACTATTTGTTGATAAGCTTTTTGTTCCATTCCACATCCTTTGCCTAGATATCAATTGCTTGATCCTCATTCATAATCTTGAGATTGGGATAAGGAGGAGGGTCAAAAACATGTTTGATCATTGCTGGGGTTAGATCAATTATTACATTGCCTTGTGCATCAATGCACTACCTTTGAATAGGATTATTTTTTTGTGCAGTAGTTAGAATAAACTCAGGACATTGTACAACAATAGGAAAACTGGCCACATGAGCTAGCCCAAACTCTGCAATCCTCCTTGCCCTTGGGGAAACATCCTCTAAAAAGGTATATGCGTGAAATTGCTCCAAATCAATGTGTCCCACTAGTGTATCAGTGATATTCATGACCTCAGACCCGAACTTAGATGGTATTGGGTTCCCTTGGAATTTGTACTTGATTGTAAGAGGCACTTGTTTTGGTTTTAACCTCTTTGGCCTTGTTCCCTTAGAAATTACTTCATTGGGCACCTCTTCCTCTGAGTCAAACATTTGTTAATTGTCCTGCACTACTGACAATTATCAGATAAATAAAAGATATATGAAGAAAAATTTAACACATGAATTCATATTATATCAACATTAATTCAAGCTAAAATCCCATCCAACAAGTTAATTGAGCATCTTCGGGTTTCGGCTTCGGGACAGAACCAAGTACTTGGCCATTTTAAGCACAAAACTGAACTCTATCGAAAGTCGGGATTGGGTCGTGACTCAGAACCTATACCTATGTTAATGAAGAAGTTTAGTGCAATTCCATGGTCCGATCTTGCAGTGTTCAGGAATCGGGATTGGGTCTTCGCCAAGTAGCAAAACTTTAACCAATGGAGTCAATGAAGGGGTTTTGTTGAGTTTCGATCTCGATGTTGAATCAGAAGTCGGGATCGACTAATGATTCAGAACCAAACCCACAGTGATGAACATTTGTAATTAGCTTCCTGAGTTTTGATCCTTATAAGATATCAGGAATCAGGACTGGGACTTCATCATCCACCAAACCTTAAATATGCAAGGTAAGAATAGGTCAGACCCAAGTTTCGATCCTGACTATATTTTCGGGGGTTGGGATCGGGGTGTCGCTAGGTCATGGTAGTTAATGATGTGGCCAAGGTTTGGTGTCGACCTAACTTTTGATCTTGATGGTAATGTGGGGATCGAAATCGAGACTTGGAATAGTACTTTGTCAAAACCTTTTAACATTCCATGGTATCGATCTGATACCCAATCCCGATGGAACATCAAAAGTTGGGATCGAACAAGTGAAGGAACCTAAACTCAAACAGTGGTAAACCCTAAGTGGAGTTTTGATTCCTGACTCCAAAATACATGCAGGAATCAAGAATTGCAAAGCAACAATAATGAAGGAAAAAAAATATGTAACAATATCTCCAAGCTGTGCCTTTAGGATTGGATTGTGGTTGGTGACCAATATTTTGTTTAAAATGATTAGAATTTCAAATTTATCATTTCAAAAACCTTCCGACCCAATAGTACAACAAAACCCTAGAAAACTAGGGCACAGTGAGATGAACAATCTTGCGAACATAAAGCAAAACAAAGAATGCAAGAAAAATAAAAACATTCCCAACGAACCAAAGGGTTCGAGAATGGATAAAAGAAAACTGAAATGAAACAAACTAGGAGCAAGCGAGGAAAGAAAGCAAAAAATACACCCAAAGAAAACAAACAAAAAAAAAACAAGGAAGGAAATGCAAGCAAAACACCTACCTCCAAACACAACAAAGAATTTTGATAGCATGACAAAAAATTGAAGCACCTCCTCAAAACCTAGCTCGACGTCACTCTCATTCCCTTCATCAAACTGTACAAGGCAGAATGGACGGAATTCGAGGAATGGCATAATAAAAAATCATTTATGCGTGTGAATGGTTAGACATTAAATGCGGGTCGGTCAAGCCTCGGGATTAGGGAAGATGTCATAAATGTGGGGTTGCAAGAATGAAGATAAGCGAGGGTTGAGATCGATACATGGAACGAGAACAATCTTTCAAAAAGTGAAAAGTTTAGTCAACAATTCATGGTTTGAAACCTGACAAACACAAAAAGAGTTGGAAGCTGGGATCGGGATGGAAGTTACGGTTCTGGTCCGATGCTCGACTCTGACACAAGCAAAACAAACAAGGAAAAATGGTAGAAGTTGGGATTGAGACAAAAAAAAGAACTTACACCTTGAAGGGTGCAAGGTAATGGTTTCGATCTGAAACCCGACTTTGACACAAAAAGAAAAAGACAAGGCAAAGCGCAGGGATTGGGATCAGGACATGGACAAAAACTTATACTTTGGAAATTAACAAGTGTTAGTGCTGGTCCAAAGCCCTAACCCGAAAACAAAGAAAACTAGGACTTAAGAGAAAAAAGAAGCAACTCCTAAGACCCAAACAAGAACACGATGGACAAAAGAAACAAAAGGGGGACCCATTTTTACCAAAACAAAATGAGGTGGTTATGTAATGCATAACAATACTGTTCCTTAATTCTCTTCCAAGGAACCCAATCAAATATATCAAAATCCCAAAGATCTTTAAATTGTCTAACTCCCTTTTTAAACAAATAGAGAGCTTGTCTTGGGAAACATAATGCCAATGGCTGATCATGATAAGAAATTTTATTGTTCCACCTGATTGACATTGAAACAAAATTAAACCTTGTCTACAAGGAAGATCCATTCCAGTTAAAAAATTTACTAACTTTTTTCCATGCTTTCCAAATAGACTGGAGGGGAAAAGAAGCTCTAATTTTAAAGAAAGAACGCAAAATCATTTTATCAAGCCAATGAACATCTTGCAATTTTCTCTTAATAGAAGCTTCCATAATTTTTTGACAAACTAAAATATTCCATGGTTCATCTCCACTAGAAACTCTAATAATCCATTTTGTAGCAAGGTAAATCCCTTGGGTTTGGGGGTCAATAAGCCTTGGGCCTCCTTTTTACTTTGGCTGAATGCAATGAGACCATGAAGAAGTAATAAACCCACCATTACCATCCCATATGGACCACAAAAATCTATGAATTATTCTATTGATCTCTTCATAACCTTATCTGGATGGAATCCAACAAGAAGATTAGTACACATGGGTTCAACAATGAGAATCTTATTAGCCACTTGAATCTTGCCAGCCAAAGAAAAAAAAATATTTCCAAAATTGAACAACTTACACTTAAATCTATTCAAGAACCAAGTCCACATCTTAGAAAGAGAAACTCAAAAATCAAAGGGGATTCCCAAATATCTAGTTATCTCACCATGTTTAATTTTCCTCCATTCTTTTGATATCCATAGAGGCCTAGAAGAAGTCAGTCATTAAAAAATAGATTTTATTATGAGCTACAAGAGAGCCAAATATCTCACAGTACAACTTAACAACTTCCAAAGTATTGTTCACCTCCTCTTCATAATTATGCAGGAATAACATACTATCATCTACAAAGTGGGAATTAATAGCCACTTTGTTTTGAGGGATAGAAATCCCTTTGATAAGTTTCATTTGATGAGCTTTATGCAGAAAATATATCCCAAGGCATCAGTTGTAAGAACATACAAAAAGGGAGAAAGGGGACATCCTTATCTTATGGAATGCTGTAACTCAAAGGAGTCTAACATATTCTTATTAATAATCAAATGAGCATTATCATCTTGAAACAACATTTGAACATGCTTTTGAGTTTTAGGACCAAAACCCATCCATTGAAGCATTTTAAGGAAAAAACTCCAACAAATTCTATCATAAGCTTTATCAAAATCTAGCTTGACTATCAAAGCATTTTGGCCTAATTATTGTGCCCATTCCATAGTCTCCCAAGCTAGCATAATATTATCAAGGATATATATTCCTTTCAAAAACCTTATTTGCTCTGCTCTCACAATCATTTGAACAATGGGATTAATTTTGATTGCTAAATCCTTTGCAATAATTTTATATGAAGTGTTTAATAATGTAATTGGATGCCAACCAGCAATGGTATCCTCATTCTTCCCTTTAGGAATAATTTTAATTATACTTTTATTGATTATAGGACCTAGAGAACCATTTTGAAGGACTTCTAAATATAGAATATAGAAATCATCCTTAATAGGCTTCCACATCATTTGATAAAATTAAGCAGGGAGACCATCAAAGCTAGGACTTTTATTTGGCTTCATAGAAAATAAAGCACGCTTATTTTCCTTTGAGGAGAGGATTTAATCTGAATATTTGATATACCTTGGATCAATCATATTTGGAATAAATTCTTAGATGCTAACCTCCAAGACATGTTGGATATCAGTCCAATTGGTTTCTTCTTTAAACAACCTTTCATAAAAATTATGAAACAAATTAATAATATTTGCCTGAATAGTATGATGCCCACTGTCATCCCTTATATCTTCAATTTTCTCTTTTTTATGTTTATAGTTAAGATAATTGAAAATAATAATTAGAACCCTTGTTCCCTTCCTTGATCCAATGAATTCTGGCTCTAATTTTAGCCCCTATCCTCTGTAATGGTCAAGTTTCTATAGCTGAGCTTCAATAAAAAAAATAAATTTATGAAGGGTTTCATTATGAGGATCAATATTAAGTTTAGTTCTAGCAAGTTCTAACTACCCTTGGAGAGATTTTTCACTACACTTACGTTTCCAAGCCATTATTCTTCCAAAGGAATGAAGAAACTCAACACATTGTGAGATAGCAGAAATTCACCATCTAACCCATGACTCTCCTTCAAGAGGTTTAGGTATAGAGTTCCAAATCCCAACTAAGGCTGAAACACGTTCCTTATTTTTAAGATGAGAAATATTAAGCTTGAAAGGAAGTTGAGAAGAAGACTCAACATCAGATTTTTTTTAGGAGAAAATGAACAAACAATTGGAAAATGATCAGATAAAGTTGTAGAATAGTCCACCAACACCCAAAAATCCTGAGACAACTTATCTAATTGTAAATTATGAGATAAATAAAAGTGATCCAACATGCTCAACTTCCTATCATTACTTGGTCTGTAATTAGACCAAGTGTACCAGTTATTAGCATGATGAGAGAATTTGTTATGGATAGGATCAACAACCCCAAGCACATTTCTACAATAAATTCATTTTTCAAATTCTTCCTGACTGATCTTAAAATGGTTAAACCAACTGTGATCCTCGTGATATTCCACCATGTTAAAATATCCTTCCAACACCCAATCAACAATAAGAAAGTTCTTAGACATCCATTCCCAAAGAGCAACTCTTTTTTTGACTGTTAGGGGCATAAATTGAACAAAAACCAAGGGGTTGTCCATTGATAAAGGTGAGGGCCCAAACAAAGTTATGATTCGGGTCCTCCCCCTTATCAATGACATATTTAGATATTAAAGGAGACAATCCAAGAACAACCCCACTGCTACCCTCCTTATGCAAGGTATGGGTTAAATCACAATACTGTGTTTCACTTTTTTCCCAGGATGGACATTTACATTAATATTTTTAACTGAATCTTCATCTTCTAAGACCTATAGCGGCTAAACCGTTAAGAATTTGAAGATGATGCAAACTAGTGATTTGTGGAAATTTTTGTGTAGATTTTAAATATATATATTTAAAAAAATTTTGAAATAAATCATGAATATTTCAACATCTCCTTTAATAACTAGTTTTAAACAGATAAACAACATTTTCAGAAAGTAACGTTTGTGTCGTACAACATAACTTTTTTTCTATAAAGGATAAAATTCTAATTTTTGGAATATAGATTCTCAACATCAATATCTAGGGAATGGATATTTTTTCATAATTTTTTGTTAATTATTATTTTTAAATTAATCTTTGAAGTCACTATAACTATAATTTGGACATGTGTGTGTGTGTCATGCAACCTAACTTGTTGTGTATATATTGAAATCCATTTTTTCTTTTTTTAGTGAAACAAGGACATCAATACCTAGGGAAAGGGTATTTTTTGATTTTTTTTACAATGTCTTACTATTTTTCCACCTCTGTAGACTGAAGAGCTTGATGTTCAGAGAAAAACTTATGTTCAATAAAAATTGAAAATTAAATACAAGATAAAATGAAAACGTATCAAAACAATACTTGTTGGAAAGATCGTTTTGAGGGCTAAAATCTTGAAAAAGATCATTTATAAATGATATTATTTAATCCCTCAAAAGGTAAAGTAAACATGATTTTTTGCCAGCATTTTGATAGGTGAGAAGGAGACTCCATTGTGGGTATGATTTAATACTAGAGGGGTTCTATCCAAGGGGGTTTCATCTAAGGGGGTCTTATATATACCTCTTCAATTAAAACCTTTTAGATGGAACCTCTCAAGGCTAAAATCATTACTTTTTCTAAAAAAAATGATTTTAGGCAAAAATCATCATGTCTGAAAAGTGAGACACACTATTGTGGAAGTACCCATATGGAAAAAAAGAGCATCTTTCCAAAGATTGAAAAGATACATATTCAAATGTTCATTGTCAATTTTAACTTCTTGTAACAAAAGAACATCAGGTTTCCATTTCTCAAGGGTGTCCTTGAATTTAAATTTGCGATGAAGGTGAGAAAGCCCTCTCACATTCCAAGACAATACTTTGAACCTCATGGTGAAACATCAAGAGAGTCATCCTCCTCTTGTGGAAAAATTCCATAGCGATTAGAGATGGGAACTTCTTGATTGTTGATTAGTTTTTCAATTGAACCAGCAGAAGGAGATGTAGACCTTTGTCTAGAATTAAGAGGGGGAGACAAAGATTTGGTAGGGGATTTCAACAACCTAGAAGAATTTAGACAAGAAGGTTCATTAAGAGGGGAGTGATAATTTGAGGAAGGGGAAGAAGGTTCTTTCTGTTTTTGAACAATTTTCCAATCATTAGTCATAATAACATATTTATAAGAAGCATTGGCCACTAAAGGGGGCTCAGAAGGAGAATGAGGACTAGAAGAGGGAATATTACTACTTGTTTGAAGAGAAGAAGCTAGAGGTGTTTTGATGATAGGATTGGATAGTAAAGTAGGATTAGAGGCAACCTTGGCTGGGGGAGCTTATGAAGGAGAAGAAGAAGACCTATTTTTCCTGATGGGACAATCTCGGATCAAATGAGCCTCTTATCGACAAAAAAAGTAGGCATTGGGCTTATTCAAATAAACTATTGGCTATTCTATTTCAAAACTAGGGCTGTACAATTTAATATTTTTTGGCATAGGTCTATTCAAATCCACTTCCTCACAAACTCTCAGATGAACTCTTAGAATGGAATTTTTTTCAAAACTCTATTTGCACCAAATTACTTTGCCCAATTGGGACACAATGCCTTTAAGGTATGGTTTGAAGGATAAGTTTAAAAATGACAATTCCAACCACATTGGATAATGGGAGCAAGAAGGTCCTTCTGGGTGAAAGCCAAATGTCTAGGCTTGGAGGTAGCAAATCTACCCACAAATCACACATCTTCCATACTACAACACAACCTAGGAATGTTTTGCAGATTTAAACATACAAGAGACATATCCCTTGCCTGAACGCCTCATTGTTTCAATCTCCAATCCCTTGTTTTCATTGTTTGTTTTTTCCCATTTGTAAAATTCTAATTCTATAGGGATTCCTCTCAAAAAAAGCAAAATAACAGTTTTTCTTCAATTTTTAGCAATGAGATCACAACTTTATTAGGCAACTAAAACTCTAGGGTTTTACCTTATTCTTCATTTGAAAATTTTGCTCTTTTCTCCTCTTTCTTCATTTTGGGTGGAAACCATGCTCTTGATGTTGGGTGTATCATTTACTATTGCTACAAAATCCACACTCTTTTCTTCCTCCATATCAATATTTCCTTCCATAGCATCTAAGTCAGAGGTAGAATCTCCTACGTCGTTAACCTTTGAAACCCTCATTTTTCTTACCATAGATTTCAACCTCATTGTTTGCTTTTTAACTTCTTCGTCAAATGATAGCCGTTATATATTAGAGGCTGAGGCAATGACCACATAATCCACAGTGGGATTCATGTGCTACACAACAAAATGGATTCAAGCATTGAGAAAAATTGCTGGAAATTTTTGTTAAAAACCTAGGGTTTGATTGATGCTTCGCTCTCCAGAAAGCTAGAATGGTTTACTCATAGATATGATTATTTATGTTCTAGGTAGAGCCTTATTTCTATTTTATATGGAGTGATTATTTTGTACTATCCAAAATCCTATTACTATTTCTGCACCAAGAAGAGTCCTTATTTCTATTTCTAGGTAGAGTAACTTTACCCTTTTATTTTTTACTTTAAGTTTTTCATAGATAGTTAAATATTAATTATATTTTTTCCTAGTTTTAAATGTTTAATAAATGTTACTCATTGGAATTTATTATTTTGTGATTTCAATTATTTATATAGAACACTCATTATGAGGAGAATGTACCAAAAATCAACATTCTAATCCATACTATATCCATTTTGAGTGTCCAAATAGATACTTTCATTTTGGTTGCTTTTTTTTACTTTGACATGCATCCTCATAGTATTCACATGTAAGTCAAAGTGGGGGAAAATTAAATGGTTAAAATTGTATTCTCTACACATTCCCTTGTATTTTTAGCCCATTTTGATAGGTTTATCCCTAGTGCAATGATTACTATAAAAATTAGCATACTTTTGCATGAAAGTTGAGAAAATAATCTTATCCCGACTTGATTCTATATTAAATCATCTTGAGATTCAATTTTAAGCTTCAATTTCAACCTTCCATTATCTTGGCTTGATTTTATGGGGAAAAAAATAGAATGGTTCAAATTCATGGGTGCAAATTTGACCCTTGAACTTAAATAAAATATAAATTTTTATTGGGCTCATGTCTCCTATTTTTAAATAGTTATTACTATTTTATTGAAGCATAAAGTATTTCAAATTTCACAATATGGTATTGTATAAAATAAAAAAATCTAATTCATTATTATAGATCCAAAAATCATAATAAATCTTAGTTACTCATTTGATCATCATAAGAGAATAAAATCAAAATTACATCAACAATTATACATTTCTAGGCAAGTAGCTGATTTTAAAACTATTATTCTTCGAGGGAAAATTCAAGTGACTTGTTGGAAGAGTCCTCAGGAATGGCCCCATGGTGGCACTGAAGAGGACCGTCAGGACCTTGCAGGTATTTTAGCAAGTAGATTTTGTAACTCTCTTCAGGATAGAGATGTTCTTGTGTGGGGTCCTAACCTAAAGGGTACATTTACTGTTGCCTCTGGGTACCAAGAGTTGGATAGACAGGTGCATGGCTGGGATGGTGTGCCTTGGTGGAAACAGGTTTGGAACTACTTCTCTTGGCCCAAGTGCAATTCTTTCTTTGGTTGGTTGTTCAAAGTAAATGTCTCACTTGGGAGAATTTAAGAAAGAGGGGTTTCCATGGCCCATCTAGATGTGTCCTATGTGGGAAGAGTGAAGAAAGTGTTTCTCACCTTTTCTTTTAGTGTTCTTATGCTAGAGAGATTTGGAAATTGTGGTGGGGAATATGGAATCATGGTTGTGTTCATGCTACCTATTTAATGGAGTTTTGGGATAGCCTGGGCCGTCCTCTTGCCAAATCTTCTTTTCTATAGGTTGCTTGGCTTCTTGGTCTAACTTTCATCATCTGGAACTTATGGTTGGAAAGGAATAGGTGGATCTTCCAAGATTCAGAAATGATAAGTACCCTACTCTAGGGAAAAATTATATGTAGGCTTTAGGAAACTATTCTTGCCAAGTGTGATGTTACAGGACATGTGGATCCTAGTGATCTTACTATAATAAGGAATATGAATCTGGTTGGTAATGGAGATGACCACTATGCCAGAAGGAGATTGAGGTAGGTTAAACAAAAAATTTATAGAGATGGAAGGTGGCTCCCTCCTCTTGAGGGAACTTTAAAAGTTAATACTGATGGGTCCTCCAAAGGGAATCTTGGATATGCAGGAATTGGTGGTGTTGGTAGGGATAGCAGGGGAAATATTGTTTTCTTCTTCTCCACTTATAAGGGATATTACTCTAATAATCTTATGGAGGATATATCTATTCTTTGTGCTATTGAAAAAGGGTGCTCTCTTGGTTGGAAGAGGATTGTTTGTGAGTCAAATTCTCAAATTATGATTAATATGCTAAATGCAGAAAATATGGAGGAGGTTAATTGGAAATTAGTAGTGGTGGTTAAGTAGATTCTTAATTTGTGCTCCTTGCTTGACCATATTTCTTTTTGTCATATTCTGCAGGAATGGAATAGAGTGGTTGATTGTTTGGAAAAGTGGGCTTCAGAGAACCTAGGTGGTTGGGATGTTCAGGATTGGGCCCCCTTGAGGCCGAAGCATAAGGAGATCTTGGATAGGTTGATTATGGAAGACAAAGTTGCTTAGTTGTTTCCTCTATGGGTTGGAGGTTTCTTCTAAGTGGTTACTTGTTCTTGTTGTGGCCTTGGGCCCTTGTTTTTGTACTCTTTGATTTGTTTTGAATAAAGTTTTTACCACTCTCTTAAAAAAATAAAATTATACATTTCTAGGCCCATATTATATTATTGTTGTCTTTGATCAATATTATATACCATTGACTTGGTAACATTAGTATGGGGTGATGGGCCTAGCTCAATTGGCTAAAGCATCCTGTTGTAGGAAATAGGTCATGAGGTCTAGTCTCCCCACCATCCCCATGGTACCGGAGGGCGTGTCACACCAGTGCCACCGGTCATGTGAAAAAAGTTTTACCAAGCGCACTGCAGTTTATAGGGGGACAACTACCTGATCAATTCTTGCAGTCTAAAAAAAACATTAGTATGAATAAATCCTTCAATGAGGACAAGGAGGCTATCAAGTATTAAAACATGTTCAACAAAGAAGCATTGGTGGCTCCCTAGAACTAGGTTTTTTGGGTCTTAATTAATTACTTCACTTTAGAGGGGCATTTTAAATGCTACTACACTTACCATTTCCTCTTGTTAAACCACTCCAGGCATAAAATATTGATGAGTTTCCTATTTTATGTTGAGTTTTCTTGAGAATTCTGTGAATGAGATCAAGGAAAAGTTTAAAGAAACCCTTCCATGTTTCCTATCTTGTTGCACGAGGGCCTCATTTTATTTCTCTACCATTATCACCTAGATCTTTGTCTCGCCAAACCAATCAAAGCCTATTTGGTCAAATCCACCCTTGCTAGTTCCTTAGGTAGGAGTACAAAACTTGTAGTTCTTGATTGTAGTGATGCTAGTTCATTCCCCAAGGGCTAATACCATGTTTCTAACCTATCTCTTGTTTCAAAGTCTAAGTGTGGTTCAAGTTTTAGGAAATAGGGAAGCAAAGGTAAGAACAAGCAAATTGTGAAAAGGAAAATTGAGATGTGGAGGGTAAGCCTAATAATATTCATACTTGTAAGGAGAGTAATGAAGATACCTTGCTTAAACCCATCATTAGAAACAAAATCAAAGAGACTAATCAACTCGATGAATTGGTCAAGACCAATCAGGGGAGAAAAAGAACTAGGGTCCATAGGTTCACTAGGTTAGCTAGGGCTCAACTAGGGGATTTGTTCAAGATATCAAGATATCTTTAGTGACTGTGGAAGAGTAGCACAAGAGAGAAATATTGATTGGGAAACAAAGAAAAAATCCATTAAGGTGAATACCCCTGTATACCCCCCATAAAGTATGAAGGAAATAGTCTCTTTGATGAAATGAATGCCCCTGATATTGAGGATTACTTTGTTGACTCTCCCTTGGATACTATAAAAAAAAGATGTTATTTTGACCAAATGTGGCTACTACATCTAGACTAATTCATAGGTGGAGACCATTAGAACCAACATGGTGGAAGTGGATAAGAATTTGATCACTATGACAAAGACCAATATGAAGATAATAAAAACTAAGGCTAGAATGCTCTCTATGCTATAGGATATAATGATGAAGAGGTAGGAGCCAACTACTGCTAATGTGGAGCAACTTAGATAGATGTAAAAAGTTATTAACGAGGAGTGGGGAAATATTTCCCCCTATTCATCTCTTGTTTTCTAGTTGTGTCTTTTTGTTTGTTGGTCCTATTGTCTATTATTTGTTGTTGGTTGTTTATGAACTGTTAAACTGTTGTTTATGGCTAGCATGGGCCTATTTTTTATGTTTAAATATTTTTTCCCTAATGGTAAGACCTTGGTTTCCCACTTTTTTAATCAAACCATTAGTTTGAATGAAGGAGACCAATCTTATAGAAAAATCTTGAATAATGTTTATTAACACCTCCCTTTTTTAGACATATATTGTAGACATATACGAAAATATATTTTTGACATCATAATCAATAAATTTTAGATATGTGGATAATATTTAGATCTATAGGTATGAAGGTTAGTTTTGTAGTTGGGGAAGTGATCCAAAAGCAATAAACACAAAATATCTCAATCTTTTCATAGTTGTTTGGTTCTAATTTTTTGACAGATTGGTAACATCTGTCATGACCAAAATCTTCATTGAATCTAGAGCTATGTACCATAACAAATTTATTTAAATTTTGTGAATTTATTTTAGTAGCATGATCAACCCTAGCTCTTTATCCTAGGTTAGATTATTTATTCATTATGATCTTAATTTACCTAAAATATTTATGTATAGGTGATTTTTTCCCTTACGATATAGATACTTCAATTTAAAAATATTATAAATGAAGTGGTTTTTAAATAATTAGATAGCTATCTTAAATTCTAATAAATGAATAAATAACCCTTTAAAAATCTCTATATAGATCTTTCACAAGTTGATAAAAACTTAAAGAGGCATAAAAAACCTATAGATAAAATAGTACAAAATTTGAATAAATATACATAATTATAGTTTTGGATAAAAAGAAAGTGATTGATCTTGTTGTTTCAATATATTTATATAATGGTTAAATTTGCATACCCATGCCATTTTCCATTTTTCCCCTATTTTGAAGGGAGTGTTTTGATACATTAATATATTGATAAATGTCATAATTTTGTGTTTAGTAAGGCCTCTCATACTATGCTATGCACTTATCCTATATACATGTTACTATGCCTCTACCACTCATCCCTATTTGCATGATACACACTATTATACAATCACCCTATCAACTTGTTATCACACCAATGCCCACTCTTAATTCTATTTACACATTATCCACCAAGATTTAGCCCCTTTTATTTCTTGACACTAGATTGCAGTCACAAGATCATCCCATCCAAATTTAAAAGTATAAATTTAAATGCAACTGATTTCTTACCTTAAAAATCCTTCCTACCTAACATAGAAAAATATAAATTTGTTCAATGTGTTGCTATGTCCTTATAATTTAAAAGAATTCAATGCATTCATTTTAACACTTGAAAGAATATTCTAACCTTTCCTATTGTAAAAAAGTATATCCAGGTCTTTAAAAATTATATTTTATCCCAAACCATCCTATTCTTGAATTGAAAGGGGTCACATTAAATTCACTTTTAATTGGCATTAGGGTTTGTGTGTTTTATTTCTTTGAAATGCTTGGTTTATAAGATTATTCATGCCTAAGTTTATTTGTAATAATTTTGTGATATTGTTATTAGGATTCAACCATGTAGTTTTTTGAGTCAAAATCATTTTACTTACCTAATTGTCACAAATGAAATTTAGGATTAAATCGAGGTTTGTGGTATTGAATATTGAAGTGAGATTATATTTTAAGTGTGTTTTAAAAATGATCACATTTAGTTGTTAGTTTTTAGTTGTTGTCACAATAAGATTTTTTAGGTTTAATTTAAAAATTTGATTCACATCTTGAATTCCATGTTCAATGATACAAAATTTATATTACATTGATTAAATTGATCTTTGAAATTTGCTAGATAAAATGATCTTTGAAACTTACCATATGAAATAGTATCATACCTCTCTATTACTAATATTTTTTTTAATGTCATAATATTTATAAAAAAATCAATTATTATTTTACATATTTATCACAAACTAATAATTTAAATATTTCTTAATGGTGACTAACTATACTATTTTCAATACTAAATTTATCACATTAATGTTGTCTTCAAAAGATTGATAATATTCTAAATTCTATGCAAACACATAGCATACGCCAACAATTCACCAATGGAAAATTCATCGCTAAGTAAAATTCACCGCCAATAATTCACGCCGCAAAAATCAAAGTTTTCAAAATGTACATTAAAAAATATTAATGTGTTTAATTTTCCACTGCGATCAATTTTACTTGACAATGAATTTTCTGTTGGTGAATTTTCCATGACGGTGAATTTTCCATCAATGAATTGCTAGCGGTGAATTTTCCTAGAGCCCAAACACATATATCTATCCTCTATTCATATGTCCCATTTGATATGTTAGGCTAATTATAATTCATTTATGCTTAAGTTTCCATGAATATTTTTAGTAGTTCATATGGCTTCAGTCATGAGTTAGAAATTGATAAGGATGCTTTAGAAAGTTTTGATAGTGTAGGCCATATTTATGAGGTTTCATACAAAAGTTGGCAATGGATTTAATTCACATATGTAGCATTTAGTGTGGCATGAATAAGTTTGAACCATCGTTGGTAGGGTTGATGTCTTAGTGGGATATGAGTTGAGTGAGAGTCATAATGGATGTTTCATTGGATGAAGTAGTAGTGGAGATAATGTGAAAGCACATTGAATTAATTTTCGATGGCTTTTGTGTAGTCCTATCCTCAAAGCATTAATGGTTCTTGTTTTCATAAGCTGAAAGCACATGGTGGCTTTGTGTAGTCCTATCCTTAAACCATTAATTGGTTCTTGTTTTCATAAGCTTCTCCTTTGAATAAAACATATTTTGACATGCATTGGAACTAGTAGAGATTCGGCAATTTTTTTGGTGAAACAATAAAATCTATAGCTATGCATCATTTTTGAATACGTTATGTATAGTTTATATGAAGTTTATATGCTGGGAGAATAATGGCGATATTATTTTTTTAGTTTTCTTGTCTGTAAATGTTATTAGTTCATCATCTTTTCAACTTAGAGTATATAGAATTAACTCTCAGCAATAATCTTCATAGATTGTGGAAATCTATTAAATGATGTAAAAAATATAAACACAATCTACTCCATAAACTCTCAGCAATAATCTTCATGGATTGTGGAAATCTATTATCGCTAATGTATTCTTGATTGAAAAGATTTTTGATGGAGGATAATAAGATTTGTCTTGTATTTGGATGATAGTTTAAACTGTCTGGATGTTATTATCCTTACACGATCTTGTTCATTTTAGAAAGACATAAATATTGCATGCAATTTTTTATAATATGCATTTGTGTTGAAGATTGTATCGTGTGGGTTGTTATTGTTATTACACAAAGATCACGTATTGCATTTAAATACTTGTAATAGTTAGTGATTTTGTTTGAAGGAGTTTTTAAAGTTTTCTAGATGCATGCAAATCCATGGATATAAATAATTTTCACCTATAGTCTAGTCATGACTAACATTCTTAATAAAGGCATGACTACTTTTTTAAGGTTCATAGTTATCATTTACATGTAAATTCATGTTTCTATTTTCCCGGGTTTAAAAATAAGGAGGTAGTTGGCTTTTGTTATGGATTATGTTATTAAAATATCTATGTTTTTTATTTATTTTGTATGTAAATAAGTCTGGTTAATAGATTTAGTGAACCAATTTTAATAAGAGTTAGCAAATAGTTATTATATAGTTACAATCATGATATTTACAGGTAGATATTTTTTATTTGTAGTATGTTATATACATGTCTTCATTTGAAAAACATATTTAGTGATAGTTTTATTTACCTTGAAATAAACAGTCAATGTCATCCATGAACATTTTCCTTAGTCATTCTAATTGCATGAGTTTTTCTTATATATTTTTTTAAGTGAAACCTTATAAAATTTTTATTGATGAGGGTTCAATTTTGATGTTAACTTCCTTGTTGTTATATATATGCATGGAGCTAAGTTCATTGTTGCTTTGGTGTAATAATATTTAATTCTCTTGAGCATATCTTTGTGATCTTATTCTAGAACTAAGCATTGCTAAAATATTTAATTTGTTGTAATTAATGCATGGTAAGAGAGTTATTATTACTTCTCTTGAGCATATCTTTGTGACCTTATTCTAGAACTAAGCATTGCTACAATATTTAATTTGTTGTAATTAATGCATGGTAAGAGAGTTTCTGTATTTTAGTTGGTTATTTCTAAGACAATATAATAAGTGTGATATTAGTATGGTTCAAATGGAAGGAGGTTTTTATTTTTGGTGGAATCTTTATAATGCTCGGTAAATTTTAATTTGGGAACATTCAAAGTTTGATTTTTTGTGTAGTAAGGTTATAATTGCAAAAGTAAGAGGCAAATGGTTTTTCATATGGATTGTACATGTAAAGTTGATAACACCATTACTTGATCATGAGAAATGAGTTTTGAGAAAAGTATTTACTCAAGATTTTTGGATTTGATTGTGTATCAATTTTTTGCATCAATGTTTCAAATCACACTCTTTGATCCATCATTAGGAAACATTGATGCAAAAAAATGATACATAATCAAATCCAAAAATCTTGAGCAAATACAATATGGATTGTGGAAATTTGATATCATTATTTGAGAAAAGTAGTTTATTTTTCTTTGCAAATGTGGAATAATTAAAAGGGATTTAATTTTTAAAAATGTTTATTCAAAATTTTAACAAGTGTAACATATGCATTATAAATATTCTATCCTATATCTTTCTTGTTATTAAAATATTAAATGATGACATTGGTGTTATAAGGATTTGTCTCCATATTTTTTAAGTGAGGCCCTATAAGAGTTTTATTGATGAAGGTTCCATTTTTTATGCTAACCTCCTTGTTGGATGCCACTCAAATTATCTATATGCATGGAGCTAAGTTCATTGTTTCTTTGGTGTAATTATGTTTTCTTCTCCTAAGCACATATTTGTGATCTTATTCCATAGAGAAGCATTGCTAAAATATTTGTTTTATTTTAGTTAATGCATGACAAGAAAGCTATATTTTATTTGGTTATTTCTAAGATGATGCAATAGGTGTTATATATTAGTATGGTTCAAATCGAAGAAGGTTTTATTTTTGATGAAATATTTATAATTCTTGATAACTTTTAATTTGGGAAGAAATATTCAAAGTTTGATTTTTCATGTAGTTAGGTTACAATTGTAAAAGTAAGAGGTAAATGGTTTTTCATATAGATTTTACATATAAAGTTGATAATACCATTACTTGATCATGAGATATGGGTTTTGAGAAAAAAAAATATTTCTTTGCAAATGTGGACTACTTGAAAGGGTTTTAATTTTTGAAGATGTTTATTCAGAATTTCAATAAGAGTAACATAGACATTATAAATATTCTATCCTACATTTTTCTTGTTATTAAAATGTTAAAATTAATGACATTGGTGTTATTGATTATATAAGTGAAGAAAAATAGGGTGTTGAAGCCTTAACATGAAAGGCCCCAAAGGAAGATTAAAAGAGGTCCATAGGCTAGAAATAACACTTTAACAATACAATAAAATCAGAGTTCAAAATTTAAAATAAAAACTAAACAAAAATAAAGAGTAGTAGTCTAACCAAATATTTGATCCCAATCCTCCTAGAGGAATTTTAAAATTTCTCTATTATCAACATTGGTGTTAGCTCTATTCTTATTTCCATGAATTTTAGGATCTTGATCTAATAAGGCACACATAATGGCTGCTAAGTGATGGATAATTTTCAAACTGAAGTGAGATATGAATCTCATCTTCCCTTCAACATCTTCAACTCTAGTCTTGAGGGTGACAACATCATCAACAACTTGAATGCACTTGGGGAAATTATCCTAAGAAGGTTGTACATTAGGGGTGAAGTCAAAATTCTTTGAATCTAAGAGAACATTCATCTCTAGGAATAGGCTCAAACCCTCATTATCAAGATCCTCCTCCTTATTGTCCTTGTTATTTTTTCTTAGTTCTCCTCACTAGCTATAGAGTTGCTGGAAATTTCATCAATATTAAAATTTGGGGTCGTGTGCCACAACTAGCAAGCTTGTTAGACCACCCAATATTCAATGTGTGGTCCTCTATCTCCATAGTTTTTGGTACACTTTTAGCACTTTTTCCCCTATCATCAAAGTTAGTTTTATAATCCTCCTCCTCATCCATATTAGCTTCCTCCTAAAAAGAAAGGAAATAGGCGTGTCCGCCTTTTAGAAGATGGAAAAATTTGGGACCTATTTCACGCTTCAATTCATTAGGAAACCAAGATCCCTCAACCAAGTGACTCAATTGAGGGAAGGAATAGGGGTTTCCTTCCAGGGTGTGATTAAACAAGGGGTTCACCATTAAATGAAGTTTCAAAGGAGAAATGCAAACATGTATGCACAAAACCCTAGAAACTTAGAACATGAATCAAATTACTAAAAAGAGAAATAAAAAAGTACCTAGAGAAGTGAAGATGTATAAACAAGGTCTGAAAACTTTGAAAATTGTTCTTTCTAAAGTGCACTAGGACTAATATGCTAGAATGGATGATTTAGTCCTAGTTTAGGGTTTCTAGATAGAATCTGTAATCTCTTGGTGACTTATCAAAATCCATTGAAAGATGCCAAAAGGGCCATATAGGGACTTATACACCCAAGGTGGTGATTTAGTCCCATTACTAGGGTTTTTCTGATATTTTTGTAGTCTCTAGTGATCTTCTGTAGCTTTCATATTGTCCGATCTTCAGGTCCGAAAAAGTCTGATTTCCTATCTGTAGGTGAGTTTTCGTGAAGGTGAAAACTTCTTGACAAATTTGATCTTTTGCAACTGCATCTTCAAAGGATATTCAAGCTCCAATTCACCTAGATCTGCAAACACACATCAAGAGAGAAATTTTTTGTTTTGTTAGGGGATAGGGGTTTTCCTTGGTCAAACCCCGTTTTGGTAATTAAACCTTGAAATGAAATATAAAAGCATGAAGGAATGATGAATGAACAAATGTAATGTTGTAACTCACCAAACCCTTGAAATAAAGGCTACAAACTTGTGTGAAATTATGGCTAGCATGAATGTGGATCTTGAATCTTTATTGTTGATATGAGATAATTTCTTTGAATACTTGCTTGAATCATGAAAACCTACATCACAAATGTTAGCTCAAAAACACACATGATGCATGAAGACTTTGACATGATGCTTGAATCTTGAATACTACTCCAAATGCTTGATGATTTGCTCTTGAATGCTCTTGATCTCATAAACCTACTCTAGGAATGCTTAGCTTTAATGTTAGGATGCTTCATAAGATTGCTTAGATGAAATTATGTGAAATAACCTTGTATTTATACTTGTTTATGCCAAATTTCCTGAAATTACAACACTACAAGCCAACATTAGATCTAGGATAATAAAATCCCACCGAGAATTTAAATTAAAATAGGTCCAAGCTAAAGTAAGACTCATATGCCAGGTTGGGCGTATGAGTCCTAGTAGCTTAAACTTGGGACACAAACTTCAAGAAATATTAAGTTCAATGCAATATTTGAAGTCAGGCCCCGAGACCTAGGTGGGATCCATACGCCCAAGGTGGTGTATGAGTCCCAAATACTAGATTTGGAGCACATAACCCATAAACACGAATTATGATTTGTCATTTGTTAAATGCCAGGATTATCCTCGGAAAAATGCATTTAATTAGGCTTATGGATGCAAAATAGGACCAACTATGGCATAAAGAAGCCATGTTTTAATAGGAAGAGCCCAAACAAGTGTGAAAATGTAAAGGTCCATACATTTTCCTACACTACACCTCCATAAAAGAAATGGACAAAGGTTTTCTTTTTCTTTTTACTTGTGGGATTTTGAGCGGTCTTTGTATGGCCCTACTTACTTGAAGAAGGGTTCTTTATAGGGCTATTCTTCATATAAAAAAGGCTCACCACAACTAACTTATAGGTAGAAGAGTGAGGGGTTTTTAGGGATTTGAATGTGGAGGGGTAGGTTTAGCCTCATTCCAAGAGGTAACATGGGTGACATTTTGTGGATTTGAAGTCTTCTTCTTTCCTTTGTGTGGAAGTCATTGTTCTTTTTAGATGAACTAACATGCTGGGATTCTTCAAGGAGATAAGTCCTTATGGGTTTGGTGAGCAAAGGGACATGTATAAATGGTAGAGATAAAAGATGAGACCTTGATGAAGTGGGATAATGGGATTATCAAGGTTTTTAGAAGCCACATCCATGGCTTCCTTCACATAGGAATCCTGTGAGGATATAAAATAGAAAGCAAAGCTTAGGATAGTTTTATTCTTGAAATGATTAATAAGGGGTAAATGGTAAAAGTAAAAACACTTGAACATTCCATCTAGAGTGACATGTACTTCATCTTAAGAAGAAAACACACCTTATCCCACGGTTGTGGGAGTTTTTCTATGTCAAACCTAACATGAAGTTTCATTGGAGACTCACCCTCTTTGAAGAAGAAGGCCATGCTTCCATTATTAGGAAGCTTACTATGTATTTTTTGATTTTGACCTTTACATAACATTCTAATTTCTTGGGAGATAAATCTTCATTGAATTTATCATCCTCACTTGGCACTTATTCTAGGCACTAGAAAATTGGATAGATAGACTCTCACAGTACCCATCAAGGAATTCAAGGACAGGAGTAATCCCCCCTTCTAAACAAATAAGCCAAGCAGGGGATCATTTTTGAACTCCTTATAAGAGCTAGGTTTAGTTCTAACCATACCACCACCCATGGTAAAATTCTCTAGGTGGAAACACTGTAAAATATAGTTTCTAAGAATGCCTTTATACCTAGATGACAACCAAGAAAAGATAAAAGCTTGGTTTCTTAATTTGAAATGAAAATTTCTAGAGTTGGGGATAATTATCACCTTACAAGATAATTGATTATGAAGGCATTTTTCTCCCTATAGCTTTTAGTTTTTAGGAGGAGAAGTTGAAAGGGAGTTGGAAAGAGGTTGTAGCATCCCATGGAGGCTGTTTTTTTCTATATGTTGCAGGTGTGAGGAGCTATTTACAACAACAAATAGATTGAGAGTTCATGGTTAGAACTTGTTGAGTGTTGTGTGTGTTTGTTGCAGGTTGCATAACTGAAGATTATGAGACATAAATCTACTTGTTGAAGGGAGAAAATACATGAGTTTAGTTCTCAGTTTTTGGGGGTTTGAAATGTTATTTATTGCAGGTTTGGAGTGATTGATAACAAAAAATAGAGTTCCAAGTATTTTAGTGAGAAGTTATTGGAGTTGTAGGTGGAATATAGGTGCTGGAGAGTGAATAGATTTGTGGGAGCTCACATAGTTTGAGCATGAGAATGTTTTTCAATGTATTTCATTGGCTTATGTGATATTTGTATGGGGTTTTATTGCTATTTATTAGTCCTCTGCGACTTAAAATAAGTTGTAATAATATTTTTTCTTTGAAGCATAGCAATGGTTGCAAGTTGCAAACCAAGATTGTGTTGGATTGTTTGCAATTTATACGTTGTTTGAAGAATCAATTGTGAGAGGGTTTTAAGAGGGTTGTTGCAGGTATTAAATGGACATATGGTTCTTTCCATTAGTCCTTTGTTGAATGAAAATGTTTTGTAATCCTTTGTTTTTACATTGCAATATCAAGTTTGCTAGTGCAAACCAAGTTTTCTTGTTTTACGAGCAATACTTCCACCTATTTGATGTAATGCCTATGTGGATTTTAAAGATGGATTGAAGTGGTTTTTGAAGGGTTTTGCAGCTTTTCTTATTCCATCAAGTTGAAATTTATACCCAAATTAGCCAATGCATCTGCAACTTTGTTTCCCTCCCTATGAGAAAGCTCATAATTATCAAAGACTAATAGAAGATTTTGGATATCATGAATACTATCATTGATAGCCCATCCCTAATTAACCTTCCCCTCCATTGAGTCTATAGTGAGCTTGGATTCTCCTTTAATCTACAAGTTTCTTATTTCCAAAGAGAGGGAAGGGTTAACCCCCCATAGCATAGCCATTACTTCAACCATATTGCTAGTTTTCACTCTCAATTCCCCTAAGAAGCGAATAATGAATTCACCACTAGGATATTGCAGAATTCCTCCTTCATTTTCCAAAATTGTGTTGCCTTTAGTGGCCCCACTAAAATTTAACTTTCCCCAATCCACTAGGCGAGGTCTCCATTTAGTATTTTGGCAAGCAATATTTGTTGAATTGCCAAACCTAGTGGGGTCCAAGGGTATTCCCCATCTATTACCAATTAAAATTTCTAATGGTATTGGGGGATACCTAGGTTTTTCCATTTACTAACAGAGATATTTTCCACCAGAAGCTTTGAGAAAGCAATAAACAGCTCCTTAGAATTTCTTTTAGAATTTTGAATAATTACATTGTTCCTTTATTTCCATATGCCCCAACATATATGGGGGGTGTACAAACACCTAAAAATGACTAATGTATTTTCATCTTATCATTTCATTGTTATCCTTATCATTTCTTCTATCTATAATTAATTAAATATTTTTTAATTATTTATTTAAGCTACCATTTTCCTCTTTTCATCCATAATAATTAAATATTTTTTAATTATTTAATTAATTCACATTTTATCATTTTCCCTCCAACATTAAATCAAACTTAAATTCAATTTATCTTTGGTCCTCTATAATTTAATAATTTTCAAAAATTATTTAATTAGCTAACACTCCTCTTTTAAATAAATTAAATCTTTTCCTCTATAATTAATTTAAAAAAAAAATTAATTAGCTAATACTCCTCTTCTAAGTAAAAATAATAATTTATTTAAATTAAATATTTTCTTCTAAAATAAATAAATTAATATTTATTTATTTCTGCAACTATCATTTTGAATTAAATAAATTTATTTATTTATTTAATTATTCTAATCTTTCTCTCCATCAAATTTAAATTTTAGGTCTTATCTATCTTGAATTTTCCTATCCATTGATCTTACAAATCAATATCCACCATTGATCAAATGTTAAGTGAAGCATACAAATACAAATCTTTCATTTCATTCAAATGCCTTAACACTTTTATTATCAAAACTATCTCTAACACTCTTATCACTATCAAGTATACAAGCATTCAAGCATTATCAAGCATTTATCATTGTCATTTATCAAGCATAGAGATTGGAAATTCAAATGGTTGTAAAAGCTAGTTTGGAGCTCTTCCATTGAATCAATTTATCTTCTCAAATTTAATGCTGAAATTTGGGTACCTTCATTCTAATCACTATTTCTATTATGATATTGCTATAAGGATTCAACTGTGTAGTTTTTTGAGTCAAATTCATTGAACCATGTTTCATGAGTAGTGGTTCACAAGAACCCATCTCTCATGATAATGAATGGTCCACTTAGCATTGCATCTAGGTGATTCTCACAGAGGTAAATCATTGGGCCTTCTCGGGTGATGTCTTGAGAAGGCCCAATGCTTTACCTTTGTGAGCATCACCTAGATGCAATGAGTGCTAAGTGGACCATTCATTATCATGAGAGATGGGTTCTTGTGAACCACTACTCATGAAGCATGGGTCAGTGAGTTTGACTTGAAAAGCTACATAGTTGAATCCTAATAGCAATATCATAATTGGACATGCCATGGAAAATACCTCCTACTTATCACTATTTCTATCTCAAAATTTTAAATTAATTATTATTTCCTTATCATTTTTGGTTTCATTGCTTCAATCAATCTTGATTGGTGTGTCATCCTGACATTGGAAATTAAGCTAAAATTAATCTCTCACATTTGGATTTGGGATCTAAAATAAACAAGTGTCTTTTAATCCCCAAGATCAACTTATGTATGCTCTCCTCTTGTACCCAACGATGATCTTGAGGATAAAAAATAATTGATCTTGTTTCTATTTTTAGGGGGTCTACCTAGATAAGTGATCACTATAGGGGATGACCTAAAATCCCATGTTTTGATAGAGTATAAAGAGCATGGGGTGAATCAAAATGCACGCCTCTTGGAAGTGGATTATTGTCAACCTAGGCTAAGCCTCTAAGAAATTTATACATTAGAAAAGTGAAAGTGGAGAGTGGGTTACACTTTCATCTCACTTATTTGACATTATTCCCTTTCATATATGGATTATGCCTCACATACCCTTGTGGTATATCTAGAGGATAACCCTAGTTGAGCTTGTGAAGCCTAGTCAAAACTTATTGTCCATACCCACTTGAGTAGGCTTGTTAATGTGCCTTACATGTTTGATTGTTTAGATTACCATATCCACTTCAAACTAAAGGGGAGATATCCATTCAAAATTGAGCATATTACATTGTCTTTGTTATTATATCTTTGTGTGTTCCTAATCTTTGAACATATTTCAAAAATTCAAAAATCATTAAAAATAAAAACATTCCAAAATCAAGAAAAAAATTAAAGGTAAAATATCAAAGTATAATAAGTATCAAACTATCAAATATGTAGATATAGAACAAGTCCTTTTATGGCATTGTCTTATTGTAGTACCCCTCCGTTTATGCTTATGCTTTCTGTTGATACTTTCTCATACTGTTAGACCTATGTTGTTTTGTTGGATACTTTGATCGCTGGTTTTGAGCGATGATGGATTATTCTGTGACATGATGATACTTTGTGTGATGATTATTGTTTTCAGACATGATATGATTTAGTGTAGATGTTTATTTTCAGTTGCTTATGGATATGCACATGTTTATGATGGACTAACAATATTTATTGAGTCAGTTTTCTGTGAGTGTATTGGTGTGGAGAACAGAATCGTATCACTCGCTTGCAAGTGCCCTGCGATATCTGTGATTTTCTCCGCACGGTGTGTCTGCTTAATGCTTTATATATATATACATGTATGCACGTTATTTGCTTGGTTGCAGGATTTGCAGGTACATGACACCGACTCCACCTGTGTAATCAGGTCTGAGCGTGTCAAGACTCAATGGAAAATGTTGAACGGGAGATAGTAGTTAGGTTTATCCTAGTCCAGTCTTCAACCTTAGTCTTAGTACATTGTCAGTTTTCAGTTTTGAGTCATAGGTTGTATTGTGTTTCTGTTGGTTAAATCGTTTTTGAAAGGTAAATATTGGTTAATTTTAAATGTTTGTTATTGTGCTTTATTTATTGTTATTTTAATTAATATTTAAATATGATTGAAATTTATTTATTTGATAATTTAATATATTAGTTAGCTTATTTGGTTAAATAGTTGGTCTTTAAAAGATTAAACTATTTTAATTAAATAAATAAATTAATTAAGTTAAATTATTAAGTGTATAAATTATATTGTATTTAAATGAATTAGAAAATAAAATAAAATGCATGTAAATTTAAATTGTGATTGAAAATTGATTTTTAGTATTTAAAATAAAATGCATGAAAATTGATTTGTAAAAGTTTAAATTAAATAAATTGAAAATTGCATGCAAATTTAATTGGCAAAATTTGCCGAGAAGTGGAGAAGATATTTCTCAACAACTTCTCGACATGTGTGTGAGTGTCATAATTGCAAAAGGTTGTTGAGATTTTCTCACGGAGGTTATTGAGGATCTGGATTTTGCACGGGATTATTCAATTGCCTCGGGGAAATTTTCTGAGCTCGGCAAAAAAAAAATTCATTACTGTGTTAAAAATCTAATTTTTCTTAAGAATTGTTATCTCTCTGTTGGGATTGTGAATCTGTGTGGAAGATCTTTCAAAGGATCTTGGTGGGAGGAACTTCTGTGTTGATTGGAAAAGCTTTGGGGATTTGTACGTTACTGGCAAGGGTTTTTTCTTCTACAGACAATCTTCTTTTTACAGGTATTCTTCTTTTAAAATTTGAATTCTTTTGGAAAGAATCTTGAGAAAATAATAGTTTATTTTTCCCTGTGTTTATTTAAAAAAAAAAATTATGGTAAAGATTTAATTAAACAGTGAAGAAAAAAATTAGTTGTGTTAGAAAAAGAATTTTTTCTGTTGTTTGTTTGCAAAACCCTTATGATAATTTTAGAAAAGAGAATTTGGGGAAAAAGATTTTTGTTAAAATGTTTATTATATTCAAAAAAAAAAAAAAGACCCTGTACAAAATTGGTTTTCTTTGAATTCTGTTAAAAAAATTTCGTCAGAATTATGATTTATGTATTATTAGATTTTAAAATTTTTTTATATATATTTATATATAAATTTTGCTGTGAAATTTATGTGAATTTTATATATGTAAAAATTCTTTTTGTAAAGATGCCGTACGGAATAAATCCGCAGGCCAAAATCGTGAAAACACTGTTTCAAATTTTATTTTGAATGAATGAATTTTTTTTTAAATTTTTTATAGGGTTTAGGGAAGGGCCGAAGCCCTACCCATACCCATAAGGGGTGGATGCAGCCAATGCAATGGCTGTGCCCCTTTTCCCCAATTGGGAGGCGCGGGTGCTGCGCACTGTTATGTTTTGCTTTGTATAAATTTCGTTGGAAATTCTATAACCTTATTATGTTAAATTCGTATGACTTAAATATATTCAATTTGGTTTAATATTTATATAAATTATATATATATATAGATCATGTGTTATATTTATTATATATATTATTAAATATATATAATATATATAACATATATATATATATATGTATATATAAATATGTATAAAATAAATTAATTTTGTAAATTTTATTTTAAATAGAGTTAGTTTATAATTATCTAAGATTTGATGAAATATATTGTGAGAAGTCAATAAGAAGGAATTATTAAATTAGTTTATTATAATAGACTATTGTAATTGATTAATAAGTATGGTTGTAGAAATTTGAATGAAACAATTAGCTTTATTTTCTTATTGCTGATAGAATCTTAATTATTTAGAGAAGTTGTATAAATTAAATGTTTGTAATAAATGGATTTAGTATATCCAAATGATAGATGTATATTTCCATTTGCTTAAAATTGTTTTATTCCTTTTGTGTTTGGGCAAATCGGGAAAAGTTTCAAAATAATCAAGTCTTCCAGATCAACTGGTAAATTGGGAATTGTGCTTGTTAAGTTTAAATTTCTTGTGTAGTCTAGGGATGTGTACATGGCTTTTGCTTGGTGTTTAACACCTGTGTTATGATCATTGATTGTTGTACATTTGATCATGTTGGTATTTTTAGAGATTTTGGTTATATGTACACTTTGTATACCCTAGAAGGAAAAACATAGATTCCTGTGTTATGTTTAGGGGAGTGGCTAATTGTAAGGGCCGACACACAAAGTGGTGTCAGGGTAACTTACAATTAGTTAACTAAGTCAGTGATAATTAAATGACATTGTAGATTAGAATTAAAAACTTTTAACAAGTTATGTATGCCTCGCTTATGACTCTTGAGCTACTACAATCATGAGTATAAGTTGAGAAGGCCTGGAATGGAAAATCAAAGTCTTGTTTCTTCAAAAGACATTCGATTCCGCAACTGTATGCAATAGGGGCCGGGTTTCGTAAGAGGTTACCAGGGTAACCCAAGGATTGGGGGCCGGGACCTAGGAAGAAACACCAAGGTAACCATTGCAGCGTTGTGATGACACTCCACCTAGAATAACAGTTAAACCATGAGTTTGTGTTTCAATCAATTGTCAAAATCTAGAAGCAATGTAACCAATAGTTTGTATGTACTAGTGTCTAGGGTTAGTAGATTAGGTCTAGGTAGCCTTATTACTATCTCCTAGCACGGGGTGTGGACCTACGGGTACCACATGGTTGGATAAGAGGTGATCAATGTAATTGTAAATGTATTTGTTATTTGAACTACCTCATCAGATGGATGAGTAATGTATTATCATATCAATGCAGTGTATGGAAAAATGTTTGTACTTCATTATATCTTGAGTGGAAAATTTATTATTATGCAATGTTTATTTTATGTTATGATTTATATGTGCAATGCGAAATACTTAAGTCGCTTATGGAAAACTCAAAGTAGTGTAACGTTGCTTAACCTAAGAATGTATGCAATTAATTAACTTAATATTAATACTTTAAAAAATAAATTATTACACCTTTATAACACAATTGCAACGTTCTTAGGTTATTAAGACGGGGCATTACACTTATTGTCCTTGATACTATTTGAAGAGTGGAATTTTCTTTGGTATCTTATTTTATCATTGTAAAAGTTTATCAAAGTTCAAATTATATGTCCTATCTTTTATCTTTATGGATATAACATCTTGAGAATTACAGGGCTACTCTTGAGTTGGGAACCTCAAATCCAAGTTTTCTTGGACTCACAATTCTAGTTCAAGTGAGAATATATCAATTCTATTAGGAGACATATGTGAAGATCATGGAATTAGGAGACATTTTTTTGCTCCTAGATCCCCTCAATAGAATGGGGTGGTTGAAAGGAAGAATATAATAGTGCAATAAATGACTAGGACAATGATGAAAGATGTTGACCTATCAAATATGTATTAGAAGGAAGCATTACATACTGTTTTCTACTTGCTTAACAGAGTGCAACTGAGGGTTAAAAACAATAAGACCCCTTATGAGCTGTGGTATGGAGGACTTCCCACTATTAGATATTTCAAAATTTTTGGCAGAAAATGCTACATCGGAAGAGATGAAGGATACCTTGGAAAGTTTGATTCAAGGTGTGATGAAGGAATCTTTCTTGGTTACTCAATTAGGAGCAAGGAATATAGATGCTACAAGAGATTGTGAAAGATGATTGAAAATAAAAATATCAAAGTAGGTGAAGACTTGTGTCAGATCTCACACGAACTTGAGGTTCTTGGATCTGATATGCTTCCTTGGATTGAAGAAGAAGAAAAAGAATAAATAGAAGAGAAAGAAGAAGATGAACCAAAACTAAATAATAATCTCAAGACTCCAAAATATGTGCAGAAGAACCACTCTCCAGATCAGATCATTGGAGACAAAAATGAAGGTGTGTTGATAAGAAGAAAGTTTGCAAGAGAAATTGAACAAGGAAACTTGTGCTTATTATCAATAGTAGAACCCAAGAACTTTGCTGATGTTAGAAAAAGATGATGGTTTGCAAGGGATATTCACAAGTTGAAGGAATTGATTTTGAGGAGACCTTTGCTCTGGTAGCTAGATTAAGGAAATAAGGATGTTTCTTGCTCTTGCTGCTCTTAGAAATTCAAAGTATATCAAATGGATGTCAAATTATCTTTCTTGAATGGTGATCTAGAAGAAGAGGTGTATATTGAGCAACCAGATGGTTTCCAATTATCAGAAGATCCAGACATGGTTTGTAGACTCAAGAAATCTCTATATGGTCTCAGGAAGCTCTCAAAGCTTGGTATGATAGATTGGATAAGTATCTACTTCAACAAGGATTCAAGAAAGGTAATGCAAATAGTAATCTATACATTAAGGTTTCAGAAGACAATTTGCTAATTTTGGTTGTATATGTTGATGCCACCATCTTTGGTAGAGATGATTATATGTGTAAAAAGTTTACAAAAGAGATGCCCAAAGAATTTGAGATGTCAATGATTGGTGATTTTTCCTTTTTCCTTGGATTGAAAATTATTTAGCAAGAGGGTGGAATCTTTATTTCTCAAGCCAAATATGTAAAGGAAATGATAAAAAAGTCTGGGATGGAAGATTCCAAACCAATGGGTACTCCTATGGTGATAGGATGTCACTTAAGCAAATCTAACGAGTCTCTATAGGTTGATGAAACTATTTATAGGTCCATGATTGGAGGTTTATTATTTTTAACTGCTTCTAGACTAGATATCATGCATGTGGTATGTTTGGTTGCTAGATTTCAAGCCAATCCTAAGCAATCCCATGAGAAAGTTGTGAAAATAATCTTCATATACTTGAAGGGTACTCTAGATTATGGCCTATGGTATAAAGAGGATCAAAATTTCTCTTTGAGTGCCTATATTGATGTTGAAATTGGGTAGGTTGTGTTGATGACCGAAGAAGTACACGTGGAAGTGCATTCTTCTTGGGAGACAGTTTGGTCTCATGGTTCAGTAAAAGTAGGATTCAGTGTCTTTGTCCACAAAATAAGTAGAATATATTGTTGCGACATCTTATTACACTCAAGTGCTTTGGATGAAGTAGAATTTGAATGATGTGAAGGCGGTGTATGATGAACCTATTCCTATACTATGTGACAATACAAGTACTATCAATATTTCCAAGAATATGGTAATACATTCAAGAATAAAATGCATTTCAATCTGGTATCACTTTCTAAGACATAAGGTTGAAGAAAATGAAGTCAAAATGGAGTATGTGCCTACCAAGGACCATATTGTAGACATTTTCAGTAAGGCACTTTCAAAGGATACTTTTGGATTTCTCTAATGGAAGTTAGGGGTTATTTCCCCTCCTTGTTCTAACTAGATGCATTAATGGTGCATCTGTCTAGGGGGAGAAATTCATGGCATATTTATTTCCTTGGATTGATGAGTGCTACCTCTCAAGGGGAGTTGGTAGAAAGGGGCAGTCCTGAAGAAGTTGTGTAGTTGTTGTGAATGTATAGCCACTTGAAGAAGATGTGTTATTGGTCAAAGGGGAGTATGTGCTACTGTTTAATAGAAGACCTTTTTACCCTTTGTCCTTGAAATCAAAACAAGTGTTGTTGCTTTATACAAACATATATGTCCCTTTATCCTTGATGTCAAAGGGGGAGAATGAACAATGTGTATTTCCATCAATTCCAAAAGGGGAGATTATCGACCATTGTTATCATTGATATTAATACTGATGGTTGTCATTGATGTCAAAACTTGAGGAGATTTTTTGGCAGTTGTTATCTTTGTTGTCTCTCATGTCAAAGTTTGCTAGATATGTGATTGTCATTTATGTCAACATTGGTTATTGAAAGGTGGTTAGTTGTTGGCACTGGTTATCATTGTTATATTTAGCTTAGGCTAACATTGGTGATGAAGTTCATGGTTGGATGTGATGCCTTATCTAAAGAAGTGATGAAGTTCATGGTTGGATGTCATTTATTATCAAATAAGAATTGTTGAAGTTCTTATAATGCATTTTTATTGTCAACAAAGTTGACTTCGTAATGGTGAGCATTAGAAGCATTAAGATGAGGATTAGAAGCATGAATAATAGAAAATTGATGTTTCTAAAGGTATAAAGTATGTCTTATGCTCTCTCCTTATGTTCCTAATGAAGTATGTGTTGTTGAAAGGAAGTTTTGGTCTTCACAAGTTGCTTAATTGTTTCTGGTTCTAAATACTTTATTAAAGTCTATCAAAGGGAATGCTCTACATTCCTCGACTATTGCAATTCTATTCTTGTGGTTTGGTATTCAATGTTAGTGTTATGTGTACATTTAACTCCTATCTTTTCAAGTCACTATGTTGCTAAGGAAATCTTTGTGAAAAGTAGAAGGTTGACAATGTTGTTGGTTGTCTGGAATGGTTTGGGAAATGCTCCGTATTTATTTGCATTGATGGCTTTGCTCTTGCAACTTGGTGAATGTTACCTCAATGTATGTGTAGTGTCTCAATTCCAATTTCATGTGTTGAAGTGGTCCATAAGCTAATATGTTAATATTATATCTCATGTCTATGCATTCTATGCTTCTTGGATAAAGTATTTTGTACCTATTTGATTTGTGGTGGCTGTAGATGGCATGAAAATATGAAAGGAATGTATGAAGGTGTTATTGGATGCTCAAAGAATATCCCCTTGCGATCTGCACATTGCTAATTGGCTCGTTTGGTGTCACATTGCATCTTGAGTTAGCTTTCTTGGTTTTTTTGGATATTTGGCTGATAGGGATTGTTACTTTGCTTGGAACATGTACTTGGGGGGTTGCACCTACAATGGAAGATGTGTTATGATAGATTTGGGACTTGACATATCTTGTTTGGGACCACATCACGTTAATTCAATAAGAAGTATGTTTATGGGTCGACTGGTTATTTGCTTCAACGTTTCATCCACATGTTTCCTTAATATCAACTTAGGTTGATGTGCGTTAGCATGCAAATTATTTTGGATCATATTGGAAGAAGTACTAAGATTTTTTTTGGTCCTCTCTATCTTCGAGATAGGACTACATTATCATTTTGGTGGCCGACCAGTTGAATTTATTATTTATTCTCTTCTTGGAAAACATAATTGAAGAAATGAAGTGTTGTGGTGGATATAAATGCAAGATCATTTTGGATGCAACTAGATGGAGAAATTTACAAGTGCGAATAAATGTGTATAAATTGTATTGAATATCCAACATAGACAATGCTAAAGATTGTGAAAGGAAAGATCAATTGTGTTGTAATGCCTTAGTCAATAGAGTGTTATGTTAGAAAATCATTGTAATTCTCTCTAAATCATATTATATCATGCTCCAAGATAATGAATCTCATCAGGTCCTTATATCTTGCTCTTGAAGTCATGTTGTCTTTAGTTCAACAAGTCCTCTGTATCTTGCTTTAAGGTAGTGAGCCTTCCTGCAAGTCTTTTTGGCAATGAGCATTATATTGCTAGTTAACTCTCACCATGGTTTTTCCCTCATTGGGTTTTCGACATTTTCCACATAAATATAATATCTCCTTGTGCATCTGTGTGTTCTCTATTTCCTTCTCTTTGTTGCTGATTTGATTATTGCTATATCTTTCATTAGTAAAGTTTGTTGAAGTTGATAAAGGTTCAAATTTCTATATTATGTTCTGCTTAAGGTTCTATCCTTATTTTCTAAAGGAATTTTAGTTGTGTTGAAAGTTTTAAGTTTAGGAAGGGGTTAAGTTTTGTGTAGACCAGTTCACCCCCTCTCAATCTCTGAAAGTGCTCAACAAATACCATTCTACTACAATAAATTAAAGAGGTAAAATTTCCTTTGGAAACAAACCTCAAATTTATTCAAAGAGACTCCTCTCACTATGCTACAAAGATGGAAACATAAAAGGAGGTGCTATAATTTTACTATCCAATAATTAGAATAAATGGGTGAAAGCCCATGGAACCTCACCTTGCAATAGAGCAGTGTGGGTCATTATTGAAAAATAAAACAAGAACTTTGGAATATGTTCTATTTATGCATCCAATGACTATAGGAAAAGATGTGAATTATGGGAATGAGTAAGCAAATTGTAGGAAGCACCCTAGATTATTAGGGACTTCAACATAATTGAAATAATGAAGATAAAATAGGAGGTAGTGACATGTGATGGAAAGGAAATGAAAAGTTATTTTAGTATAAGATAAAAAATTAAGCTAATAAATCCAATAGAAGGTGCTTGAGAAAAGAAAGAAAAAATGGTTTACTTGGTGTAACTATTAGAAAGGAAATAGGAGGATATACTGTAGGTTGGATAGATATTATGCTAATAAGGATTTCCTACGATTTGACCAAGTAGATGGGACAAATAGAAAAATACAATTCTACCCTTGGACTTTATTTGATCATCATCCTATTAATGTCAAAGTTTTATTCTATAAAGAAAAACCAAAAGAAAACTAGAGAGAGAAAATTATACTTAACACAAGCCTACTAAAAATAGAGGACTGCAATGAAGGAATATTCACACTCAGAGAAATCAACAAATGGATACAACAAAATAACTCAACTATAGAAAGATAGAATAATAACATAAAAATATGTCAAAAAATATTTCAGACAATTGGTGAGAAAAGAGAAAAGGACTCGAGGAAGGTAGAGAACAAACCACAAGAAGTGATTTTAAACACAAAAGAAAAACTACAAGAAGATCCAAAAATATAGAAGCAATGGAGGAACTAATAACCACTAAAGGGTTATTAAAAAATACAAAATCACAAAGATCAAGCTTTTAAAAAAGGATGAAAATAATCTAGGTAAGCCAAGGAGATAGAGGCTCTAAAGTTTTCTTTAGGTTAATAAAAGACAAAGAAGAAAAAAAATATTGAGCTCGATATGGGAGGATGAGGGTATGATAAAAAATCCCAAAGAAGATAAAAATAAATTTTAATAATTTTACAAAGTTATCTTCACATCTGAATGTGGAAAATTACATGAAACAAAAATAAGAAATGATTACAAAGAATTAATCCAAAAAAATCTCTAGAGAAAATGTAGAATTTCTAAACAACAAAATTTCAAAAGAGGAAATAACAAAAGCTATACTATCCTTAAACAATGATAAATCTCTAGGGGCAGATGGGATGTCGACTGAGTTCTACAAAAATAATATAGAATGGATAAGTGAGGACCTCTTGTAGATATACAAGGAGGCTATTGAAAAAGGCTCACAAGGAAGAACCATAAATAAGGGCATTATCAAACTAATTCCTAAAGAGGGAGATACAACTTTAATAAAAATTGGAGACCTATAACACTTAACGTGTCATAAAAATACTAGAAAAATCCATAGCTATGAGATTTACATAAATTCTCCCAAAAATTATCAACAATGCACAAACATGATTCATAAAAGGAAAAAAAAATCTTGAAAAACTTTTTACTAGCTAGGAAGTGATGGAATAGGCAAGAATATCCAATCAAAACATAGGAATGCTACTGTTAGATTTTGAGAAAGTATATGATAAGATAGAATGGAATTTCATAATAATGAACTTGGAGGAATTTGGATTCCTAGAAATATTTCACCAAATGGTCAAAACCTTGATGAAAGATGCAACTTCCCAAGTTGAAATAAATAGATCCTTGATGAAAGAATTCTAGCTATAGAGATCAATAAGAAAAGGATTCCCATTAGCTCCTTCATTGTTTGTTATAGCTATAGATGCATTACACTATATACTTAGAGACTCATCACTAAGTCCTAGAATCAAAGGACTAACACTAACAAATAAAGGAGAATTAATAAAAAATATAATTTACAGATGATACAACACTCTTCATAAAGCTAGAGAAGGAAAACTTTAAAAATCTAATGGAAAAATTGAATATATTTGGTAAAGCAGTCGAAGCAAAAATCTATAAAGGAAAAACCATTATGCTAACTTGGAAAACCTCCCAACTAGACTTGTTCAAAGAGCATGAATACCAATTGGGAGGTCCAAGAAAAATAGTTAGGTATTTAGGAATAACTTTCACAATAAGCCCAAATATAAAAGCCATGTAGGATTGGGTAAAAAATAAGATAGAGAAAAAACTAGGAAACTAGAATAAACAATATTTATCGATATCTGGAAGAGCTCAAGTATGTCAAGAAATAATATCTTCCTATAACATATTATGCATTTGTCTGGCTATTTAATAGTTACCAAATTGAGGAGATACAAACAAAAAATAGATAGTTCTTATGGTCAGATGGAAAAGGTAAGAAAAAAGTATGAAATAAAATACAAGTGGTGCTTCCTAGAAAAATAAAAAAGGTGGTTTAGGACCGAAAGATACAAGGAATTTTTTTGGCATTGAAATGGATCTGCAAATCCCTTAAAGGAAATGAATCGTGAAAAATCCTAATAGGAAACAATATACAAAGAGTTATACCAAAGCAAGCCAAATCTTAGAAGAATATGCCTCTTTGTGACCTATTTTTTGGAAATTTACTAGTGTCTCTTATTTGTTCCAATGTATTTAAAAGTATTTGGAAGGCTTAGGAACTAAGTAAAGACTCTATCTCGAGTAAATATTTAGTGGAAGCAGACTTAAACAAAATCTTCCAAATGAGATCTATTTGGTGGAATATCTATCACAAGAATAAACCCTTGGCACTCCTACAAGGATGCTAAAAAAAGGCTTGGTATAAGAAAGGAATCACTCCATTCCAAAATCTACTAAAAAATGGGAAAATAAAAAACATGGGATTCTGTCAGCCTAGAATTTAACCTATCTCAAACACAAAAGAGAACTTATGAAATGGTTAAAAAAAGAAACATAGAATTGGAAAAAGAAGAGTTTACAAAAATGAAAATAAAAAAGACTTCATATGGATGGAGGATAATAGATTGATAGAGCTAAAATGTAAAGAAATTTATAACATAGGTGGAGAATCCCCAAACTTGACAAGTTATTTGAACAAAAGCTGGAACTTGAAACTGAACTACAAGCAATGAAATAAAGTATATATGCATCTCTGGAATAATTTATTGGAACCAAAAAGGGTAGGTTTTGTTGCAAGTATGAAGGTGTTGTCATTGATGTCAAATAGTCAATTGGTTGCTGTTGATATTGATGTCATGTATGTTGGTTATTGGTTGTATATTTCGAGGATATTGAAAAAATTGTAATAAAGAAAGGTTGTAGGTATTCAGTTTTTGCTCCAGGTTTTGATTTGGAATGTCCTACCATGCTAGTGAGGATTTGACGTATTTTTCATGATTGTTGGAAGTTTCTATTTCCATATTTTGGGTTTTTGGATTGTTGTATAGTGTGAGTTGTGTTCACTAGTTGTGAACCGTGCTTTTCTGTGTATCTAGTTGAGGTATGGGAGAAATGTAGTTGCTTTGGATTTCTTCTTGTTTGAGTCTTATGACTTGTGGTTCTTAGGATAAGTTGATGAGGTCATGTTCAAGTGAAATTTGTTGACCGAAAAGATTGGATCGTGTTAAGGTTGAGTGTGCTTAATTGATTTATGTGTTTTACACTGGTATTGGCCGACCTTGTGTTAAACACTACTTATGAAGTTCATGGGAGCATTTTTAGGCATGTTGGGACTTATTTAGGTCCTCATTAAGTGTGCATTTGAGTTTCCCTCATTCTATTTCCATCGTAGAATGTTTTGGCACTGACCTAATTTGAATTTGTAAATACAAATGGTATATGGCCAACTTTGGATGAGTTTCAAGGTTGAAGATGGTATAAATATAAGTTGAGATGTTTGAGAAAGGTGTGAATGAATGAAAGAGCAAGATATATGTGAAATTGTGTGTGTGTGTGTGTGTGTGTGTGTGTGATGTGAGTAGATCAATGCAAAATTCAAGTGGTGATTTTCCAGAGGTAGTGAGTTGAAGGTGTACTATATCATTCAAGCATGTATGCAAGTGTGTGAGTGAATTGTGGTGGAAATATCCATTGCATTGATATTTTCTTCTCTCTATAACAAATCTCTTCTATCTTCTTTTTTATTTCTATGGAAGTGAGCCTTTCGGGTGGTTAACCCTTACTAGACAATGAGTCCTATTTCAGACAGTGAGTCTTGTTTTGGCAATGAGCTTTTTTGGCAGTGAGCCTTTGTATTCAGGTTTGATATTCTCTAAATTATGAGCTAATCCTCATCGTGTTTTTTACCTTATTGGATTTTCCACATAATCTGGTGTTGTTGTGTGTATGGTTTTGCTTCTTTCAATTTTTTATTTTACACTTAATGATTCATCACATACGCATAGTAAAGGATTTGTGAATGATAATTGATATATCTTGTGGTGGAATTGTTAATTTATACAACTGATTCACCCCACCCCTCTTAGTTTTCTTGCTCAACAATTAGTATAAGAGCTTGGTTCCTTGGAGAAGAGTTTAACCACTTGAGCAAGGTACATGATGGCGAGCAAGATCACTATTGAGTGTCCTAGGTTTGATAAGACTAATTATTCCTTCTGGAAAATAAAGATGGAAGGATATCTGGAGTATTGTGGATATGATATTGAGAAAGATTATAAGATAGTATATAATCCTCCTGCTAATGGTCTAAGTACAACTGATGAAATTAAGGTGCATGAAGCAAACACTAAGGAAAAGTTCATTCTAAAGAATTCCTACTGTCAAATATTTCAAGGTATTTGGAAGAAAATGTTATATCAGAAGGGATGGAGAAAAGTTAGGGAAATTTGATGCTAGATGTGATGAGGGTATCTTCCTTGGATACTCTACTAGAAGTAAAGCTTATAGATTTTTCAATAAAAGGCTAAGAAAAATCATAGAGAGCACAAATTTCAAGGTGGATGAAGCATTGAATAATTCAATTGAAGTTGATGGATATGTATCGCATGAACTTGATTGCAAAAAAGTTGAAGAAGTTGTGGAAGAGTAGGAAAAGTAGAATGAAGAATAAGAAGCTATGGTGGTGTCCCAAAAGACGCCTAAATATGTGCAAAAGAATCATTCAAAAGATAAAATCATTGGAGACAAGAGGAAATGAGTATTGATAAGAAGCAAAGCTGTTGTTGCTAGTGAAATAAATATGTGTTTACTTTATGAAGTTAAACCTAAGATTGTAAGTGAAGCATGTAAATATGAGCATTGGATGAAAGCTATGGAAGAAGAACTTATGCAAATTGAGAAGAATCAAACCCAAGAATTGGTCCCTAGACTAGTAAATAAAAACATAATTGGATCAAAATGGTTATTTAGAAAAAAGTTGAATAAGAATGGAGAAGTGGTCAGAAATAAAGAAAGACTTGTGTGTAAGGGCTACTCGCAAATAAAAGGTATATATTTTTAGGAGAACTTTACTTCGGTGGCAAGGATAGAAGCTATCTGAATGTTTTTGGCATTTACTACACATAAAGATTTTAAAGTTTATCATATGGATGTAAAGTCTGCATTTTTGAATGGTGAATTGGAAGAAGTGTACATGGAACAACCAAAAAGATTTCAGTTGTTAGATCAACTGGATATGGTCTATAGATTAAATAAGGCTTTATATGGATTAAAGCAAGCTCTTAGAGGTTGGTATGCAAGGTTGGACAAATATTTGATTCAAGAAGGTTTCAATAAAGGTATGACAGATAGTAATTTGTATTTTAAAATTGAGAATGACAAGATCTTGATAGTGGTTGTATATGTTGATGATATTATCTTTGGAGGAAATGAAACAATGTGCAAGATGTTTGCTGAAGAGATGCAAGAAGAGTTTGAGATACAACTACATGTCTATGTTTGGTGAGATGGATTTCTTTCTTGGGTTGCAAATCAATCAAATAGAAAAAGGGATTTTTATTTCACAGTCAAAATATTTTAAACAGATGTTGAAGAAGTTTGGAATGAATGGTTCCAAACCGGTATGCACTCCTATGGTGATTGGCTACAAATTGAGCAAAGATGATGATTCACCTAAGGTTGATCAGAACAAGTACAAATCTATGATTGGAGGACTATTGTATTTAACTGCTACTAGAGCAGATATCATGCATGTGGTTTGTCTTGTGGCTACATTTCAAGAAGACCATAAAGAAACACATGTTAAGTTGCTATTAAGAGGATATTCAAATATTTGAATGATACCCTAGATTATGGATTGTGGTATCCTAGGGATACTGACTTTACACTAAGTGCTTATACAAATGTAGATTGGATAGGTTGTGTTGATGATATAAAAAGTACAAGTGGTGGTGCATTCTTTCTTGGTTCCAAATTGGTGTCATGGTTGAGTAAAAAGCAAGATTCAATTTTCTTATCCATTGCAGAAGCTGAGTATATTGCTACTGCAAAAGCTGAGTATATTGCTACTGCATCTTGTTGTACACAAGTTTTGTGGATGAAACAGTCTTTGAAAGATATCAAAATAATGTATGATGATCCCATTTCTATTTTCTATGATAATACAAGTGTAATTAAAATTTCAAAGAATCTAGCGATGCACTCAAGGAAAAAACATATATCTATCAGGTATCACTTTTTGAGAGAGGAGGTTGTGGAGAATGAAGTAAAACTTGAGTATGTACCTACAAAGGATCAGATTGCTGAAATATTTACTAAGGCTCTTCCTAAAGATACTTTTGAGTATCTATGGGAGAAGTTAGGGGTCATTTCCCCTCCATTCTTGAACTATATGCATATGGATATGCATCATTCAGGTGGATCTATAGATCTATCTTTATTCTAGACTTATGTTTGGTGGCTAACTCTTAGGAGGAGCAGGTAGTATCTTGTGTTGTCATTGAAAAATTGTTTGGGTATACTCCTAAGGGGGAGTATTCAATACTAGTAAGGTTCTTAATATCAAAGGGGAAAACAATGTTAACATTATTTTTCCTTTGCAATTGATGTCAAAGGGGGAGAGAGTGTCATGTGAAAAAGTTTATTGACTGAGGGGGAGAAAGTAAAATAATGAGAAAGTGTTTTCAGAGCTATTGTGTTTTCTTTGATGGTTTTTCACATCATGTGTTGCCAAAAATGAAAAAGGGGGAGATTGTTGCAAGTATGAAGGTGTTGTTATTGATGTCAATTGGTCAATTGGTTGCTGTTGTCATTGATGTCATAGATGTTTGTTATTGGCTATATATTTCGAGGGTATTGAGAAAATTGTAATAAAGAAAGGTTGTAGGTATTCAGTGTTTTCTCCAGGTTTTTCTTTGGAATGTGCTTCCATGCTAGTGAGGATTTGAGGTATTTTTCATGATTGTTGGAAGTTGCTATATCCATATTTTGGGTTTTTGGATCGTTGTACAGTGTGAGTTGTGTTCACCAGTTGTGAATTGTGCTTTTCTGTGTATCTAGTTAAGGTATGGGAGAAATGTAGTTGATCTAGATTTATTCTTGTTCGAGTCTTATGCCTTGTGGTTCTTAGGATAAGTTGATGAGGTCCTGTTCAGGTGAAATTTGTTGATTGAAAAGATTGGATCCTATTAAGGTTGAGTGTGCTTAATTGATTTATGTGTTTTACACTGGTATTGGCCGACCTTGTGTTAAACACTACTTATGAAGTTCATGGAAGCATGTTGAGGCATGTTGGGACTTATTTAGGTCCTCATTAAGTGTGTATTTGGGCCACCCTCATTCTAATTCCATCTTAGAATGTTTTGGCACCAACCAAATTTCAATTTGTAAATACAAATATGGCTAACTTTGGATGATTTTCAAGGTTGAAGATGGTGTAAATATAAGTTGAGATATTTGAGAAAGGTGTGAATGAATGCAAGAGAAAGATGGATGTGAGATAGATGCAAAATTGTGTGTGTGTGTGTGTGTGTGTGTGTGTGTGTGTGTGTGTGTGTGTGTGTGTGTGTGTGTGTGTGTGTGTGTGATGTGAGTTTGAGCAGATCAATGCAACATTCAAGTGGTGAGTTTTCAGAGGTAGTGAGTTGAAGGTGTACTCTATAATTCAAGCATGTCTAGAAGTGTGTGAGCGAATTATGGTGGAAATATCCATTGCATTAAGATTTTCTTCTCTCTACAACAAATATATTTTGTCTTCTTTCGTATTTTTGTGGCAGCGAGCCTTCCAGGTGGTTAACCCTTACTGGACAGTCAGTCTTGTTTCAGGCTGTGAGTCTTGTTTTGGAGAATGAGTCCCGTTTCAGATAGTGAGTCCTATTTTGGTAGTAAGCTTTTCTAGCAGTGAGCCTTTGTATTCGGGTTTGATATTATCTATATTGTGAGATAATCCTCATTGTGGTTTTTCCCTTATTGGATTTTCCACTTAAATCTGGTGTTATTGTATCTATGGTTTTGCTTCTTTCAATTTTTGCTTTTGCACTTAATGATTAATCACATAAGCATAGTAAAGGATTTGTGAATGATAATCAATCTAACTTGTGGTGGAAGTGTTAATTGCTACAACTGATTCACCCCCCTCTCTTAGTTGTCTTGCTCAATAGGTTTTAAAGGGATGATGTTGCTACAAAAATTACCAAATGTTTGTTCAAAGAATAACTTGAATGTCTGTGATATTTGTAAAAAATATGAAACAGTGACTCATATCTTTTTTGATTGTTTCTTTGCCAAAGAAGTATGGAATCTATTCCAAATAGAATTAGAGGGATGGGTAGAATTGAATGAGAAAAAAAAGAAAAAGTAATAAGAAAAATATAAGGGATGGGAAAATTAAATAATCGTTATTGGTTAATCCTAACTATAGAAATTTTATGGTTCTTATGGAAGGCTAAGATTGATTAGAAATACCAAGGCATTAAGAGAGCTCTTACTTAGTTTAATAGAAGACTCACTATTCACAATGTGTCTATGTAGTTAACTATTACATTGGAGGTGGCCAAGGACAATTTCAAGAAGTTGATGGAAAAAGGAAAGGTTGAAATAAATAAAGAGGAGATAAGATATGCAAATAAATGGATATACTGCAAAGAAAATAACAGATCAAATATGAAAGACTTCATGGTGGAGCTAATGAATACCAGCGAAAAACACACAAAATACCTAGATAAGAGGAAAAGAGGTGGTCCAAGATTCCATATAAATTAAGGAAATGACTTTACTGTTGAACTAGTAAGGTCCAATGACAACATCTCAACAATAGAGTCACCTATCAATTGGGATGACTGGGAAAATCATAGTGAGAGTGTTAATTTAAGAGAAATATAGAAAATATGATAAGTAGTATGTTAAAATAACTATTTTTTTGAGGCCCTATGAGGCAAAGACTTAGAGGCCCTGAGAGGTCATAATGATAAACATACACTGATAGTTAAGTATGTGATGATAAGTATGTAATCAATATATCACCTGCATAACTTGATCTTTTTGATTTTTTTTAAAACTATAATGAATATAAAAAATAGTATAAGGAAACATTTCCCACTTGCTATACTAATCTATTTGTAAAATAATAACTGAGGGTAGTAAGGCACATTGCCACTTTCAAAACTAGGTTTTCCTACATATTACAGGTTTCCAGGATAAAAAACTAACATGTTGTGAGTTAGTTCCATATTTTTTTATATTTAAGAAAAAATATTCCATCTCTTAACAATCTCAAAAAATTATTTGCATATCAAGTATTAAGTTTTGAATAATTTAATTGGTTTCTCAATTCTAAAGGAGACTTTATGGATCAATTTTGGTATTAAAGTTGTTTAATCTATTATGGGTTTGTGGTAGGGCTTGCATGACTATAACAAGAGTTCAAAGTGTATCCATGGAGGATTTAAATGCATGGTTGAAAAACTATAAGGTCACATGGGGTATATCATATAAAATCAAGATAAATTGAGACAACAAGAGCACATGAGTAGGCAAAAAAATCTAGTTTTGCACATTATTTTGACCTTTTGCATGACTTATGATTATTGTGTTTGATTATTTTTACAAATTCATGAGATTTGACCTAGGAGTACATATCCCCTTGTGTTATATTGACAACCTCACAAAGGTATTTATAAATACCACAAATCCATATATACTAGAAAGCACAAAAAGTAAAGATACATCAATCAAAGTGAAGAATAGAAGGTTGTAGATTATATAGTACAAATTTGTAGGTATTGGGTAGATTTGTTATCACAAATTTATTCTCGATAACAAGACTAATCACTTTATAGTGTTAATATAATATTTTGATTCTAAAAAAAATACCATTCTATTATTTACTGAGGCATACAAAATTTAAAGCTGCACCAATCTTCATGTATTCATCAATTTAATAACTAAGTACTCTAATTAAGACAAACTAGTATAATATTCAAATGTCAACTCTTATTTGGTTAATATGAATTAATTGTGTTTATATATTATTCTAATTATAAAATTAAATACACCCATTTTTTATTTACATTCTCACACTTCAATTATTAACACAAACTAACACAAATTTAAATTTCAACACTTATTTAATTAATCTAGATAAATTAAAAAAACTTTTACAATATCATTTTCAATTTAAATTTAAAATATTAATATATTTGTGTCAACTCACATTTTTGGTCGTTGTCCATAGGATTCTATTTAATTTAAGCAAAAAAATTATTAAACCAACATTTGCTTATTAAAAAAAGTAGCTTGAGTACACAACCCACCATATGGTCGGGTCCAAGGCAAGAATAGAAAAAATAAAAACCAGCCCATGACCAAACTTATAAATCACACCTCCTTTATAAATTACATATGTAATAATATATTATGCTTAATTATGACTTGGTTTAATCATCAATAAATCCTTGGAAATAAAGACATTTTCTACTGAGAAATAATATTAAACTAAGCCCTTAAATTATGGGTGTGACAATTGACCATTTCTTTCTAACATGTTTGTCTAATTCAAACATCATGCATGTGGTATTTATGATTGTTGAACAAGATAACAAAGTCTTTCTTATCATCACACATTGCTTGTGTAAGGATATAACAAAGACTTCAAAAGATATGTTTTTTAAATGTTTGTCATGATTTATTTGGGTTTTTTTTTTGTTTAAAATAAGGAGACTTTTTGATATGTGTTTTTTTAATAAATAAGACCATGGAATGTTTTTATTGAAGTGAAATTTTTTATTTAGGAGTTGTTAATCTTTTCTATCTAGCTTTAGAGTCTAGGAGACTTTAAATTTTTTTTAAGGAATATGTTAGGACCATGAAATGTTTTCATTGAAATGAAAGATGTGATTATTTTTATTACACATTATTCAAGAGCTGTATAGTATTTTTAAAGATAGATAATTGAAGATGATGTGAATTAAAGATAGGTAATTGTAAATTATGAAATGAATTATTCAAGATTAATTAAACTAACATTTATATTTAAAGGAGGTTCAAGAATTAGTCGATAGAAAATTATATGTATGATAATATTTTAAGAAAGTATGAGCAAATTCTACTTGCATGTGGTTGGAATAAACAAATAATAATATTGGAATGAAATAAACTTAGACAAATCTAGATTTTTTACTTAAAAAATTAAGTATTATCTATTATGAAATATTTGCATACAGATTTAAAACATAAAGGAATGCAAATGAAAAAAGAAAGTTGTCATTAAATTGACAAAAAACACTAGAAATAGAATGTTCCCATCCAGTTGTCAAATCAATATTTATCCGACTTTTATGTGATAAGTGAGATTTTGGAGGCTTTTACCATTGAACGACAGCTGGTTTACCATTAAACGTCAGGTGAAACTTGTTTTCCAACGACTCAACATGGTTTGCACGCGCGAGACTTGTTCTACGACTAAGCTATCCAATACGAGAGCACGGGCCTTCTTCGGCTGAACCTCTTGGGCTAAGAGCCAAGGATTGAGGGGTATCCATTATGCCAAATTTGCTCGGGGCACGATCTTGATCTCATCTCTTATGATGTCGAAGCCTTGCACTCAACAAGATTTGATCCCTAGTGGGCTCATTAAAAACCATTCAACTTCACCAATAGATCGAGGGGCCTTATAATGTTGGAGCCTTGCACTCAACAAGACTTGATCCCTGATATTCAACTTCAACAACAGATCAAACACCATTAACAAGTTAGATATTGACCCTTCTCTTCACAGAAGCTCCATCGTGTCTTGAAATTCAATTATAATGTGGTAGAATCAGCTATTTGGAGGGTGATCAACTCTGAGCTACCCAGCGCGCCTCTTCAATGGCCAAGACATTGCTCTCGCCTTTCTCTCCAATGCGGTGGAACTCATCAATTGCTCGGCCCTGGTCAGTGTTCTCTGCACCAAATACATATGGGATGGCATTTGCAGCGACTCTCTTCTGGTTCATGACTTGGAGCTCTGTGACTCCACAGAAGGGCTTTACCCTCTTGGCGGTCTCTTCTCTACTACTCCAATGGCATCAGCTGTGTTCGTTTGACATTCTCAAAAGGTCTAATATTCAATTGCAAACTGGTTCTTGATTCAGCTCTAGATGCCCACATCCACTGTATAGACTCAGACAAAAGAGCTGAAATCTCTGATATGTTCAGTGCTCTGCATTGTCTACTCAATCACTCGGCTCCACCTCCTTTCAGAAATCCTCGCCTAGCAGCGACCTTCGGTTTTCAAGTAGGTAATTTTGATTCCCATGCCCCCCTGACTGTTCAGCACTGTGAATTGCATCCTGAAGATTCGGCCTCCGACAACAATTAGAAGTATTTTTTGGTGCTTCCTCCTGGTTCCTCATCCACTCAACGTCTCAGGTTTCCTGCGGCTTGTTCAAGCCCTGTTTTCTCTTCTCACATCCTTTGGAACTAAAATTTTGTAGCTTTTTGATCGCTATGTATTGCCAGTTCTTGGCCTTCCTGCTCTTTCTTGTCTGATCTTCTTATAATTCTTGCTTTTTTATATTAATAAAATTACAGGTGTTTACACCTTTTACCCAAAAGAAAGAAAATTATATTTTGACTTTAGATATTGTTGAAAAATTATCCTCAAACAATTACAATATTGTCCTAAATCTCTGATTTTGTTCAAAATTGTGAATTTGTCAATGGGCCCTTGGTCTGCTAGTGAAGTTAAAAGGTTCTAAATGAGCCCACTAGGGATCAAGTCTTGTTGAGTGCAAGGCCCCGATACTTAAAAAGGGACGAGGAGAGATCGTGCCCCAGACGAATTTTGGCAGAATGGATACCCCTCAGACCTTGGCTCTAAGCTAAAGGGGACCCCCTTTGGGGTACCTCCAACAAAAATAAAATAAAATTGTGATTCAATAGATGTTTGTCACTTGCTCCAAATTTTATGTATTTTTCTTTGTCTGGTGGTGGAGAACTTGTACTCTTGAAAGAGAGGTCACAAGTATTTTTCTTTGTCTGGTGATGGAGAACTTGTACTCTTGAAAGAGAGGTCACAAGTTCAAATCTTGAAGCACGAGTTAGGTGCCTCTTGCATATTGGGAGTATGAGGTAGTCCCATATACTTTAAGGCATCTATAGACCAAAAAACAGATCGCTTGGTATAGTGGACTATAAAAGGATCTTTCCTTCTTTTTACTAAGTCAAGGTAGTGTTTAGGATCACTTTGGGAGATTTTTGTGCTATGGTTAAATTACTTTACTTCTTTTAGATTTAGTCAACCCCCTTTGTAGTTATTGCTCACAATGAGTTATGATAAAATAAAAGGATTTTGAATGGATAATACTAGTGCAAGGATGTTTTTAATATAGACATGCTCTTTAATTTCTCTTAATGCTCTTAATGATGGATAGTGGAGATTTTATTAATGAATCCTTAGGTAATTCCCTAGGATTTGTATTTAAATATGTAATCCTAAGCATTCAATTAAAAAAATTTACACTCAAGCTAACTACCACAATCACTTTTTGGAAAGGGGCTGGCTTGGGGAGTGAGAAATTGAAGGGGGATGAAATCACACCAAAAATCACATCAAGGGTAGAAAATAGTAGGATATTAAGTAGGTCCAAACCACTAGGGATACATTGGCTAAAGGGTAAGTTGGGGAGTGAGGAAAGGGTTCTATCAAATTATGCATTGTGGTTCTTAATTTGGAGACTAAGACAACATATGTATCGATAGGGCTAAAGTGAATACTTGAGACAAGAGATAAACGTGCTAAGCATGCACTTTTCTTTTCTATAATTATTATTCTTTGTTTTTATTTATTTTTGGCTTTGTATTATAAAATATTTCATTATACATGTATTTTTTTTATTAAGAGGGGTAAATGCTTTTGACCTGAAGCTATGAATCGGTGAGGTCACAAACGGGGGACCTCATCCCAATACAAATTCTCAACAATTACACCCAATGGGGTTTGAACATTGATGACAAGAATAACAACACAACTAAACCATCACACCATGCCACTATTGGCATATTATACTTGTAAATTAATTATTAAAAAATAACAATATTTATTTGTTGTAAGATCATGTAACATTGAACTCCAACAAATTTAAATATATGGTGCTTAATTATGTCCATATATGTGGGTGTATAATTAAAATATCAAATTTTATAATTATATCAAGTGCATGTAACACATATTTAGCACCTACAAGCAAATAAGTGTAATGGTGAAAATTATATACCCTACACTCTCTCCATTCATTTTGAACTCAGTTTGAGCCATTTGTATCTAATAGAATGATTCAAATGCAAAATTATGGAATATTGCATGGAAGTTGTAAAATAACCCAATCCCAACTTGATTACATAATTAAACATCTAATGGACTAGTCTTAATTCTCTACTTTACCCATTCATTTTCCCTAATCAATTTTGAAGGTGCATAATTGACCTAGGTTAAATTTTCAAGGACATAACTGACCCATGAACCGTAAAATTCAAATTTTAAAGTTCAGCTCATGCTCACCCTTTCCAACTAATCATTATGAGTTAATCGAAGTGTGAAATATTTCAAATTGGATGGTAGAGATCTTTATAAAAGGAAAAACCCTAAATTATTTGAAAGGTAGATAAGATGTACCAAAAAAGATTCATTACACATCACATAATCATAAGAGCATAGCATCAACATTACATTAGTAGATCAACATGTCTAGGAATATTGGATGATTATCTTCTATCTTTGATCATTATTTTGGGCATTTGACTTGGTAATAGGAATTTGAATAAAGGAGAATAGTCATAGACTAATAAGCTTCTCAATAGTATCTATTGTCATCACTCCTTTTTAGATACAAGTTGTAGATATCAAGGTGAATAGTTCTAGATATCAATTTTAGGGAAGTTTAGATTTGTGGGTTTGATTCTTAGCATCCTAATCATGTTACCATAAAACTAAACCAAAAGATTATTTTAATTTATGTAAAAGGAGGGGATTTTCTACTCCCAAGTCTCTAAGATAGAGAAGAGTCTACAAGGAATGAATAGCCCTTGATTACCTCAAGTACAAGCTCAAGTGACAAAGTGTGGAATATAGAATATTGCAATAACTTATTAAACGAAATGTTAAGCTAGAATGATAAAACTATAAATTAACATACAAGACTTATAGATTATGCCCCTAAGAGGACAACATTGTGACCAATAGATGATAACACACTGTGAGGATGTTTGCACCTTGAAATTTCGTCCCTATCAAACCCCCATTTTGGTGTTTCCACCTCCATAGATAGCTAGATAGATAGAAATAGACAAGATGTAAAATGTAATAGACAAGACGTGTGATAGAAATGAACCCCTCTATGGAGGAAATCCCCTATCATGAATAAAATAGATAAGACAAGTAAGTATTACAAATAAACAAGACAAAGCAATAAGAGAGCATTACCAACAGTCTGTGGCTCCCTCTTGGCTTTATAGACAAGACACTACTTGCTTGCAAGAGAGCCTTGGCTGTTGATGAGACAAGGATCCGATAGAGCTTCATTGTGGATAAGAGATGTAGAAGAGAATGGAGAAAGAGAGAAATATAGAGTGAGAGAGAGAAAAACTGAATTACAAGGTGAGAATGAATGAAAGAATGGGAGAAAAGAGGAGTTTTGTGAGGTTGCATGGGTGGAAAGAGCCGTTACACTTGTGATTCTTCCATAATGATGCATGCCATTGGCAAAGGTTGCAAGATTCCTTATTTGAAAATTAAAAAGTTCAGGGATGCTAGCGCATCACATAGACATACGTGCATCGCGCAGGTGTCAAACTCAAAACTTTACAAGAAATGAGGTGGCAGATTGCTAACACTTCATCATTGTCCCTTATGGAGTTGAAATCGTGAAATTTTGACTCATTAATTTTTATCATTAATGTGGCGAGGTGTCATAAATGCAGTAGGATAAATACACAAGTGTGAAATTTCCACGGGGTGTAATTTTATGACACTACATCTTGCCCCCACTTTAGTGAGCTAAAGTTTTGAAGAAAAATTAGCTACACTAAAGTAGAAAAGAAAACGTTAGTGCAAGATCAAAAATTTGAAAATTTTACAAATTTGCATGAAAAAAAGGATACCATAGAGGCCACAAAGGTTGAGCAGGTGGATACTAGTGATGTCCCTAACATGCTTAGTGAAAAACTACAACGCCAAACATGAAGTTTCATTCTGCAAAACTCAAATTTAGGCCAGTTTCAAAAATAGGAAGAAGCTAGCACGACAAGAAGAATGCTTAAAAAAATTTGATGGTTCAGAAGAAAAATATGATGTAGAGGCGAATATATGCCCCCTCCTAGATTTTTTTCCTCAGCGAGGTGGGGTGAAAACAAGAAGGAAGGAACATTTTTTGCTACAAAAAATGGGAAAAACGACTTGTATATGCTTGGGTGGGCCTAAAGAAGGGTCATTTTCACTATTCATGGTGAGGATCTTGTTGAATTTTGTGAGAGAAGAGTCAACAAAATGCCTCTCAGATGAGAGTATGTAGCCCTAAGATCGAGCAGCTCCATGCAGTAGTAGCCACAAGTGATTAGCCATATGAGGTACAATTTTTTTGACCCAACTAGTCATTTTGATGCATTTTTTAGATTTGTGTCCTTCCTAAGTAGGCGTCCGACTGGCGTGTTGTTGTCCCGACGATGCATTAGCGACATCTGACTGCATTGGCGTCCCTCCTGCGTGTTGTCATCAGGAGGTGTTTGACCTCAGATGCTAGCACACCGTGCAAATGTGTGTGTGGCATGCCTTCGTCTTAGAGGTGAACTTAAGAAAATTTTGATGTAGAGAGAAATTTTTAGATAATGTGAAAAGATTTGACGTGAATCTTTGTGTGTTTGCAAGCTTGGCTTGAGATCCGTGAGTATGTGGGAAAATCACTACTGACATTGCTGTGAGACCACAACAATGAGCTGTATCCAGATGACTAGGATTCACTATGACGGGTCGGTCTCTGATGGGTATACACCATGTTAGAGATCCATTATCACACACCCATGTTGATGGTGCTTATGGAGCGTTGGGATGTCAACACCTCTAGATTTCACCTGCCAATGAGAGAGATGAACGTCACCCTGGAGGATGTCCACCACATCATTGGGCTACCTATCCAGGGACAGTGGGTAGCATATAATAAGGGCAAGACGACACATGACACCCACGAGGGGCAACAATATTGCATTGAGCAGGTGGTCCCAACGGATACCACAAGCCACATATATATTAGATGCCTCAAGTAGGGGTGATTAGTGATACAACTCATTCGTCGAGTCATGATTGTTATAGTCGCCCTCCATGTTGTGATGGATGGGCGAGGCTTGAACCCCCACACAAGGGCCTCATCCATTGCATTCGAGCAATGTAGAAGTATGTGATAGTCTTCACCTGAGGTTGAAGTATGCTTGCACATATCTACCATGATCTTAGGTGATATGTACATTATGAGCACCATAACCTCACCATCTGCATGCTACTATAGGTGTGGGCATTTGATCACACGAGGTGCATGAGGCTAGTCAGGCCATCTGCATGCTACTACAGGTGTGGGCATTTGATCACACGAGGTGCATGAGGCTAGTCAGGTACCCCCAGGGCGTAACACATGGTATGCACATGGCACCCATTGGTTTTGTTTAGGTGGCCACTTCAAATTATATCTATGGTAATTTTGTGATGGCTACATGTTTCGTTGTTATTGATTCCAAATTTTTTGAGGAAATTTTCATTGTTGGTTTTGCATATTGGCCCAAGACTGAGGATTCTAATTAGGAAGATTTGAATTGTTACCAAGAAATGACATGTTATAATTCAAAGGACCTTGGGGCATACCTTGTCTTGGCTACCATTATTTCCTTTGAGATATATATAATACTTGTCCATCTTCACCTTCAAATGCTTGAAAGTTTGATGTCCCTTTCTTATCTTCAGATATACGAGCCACCTTCTTACACTTGCAATTAGCCTTTCTCTATCTATAATGTGGGTAATATTCTATAAGATTTGCTTATGCCTCCTTGCTTCTTTTTAATATGGAGGGTTTCTAATTGTGTAGCAAGATGGTTGATAATATCTTTCTTCATATTTGACAAAAGATTACTCAATTCAACTCTTGAGACTCCATTGGATGGTTTGCTGATAGAAGATGTCATGTCTCCTCTAACCTTCTTTGTGAAAGACCTTGAATAGTTCTTGCATACCTTGCAAATCTCTTCAAATCATGGTGCTTGAGAGATATCTCCTACCCCAATGAGGTTAAGTGCATCCATGCAATCCTCATTAATCCCCCTTAAGAATATCAGCTTTAAAGACTCATCAAAGAGTTTGTTTTGGTGGGATTTCTTAAGGAAAAAATGAAATCTTTCCATGTAGTCTTCCAAGGATTCATCCTCCTTTTTTGACATCTTGAATATGTCATATCTCTTTCTGTCTATTCCTCTATAGTAGTCCTAGTACTTTTCCAAGAACTTTGTCTTCATGGTATTCTAATTTGGAACATCTCTTCCCAAACCCATAAACCATCTTAGAGCAACATCCTTCAATGTTGTTGGAAATAGTTTGAGCCTATATGCATTTGCAGTATAATCATAACTTCTACTTAGCACATCAAACTCAAAAAGGAAGCTATCTAGATCCTCCATGACCAACCCATAGAAGACAGGTAATGTTGAAGGCAATATATTCTTTAGGGTAGTTTCTCTCTCCTGGTTGGTAATGGGGAACTCAAAAGTCACATGCTTTGGTGGGTCTTCCACTGTAGCATCACCCATGGTGATGATTTGTGTATGGGAAGTCTCCTTTGTATCTGATGTGGATATTGGTGTTAGGGACAATTCTTCTTTAGGAATACCCTCACTCTATTCACTTTGATCACTAGTATCCTCTAAAGCTTCATGTGTTGAGGGGAGAAATCTTCCTAGAGAATTTCACCTCCTCCACATACAATGGTTATAACTCTTTGGATCATATGCTCCTGCATAGTTTTAATAAAATATTTTTGTGCTGATGGATTAAAACCTAATTATCCTAATGCTTAAATCAAAACATTTAAACTATGAAAGCTTGAAAATACACAAGAGAACCCTAAATGTAGCACCATCCTTGAAAACGACACCAAAAATGTAAGGCCTCTACTAATGCTCAGTCAAGTTGGTGCTAGACACACAATTTAGTGGAGGATTTCCTTGTTGAACAATTCACTAAACCCTTGTAAAGATTTCATTTAATTATCAACTAGGACTTCATAAACTTTTGATGATTTTGGCACTATATGTGCATTCAAGGACTCTATATGGCCTATATCAGTGAGTATAGGTGGTTTACAAATGTACAAGAAAATAGTAAAAGGTTGAAAAAGTAAATAAAGCGTTAACTTGCAAAACAAGGGAGATAAATTGATCTTCTACTAATGCTATGGGTACCTTCAACTTAACACTGTAACTACTAACTACTAAACCTAAACTATGCAATTCACTAACATTGTCGACTATTACTTCTAATTACTTGTCCTCTCTAGAAAATGACTCAAGGACATATTACAAAACATAATTCATGATACAACATATCATTCATGTGCATGTAATTGAGAATCTACTTGAAATGAATACAACATTGTAAACATATAATCTAATTACATAAATTAAGGTGGGTAAATAGTACCTTGAGTGGCCCTTGCTGGAGTTGTTGTACCCATTGGAGAATGTGCTACTGGAATCAACTAATCATAATAGTAAATTAGAACATCTTTATTGCATATAACTGAACTCTATAATCTGACAAGAATATTCACAAATTTCTCATTCATGAGTGCATGACAAAAAACTAACAATAAAGTATTGTTTGTGAAATAAACCTATAACTATCAAAACATGTATTTTTCAACGAGATTTTCTCCTCAACCGTTGATCCAACTATATAGACTTGGGAGGAGTTTTATTTGCATAAGGACTAAAAATAGAAATTAAATGCAAATGTCCGCTCTCCTTCAAAATAGAGAGATACAAAGTCTTTGCAACTAAAATTATAATTGAAAAAGATAGAAGAAGACAAATATGATTGACACTATGCCCTAACAGTTTGACATAGATGTGCTCTGTGAAAATAGTGACGTTAGCTTTCTTATCAATACAAACTCCTTCCTCTTGTCGTCTTATTGGATGATCTAGTGACTCATAATAGACCACTTCAATGATCGTGTTTATTATTTCCTATAACTATCACATCCTCAGCGTTCTAAACTCTCCCTTGAAATCTACCTAAAATATTTTGGCAATGGGCTAGTCAATCCAATAGCTATGGGCTACAGTTCTTCTAGCTGCAAGAGGTTAGTTTCATCTAAAGTATACACATAATTAATCAACCATGAATTAACATAGAATAATATTAAATTTCATAAACATTCACACATTTATCCATGCCAACATCAACATATCATAATTATATCCCCATATGGTAAAGTCTAGTTCAAAATGCATAAAAGACATAAAAGATATATAAGGTTTATGATTGTCTATGAGATAAGCAACTTGAAATGTTAAAAAGACAAACTAAAAGGAATAAAACTAGCTATTTCCTAGGCCCATCAGTAAGAATGTTAGGTTAAGATATGGGATTTCCACCTACATAATGTACTTGGATTTTAATGACCCTTGAAGGTGGAAATTGAAGAGTAAAGGTAGCTAAATTGACCATAGATTTCTTATGACCCATCTTATAACATCAAATGTGTGTTCTAAAAAATACAAAATACAAAATATATAGCCCCTCTTGAGTCCTCTAATGGATTTTGTTTTCAATGCTTGATTTTCATGCTTGTTCTTTTCTCATACAAATAATTCTTGTTTAGTTAGGACCCCCTTACAAAACATAGAACACTATTTCTTTATTTACATTTTGAAATAATATCTATAAGGTATCATCTAGGAGATAATATTCAAGTACTCTACCTCTATTGGAAACTCCTCAAGATGAAGTTGTTCATGGCTTGATGACAAAAATGGTTGTAGAGACAAGAAGGGGTGAATCTACTAAGAGTTGAGAATTAGGGTTTTCTAAATGTGAGAGGATTGATATGGAGGGGATACATGATTGGGATCTTGAGAAATTTTCATCAATTGGGATAAGTGTCATCAATAATAAGGTCAATATGTTTGGGAATGTGACCCATCATAGGATGGCACTACCACTATTTGAGTCATATCAAGGCTCTTAATTTTCAAGTATTACATCATAGATGTGAATGATTCTTTATTGTAGGACAAGTTGTTTGCATAAGTTGAGAGGGCTTGAGGGATGTGTTTTAAGGATAATCATATGGTTTTTCTTAGGTTTTTTCATGAACACTACAAAAAAGGGTCACAACATACTAATAGAGTAACAACATAACAAAGATGCCATTCTTTTTAATAAGATGAGCTATATATTTGTTTTAATGACTATGCAAGATTATGATCGAGGTTTATAGAACAAAATAAATAACTCCAACATGTGATCTCTCCTCCAAAACCTTAAAAGTAAATTGAATTTTGTAAAACCAATCTCCAAAAATGACTCTCTTTTATATTGTTAATAAAGCATTACTAAAAAGTTTTCTAGAGTTGCAAAAAAATAGTTCAATGACATAATATTCGACAACTTAACACAAGATTATTGTATGAATATGATAGCTAAGAAAATAAAATTGATCAATGTTAATTGGGGATATTGAATAAGAACTTAACAAGATTGATATATGAAAATGACCACCACAAGCATAAATTGAAACCATTAACTAATAGCTAACAAGTCATATATATAAACTAAATACAATAGAAATTTAATTAAGAATCTAATACATAAACACCATATTATACCATAAATCCTTGACAATCAATCATTGAGATATCATCTTAATATTCATAATATCTTTTTTCTTTTTTTTTTTGGGGGGGGGGACATTTTTGATCCGAAGCTATGCCGGTGAGGTCACAAACAAGGGACCTCATCCCCACTAAAAATTCTCAAAAATTACACCTCAATAGAGTATGAACCTTGATGACAAGAATAACAACACAACTTAACCATCGCACCATACCACTATTACTACTATTGATTCATAATATCTTATTTAATTTAAATAACATCTTAAATAATGAATAAAGTTTTGATACATCTAAACCAAATATTTTAGAACAACAAAAATAAAGAAGCTAAAGAGAGAAATTAAGAGGAAAATATTACAAAATATTGTTGAACTTTATGAGAAGAGCAAAGTGGTAGAGAATCCTATGAAACAATAAAGCAATCAACTACTTGCCAACTTGCACATGAATCATTTGGATTCAGTTTGAGATATGCATGCCTAGGTGGGAGATGCATTTGCACCCACCTAATAACTTTTAACTACATAATCTTCTATTGATGTTACATGTCATGTCTTCTTGTGAGTTATCACCATTGGCTTTGGTTCATATATTAATTATGCCCACCTAATATGCCAAACAAAATTTTTATAGAATTTGTAGAATGATACGATTTCTATTTTGGAAGCTAAAACATAATTAAAAAGATAATGATGCCAACCCTTTAAAAGAACAAAAAAAAAAGCATAGTTTTAGTTTGTTTGGTCTTGAAGATATCAAGATATTGATTGGGTTTCAATTAAAGTTCATTATTGATAATATATGTTTTTTAATTAAACAACAATCCCACTAATCTCATAAGTGATTCCATGATATATTACGGCATAAAAATAAGTATAATATAATTTTTATATGGCATAAAAATAAGTATAATATAATTTTTATATGTATTGAAGTTATATATATATATATATATATATATATATATATATATATACTATTAAAATATTTTGAGATTGTTAAATGAGAATTTTGATATAGGGAAGAAGAAAAAATAATTTAATTGAAGTTTTTTATATATGTATCTCTTAATACTATTAAAATATTTTGAGATTGTTAAATGAGAATTTTGATATAGGGAAGAAGAAAAAATAATTTATTTTTACTAGTTTTATTTAATATTCAAACGATAATTTAAAAAAATAAAATGAAATTTGATTTTAAAATAATATGTTTTAAAAATTAATTATTATTTTTTACATATAAAAGTGGTCAATATTTGGGGTTGATCTCGCAGTGTGTTGGTTAAGTTGTGATTTTGTTGATATTCTCATCAAGGTTCAAATCTTCGTTGGACTACTATGATCCCAAGCTTGTGCCTTCGTTGATCTAATGTGCTCGCGGATTGTGAACCGTTGGCATTGTTCATGCTGGTGGATTGTGTGTGCCTTTGTTGATCCAATGTACTTGCTGATTGTGAACCGTTGGCGTTGTTCATGCTAGTGGATTGTGTTAGACCCTCGCTGGGTTGGTGTGCTCACAAGCTCTGTGCCCTCTCTAGGCTATCATGCTTGCGGGTCTGAGTGGTTGACCCTTGCTGGGTTGGTGTGCTCGTGGACTTTGTAACCTCACTAGGCTACCATGCTTGCGGGTCTAAGTGGTTGTTGTGCATTCAAGATGGAGATGAGGTCTCTCGTTTGTGACCTCACTGATTCATAACTCTAGTAAAAAACATGTACCTATAAAAAAACAATCAATATTTTTTATTAGAAAGATTCATATTTAATTATTGAATGAATAAAATAAAAATAGAAATCTTCATTATTTAAATAAATGATGTTTTTATAATATATAAATTATAAAATAATTTATTGAATACAATCATAAGTAAATAAAAAAAATTCAAAACTACACTATTGATTCTTAATAACTAATTATAAACTATATTCTATCATTAAATTTAATTCTAAAACAAATAAAATTAAATTATATACCATTTTTATCAAAATAATACATATATTAAGAATAAAAAAAAGGGTTATACATAATATTGCGGATCTCATAAATTTTTGTCAATGTTTACTTTATTGCCAATACCTATTGAGATTATGTAGTCTAAATTTTCACATAGGGTTTCTATAAAAAATTCCTCACAACCTATATTTTGGTGGTGTTTATTCTTAGTAATTAGCTTTTATCAATTAAAAAATATTTTTTTGGTTTATCATCATTTTCATAAAAAAAGTTAGTTACTTTTTCTAAAATAGTGTTTTTTTTTATTATATATATTTATAATTAATAATGTTTCTAAATGATTATATTTTATAAAATAAAAAATATATTTTTGTTGAGTTTTTTTTAAATGAATAATTTTTTAATTATTTTTTATATACTTAAAAGATATAATACACTATTGACAAAAAGAGTTGATGGTAGAAAACACAAAACACAAAAATAGTATTTTCAAATTATTAGTGATATTTGATATGTTTATGTAGATTTAAGTTTAAGTATAATTGGAGGTTTAGTTTATCCAAACTTTGTTTGATTATTGGGGTGTTGTCCTTTGTATTATGGTTAGGGCTTTTCCTTCTTTGCTATCTCATGTCAATTCTCCTCAATGAGACCCATAATGTAATAATAATATCACATTTCCACAATCCATATTGATTTTTGCTAGATGACTTTGGATTTGATTGTGTATGAGTTTTTGCATCAACGTTTTCGAATCACACTCTGTGATCCATCATCAGGATAGTTGAGAGCTTAAGGAGAAAAATTTGTACACAATCAAATCCAAAAATCATCTAACAATAACCCATATGTAACTACTTTGAGTCCTTTTGATATTGCCTTTATAATAATTGGAGAGCCCCCACTCTTGTTGCCCCCACTACATGGGCACCATTATTGCTAGACCCCACCACCATCTTTGTTGTTCAACTACCAAGGTAGATGATTGTTGTCACTACCACATGGGCACCATTATTACTAGACCCACCACCACCTTTGTTGTTCCACATTGTTCTCCTACACCCTTGCAACATGGTATGGGTGAGCCCTTGAAATTAGGAGAAACTTCCTCATTTGTTTCTTGTCATATCTTTGTCAAGGATTGTGTAGACCTAGCCACAAGATGATGTCAAAGAAGGAAAAACTATTGTTTCTTACAAGTTATGAACTTGTGGAATTTATTAGGTGCATGGTGGAATAATCTTGATGAGAAATAGTTGTCCTTCCTACTTAATTACAATGACTTTTGTTATGTATATTGAATTGGTGATTTGAGAGTTATATTTCTGATAAGATTGTGATCTCGTTATTATACATCTATTTTTATTTTGTAAGACCACATTTTCCTTGAAATCAAACATTTTTATTATTTTCCAATTTTATTGATTTAACTTTAGAAAGCGATTCAATATCATTTATATTTTTTTAATTTAAAAATATTATTATATAGTCTAAAGAAGAATATAAATTTTGACCTTAAACATTTATATTGAGGAAGTCTTTGGAGTATAAAATGGTTTTTGTCAAAGCGATTTGGTAGGAATAAATATTTGGAATAGATTCAAATACATGCTTTTTCAACAAAGTGGACAAAATGGGTAATCGTTTTCTTCCAAGCATATGCATTCCATCAAAGGGATTCTCCATATTTCCTTATCTTTATGTTTTCATTAAATAAATAAATAAAAAATGTTCATACATATCTTTTGATAGGAACATTTATGTACGTTCATGATATTATCTTGTAAGAAGAGAAGTCAAAAAGAAAAAGATGTTCAAATGTGAAAATTTCAAAGTGGTGGATAATATTTATTAATTTTTAAATATGTGAAGGTGTTAGTGTGTTAGGTGGGCTTCTTATAATAATATGTTTCAAGTTTTTGTCATTCCTTATTTTTTTATATTTGTTTCAATTTTTAATTTTTTTTATAAGTTTGTGTGATTGAGATGTAATTTTAGTTAGGTAAATGTTTTCTTGGTGTAATTTAAAACTACTAATTTAGTTTGGTCTATATACGTTTATATTATTTATTATTAAATTATTAATTGAGATTATTTTTATAGTTTGAATTTATTTATGAAAAAATGGATCAAATATATTTATTTTAATGATTTTTTAATCAAAAAGGTGTGATCAAAGTAAAAATGGAAACAATAAAAGGTCATTTCAATATATCTATGGGCTTGAAGTATTAATAATATTTGATTTATAAAAAGTGGGATCTACAAAATGAAAAAAAACCATGATCTAAACATAAAATTGATGGAAGTAAGTTTATGGACCCACTTTGATCTTTCAATATCTTGGTATGTTTAGAGAAGCTTGAAATGGGGCATGGTCACTAATTTTTGTATGTTGTGTTTGTGGGACATTCTTGTAAAACTATCAAGGCAAGTATTTACCTTGTGTGTGATTGGGGTAGATTCTTGCATAAAAAATATTCTTTACATATAAGGTCATTCATACCTTTTGTGCACTAGTATTATCACGCTCTAAGTCTTACTTCCTCACATATTACGACAAGGTTTAGTAGGCTTGGTATGAATAAGAACAACCCTTTTTGTTTACAAAGTCAAAGTACATGCAAGGGATACAACGTCACCCTTGTTCCTCATACCTTGGTGCATAATATCCAATATATCAAAATAAAGATTGCTCTTCACATTGTCTTTAGCATAACCAAAACATAAATTATCTTTCCATTTTCACGTCCATCCATCTTGCACATTTCCATCCATCTCACTTCCCATTTATATGCTTCATTTGATATTTGATAATAGTCTAATTGTCATCTTTGCATTCACATATTTCCCACATTCACAATTATTAGCATAAATCATAACATTATAACATCACATAATAATCATAAAATCATTACATTATAATCATATCAAATTCATCATAACATCTTAAAATAACCATCACATATAAACATCTATAACATATGTATCATCATCATAACATCATCATTATCATAGATCTATCTTATCGTTCTCATGAAAAAAATTGACTAGAAAATTATTTTTCAAGTCAATCTCTCATGGGAGCATCCTACATCCATCCTTGGCATACTGGGGCAAGTCACCAACAAATTTTTTCATATCAACTTATTTCTTTGAAACAACGCCATACAACACATTGTCTCAAAAAGGGTCAAAAAACAAACACAAAAAATGACTAATGCATTTCCATCTTTCCATCTTATCGTTTTCTCATCAATTCTTCTATCTATATTAATTAAATTATTTTTAATTATTAAATTAAGGTAATATTTCCTCTTTGCATCTATAATAATTAAAATATTTAATTATCTCAAAATTTCCTTATATCTATATTAATTAAATAATTTTTTATTATTTAATTAACTTATCATTTTTCATCCAACATTAATTTCAATTACTCCTTTTGGTCCACTATAATTAAATAATTACACTTCCTACCATAATTAAATAAGTTAAAATAATTTATTTATTTATCTTTTTACCTTCAAAATACATAAAATTCATATTTTATTTACTTTCCCATCCATCTTATGAATTAAATAAATAATTTATTTAATTCTTTCAACTATTCCACCTCATCAATCCAATCCATTTACTAATTTTAGCTCCTACCCTATCTCAACTTTTCTTATTCTTTCAATTGTTCCACCTCATCAATCCAATCCATTTACTAATTTTAGCTCCTACCCTATTGCAACTTTTCTTATCCATTGATTCTTCTAATTAATCTCTATCGTTGATCAAATATCAAGTGGAGCATATAAATAAAACTCTTCATTTACACATGATTCTCTAGGGTCTAATTTTAATATCATTAGCAAGCAAGGATTATCAAGAACTATCTATCATTATCATTATCAAGCATTGTGAGTATCAAGCAAGTTCATATCGATATATTTTATCTATCTCTCCAATCTATCTATTATCTTTGAGCATATATAATTATCATTATAAATTCATGGTATCATGCTATCATACTATCTTTGTGCTATAATGGTTATGTTATTTTGAAGAGCAACCCACACATCAAGCATTCAAGAAAATGTCATAGAAATAATGGAGCAAATCAAAGTCTTTGCTATGGTATAATTGTTCATTATTTGATTCATTGCATAGACCTTAAGCTTTATTGAGTTATTGCTAAGTGTGAATTTGGTACTTTCATTGTATTGTTCCTATTTTACATGATTCATATTTTCATCCATATAAATAAAGATTTATTTTATTATATCAATTCATTTAAAAATAAAACCGAGGAAAACATATTTAAAAAATTATACATAGAGCACATGAGATGGTTTAATCTAGGAAACCATTTTGAAAAAAAATTGACACTAAAAGAGAGTTAACAATGTATAAATTGATAAAAATATAAAATCCAAACACATTACTTATTTAACCTTTCTCAATCTATAAGCATATAGTGTACAAAGTGCTAGTCATGACTTCTACAATATATTCCTACATTCTCATTAACTAAATAAAATATCCCTCTATAATTAGAAAAATGAACATAAAGAAAAGGTGTTCCTTAACCTTATTATATGGGTTTTATACCAAATAAAGCAAGTTTTCGTCAATGCTTACAATAGTCTTATATTGTGATTAAAACAAAGATTTATTTTGTTATATCAATTCACTAACAAATAAAATTAAGAAAAAAAAGTTTAATTAAATATCCATAGAGCACATGAGACATAATGTTTAACCTAGGAAACATTTTAGAAAAACCTAGCAATTAAATAGAGTCAACAATGTATAATTTTTGGTAAAGTGGGTCATGTCTCCAACACTTGTTTGAGAAATAAGAAACAACACTTTGTTTGGAAGAAAAAGATAAGATTCCTACTATTGTGGAGGATTACACTACTCCCTCCATGAAATTTTAGAATGAAGATTTTAATGAAATTTCCTCTTTGGAATTCTTTGTTGTAACTTCGAGGTTGGAAGTTAGTTTTGTATTGGTGTCTTCTCCCTATAAAAAAGAAGAAAAGTTTTGTGGAGAAGAATCCTTGTAAATTACAATACATAAAAAATCCATGGAACAATTTTTTAAACCACCATAACTTAGTGTTGGTCGGGTGGTTTTTTATGCTTTATAATGCTAATGTAATGCTTTGTTTTTTGTAGTCCTATCACTATTTTACGTGATTGTTATTTGTTGTCGGGTTGTGATTACTGCTCTATCTTTCTCCTTGTACAAGGGTCAGGGCCCTTTCAAAACCTTGCTTACCTAATAAAAAATAATGTATTAATTTGTAAAATTATAGAATCCAAATAGACTTAGTTATCTCCTTATTTTTACTTTCTCTATCTATAGGAATTTAGTGTATGTAAGGAAAATTTGTGTTGCATCTCAGAGAAATCTCTAAGAACATTGGTGCCTTAAGTATTTCAATTTTGATTTACCTCAAAGACACGTACAACTATGTCCTAAAGCGGAACAGACACAGTCTATTTCCCACATTGATCATTTTGAGAGAAGCACATGTAAATTCAACAACAAGCAATAACATACTCTAGTGACAGAATCAATACAGAAGAAAGATAAGATAGAGAATAGAACACAAAGATTTACGTGGGGAAAATCCTCTCAGATAAAAAACCCCATACTCCAAAGATCGAGCCATTGTATTATTCAGCAAAAAAATGGTTACAATACAAATTTAGGCTCATAGCCTCTTCAAAGATTCATCTTGTTCATTCTGGAAACAACTGGTAGCATCTGATCACTTCCTTTGTTTTGGCCTCAAGGCCTCGGCCTCAAACCAGCCTCTTGGCCTTCTCTCTATCACTCTCCACTTCGGCTCTCATGCACTCTCTACTTTGACCTCATGGCTTTGGCCTTTCGGCTAGCCACTCGGTCCTCACTCTATTGTACTATCTCTTCAGAATGTCCAATGTATACATATATTGATTCGTTCTTAACATTCTCACTATGAATCGGTTTAAGATCACAAAACAACAATCTCCAACTCAGCATCATCATCGTAATGAAGATGTTTCCACTATGGTGTAGATTTTACCTCCCACACAGAAATGGTTGCAATGGTTCATGTTCTGCCTTCTTGGGTTGGTCCTCATCACACCACGTCAGACAGTCTTCACTTGGTCAATAGTGATCAACTTGTGTCGCATGTTGGTGAGACACAAGAAGTGTCTCCCTGATGCCACAAGACCCGTTTACACATTGTCACCAAAAGTCATCTCCATCGGCAAGAGGTTCCACCGAGCTTACAAGTTGCTTCGACCTCAACATGCTCATTGGTGAGACTATCGCTATCACCAGGAGATCACATCAAAGTCATCAAGTCATACCGAAACCCATTGTATTCCTATTAGCATCCATCTATCGACAAGAGTCTCCTCATCAGCATGATCGGTGAGACCTCTCACCGACCTCTAGTTGAACTCATCCGCCAATGTTATCGCTAAGACATCCAACTATCGCTAAGAGGTTATATCGGGGGCTTCAAGTCATACCGAGTGCCAAATAATAGTCGGCAAGACTTACTGCTATCGCCGAGAGGTCATAGCGAACTCAACATGTCACATAGACAAGAGTATTCTCATAATCAAGACTATCGTCTTTCACCAAGAGATCATACCGATGCCTTCATGTTATATCGAACACCGAGCAGTCACCAAGAGTCATAGCGACAACAAGATTCCCATCGGCAAGACAAATCATTATCGCCAAGAGGTTACACCGGGCCTCTTATGTTAAACCGAAGTCACACAGGCATTGGCGAGACCAACACCTGTCGCCAAGACTTCACGTCGAAGTCTCTAGGTTACCCCGAGTCAATCCTGTCAGCCAGACATCCACGTTCGCCAAGACTTCATGCCGATAGGAACAAGTCATATCGATTTCTTCATCGGCCAGACAGACTGAAGGTCATGTCGATATTGGCAAGACTTCCTATTGTCGCTAAGACTTCTCACCAAGACCCTTTTGTTAGCCCAAGTGTATACCATCGGCGAGACATTCCTTAGTCGCCAAGAGATCTTCTCGAGAGTTCAAGTCACCCCGAACCTACTTATTGATGAGACTTCTCCCAGTCGCCATGACTTCTTATCGAATCCTTTTGTTATCTCGAATACTCCAAGTCACCATGAGTTTCCCTGAAGCCTTATAACAAACCCTTCTGTCGCCAAGACATTCCACTCGGTAGGAGATTACAGCGAAGGCCACAAGTTACAGCGATAGGCTCCTTCGGCAAGAAAAAAGCATTGTCTTGGTGACATGAGAAAAACAAAAGGTAAACTTCTAGTCACCCAGACAACATGAATGCCACAGTGACTATGCTTTCTCAAAGGTTTCAGCCTATGAGATTGAGGCACAAATTCCAACAATCTCCCACTTGACGAAAATCACATAGGCACCTCCAAAACAACCAGAAACTAAGATCACACTAGCTCCACCAGTTCAAACCCTGCAACACTCAAGACACCCGATCAACATGATTCCACATATAATAGTCAACCTGAAAATCTGCAACAAAGACCAGTCCATCAACTAGACCTCAAACATGCTCTCATGCTCCATCAAGAATTCTGCTCCAAAATCCAAGATGTTCACCATCAAGCAACAATCCTGTCATCTTCCAACATGCCACCTATGGAAGAAGAATACAAAGCCAAGGTGTATAAGCACCATTCCAAGGAACACAAGCAAAAGATCCTTGTGACATCTTCAACAAGATACTGCTACCACTTCACTATGCTCAAAACACTATACAAAAGCAATATCAACTTCAAAGCTTCAAACAAAGCACAATCATGAAGTCATTCTCTAGAAATAAGATAAACAACACTAGTTAAAACAACAATCTGACTGACTGCTTCCATCCAACTGATAAAACCCACATGACTGAAACTAGCACCCACAGCTCGTGCTATACCATCCAATCTCACATACCTCAACAGGTATCACCATTAGTAAACTTCTGCCAATTCATTAACCAACTCATTAACAACAAATATAAGCTCCAAGTGTCACAGTCAAAGAAGACAAGACACATACAGAGACTCCCACTGCTTGAGTAATCCAGATCTGAAAGATCAAAGGGAAATACAAGTCTACCAATAACAACACATAGGAAAAGTAACCATGTATTGCCAGGGAAATATCCACAATGATATGCACAATCTGCAACAAACTACTACAAGAAACTTTTCTCTCACCACAAACATTCACGACCACAGAGAGAAAATCTGCACATCATCTTCCTGTAGAACATCCTCCTACATACACTTCTAATGGCCAGTTGTGTCAAGAATGATCTCCTTCACATCCCAAAATAAAAACCGAAACAACATCCAACCATTCAATCACCAAGATCAAATCAACTTCTAATATTATGTAATCAATATGGATGTAAGCTTCTCAAAAAAGATCAAGCTAAATCATTTCCCATTTCAGGAAATCAGCCCATACATTATCTCCTACCAATTCTCATCAGTAAATAACATAACACAAAATCTCAAGGAGATAAACTAGCTATACAACTTCCACTATGAATCCTCCAAAACCATTAAACAACAATTCAAGATCCATATCATGAAAGTGAACATAAAACACATCTGAAAAATATAATAGGCCAAATACCTTTCAGATAAATTGCTGAGCATACCAAGAGTGGGAATGAGAATACTTCTTCAAGATATATATTTCATCATGACTAATCCAAGAGCAATCTTCTCATAGGTCTCTTATTGAACTCACGTTCAACCAAGGTGTAGGCTTCTCGGACTTTCTACTGAAAACTTCACCAAGAATAACAACTAGCAACACTTTTCTCATAAGAGAAAGAAAACCTCACCTTATTCTTCATGTATCCATGAGTATTAGCAACCGATCGTCTCATGTTAAACTTCAGCTACATTACTGCACTATCACGAAGTATCAAGCAAATAATCAAAGCACCCAATACACAAAGAATTACCAGACCACTGTCAAAGCTCCAATCATCTAAATCAGGAACTTATCATGACACCATGGTCTACACATCCCCTTAGGAGATCCCATGCTTCAGGTGACTTCACCATTGTCTCAAGTACAATGCATAATGCCAAAAATCTAGTGCACAAAGAGTATACCATGACATAAAGCAAACATACTCAAAACCAACATCACCTGTCAAGCACCACCAACACCTTAGCCAAAGAATCCAAGTGTCCTCCATGGTTCCAAGATGTTGCACATCTTCAAATGATGTCCATGCAAATGTGAAAGAACCCTTTTGCAGCAATAGGATCTAAAAGCTCTCTCCCTAGAAACATCTGCAACATCAAAGAAGACCATTCACCACCATGTGATGAACTCATAGTCACTGCTAGAGCTCCCATTAAAACGTGACACCCGAGCTTCTCCAAGCATCATGACCAACTGCTTCAGATTCCCATAACCGACCATTCAGGTACTCAAGAATATCCATCCTCTCATCTCAAAACAGTCACACCAATGCACAAGTGACCAAAGACAAGGCCAACTAACAGGTCTGCATCAACAATGAATCAACCTCGCGGATAAAGACAATCCACATCCAAGTTATCTCACTGCATCCAATTGGTAGCTAATCCACCAACTGCATAACTTGTAGATCACAATCATCGAACATGCAAACCCATCATTGCATTGGAAACTACAACACTGCGATATCAAAGAGAATATCCACATAGACAACATGACTCAAATACTAGATCACGCCAAATCTGATTTTCCAATCATGTCCACAACAAGCACCATAATCAAGGAATTCACAAGCACCACCACAAGGATGTTGAGTGACAAATCAAGTGCCAACACTCCCATGTACAGAAGAAATCTCACCTTCTCAAACCATGCACAAAGCATGCATGCAAAACTGCACTATCTCATCCAGAAACACCCCAAAAAACTAGGGTCTAGAAAATAGCTTAACAACAGCTCCACATGACCACAAGTTTTGCTTAACCATGTAAAACCTACAAAACCATAGAGCCATGCAAGTACAATAGTTCAGGAAATCTAGGCCCTTTTCAGGCCAAGTCTAAACCACCAACATGTACATGCATCCAAGAAAGAGAAAGGCTATTTTAGAAGCTTGCAAATCATCTAATGATTAACTTCATAGCCTTTATGTATTCAAGGTTAACAGGAAACAATGCCTTCCAACACCAGGAACCACCACCTAGCATAAACACTCTCTTCTCTTCCATGGCTGAGAAACAACCCTTCTCTTCCATGGCTGAGAAACAACCTAGGCTTCTCCATATCACCCAGGAGCCTAACACACAGACACCCAATATGAAAGCTTTACTGCTACATAGCCATAGAGCAAAGAAATACACACCTCATACTCCAAGGTTAAACCTCTACAAGCTAGGAGACACAGATCATAACATGATCAACTCCCTTTTCCATCTTGAACATCCTTCAAGCTGCATGCTGTCTCAGAATACTACAAGGCTTCCACTCATCAAAGGATCAATACATCAGACCTTTCCTCCAGATTTCTTCCAGCCTATTCAAGCTACGAAATCACCATAGGAGAAATACCCAGAATCAACAACCAAAAGAAGGCTCTGATACCACTTGTAAGGAAAATTTATGTTGCATCTCAGAGAAATCTCTAAGAACATTGTTGCCTTAAGTATTTCAATTTTGATTTACGTAAAAGACACGTACAACTATGTCCTAAAGCGGAATAGACACAATCTATTTCCCACATTGATCATTTTGAGAGAAGCACATGTAAATTCAACAGCAAGCAATAACAGACTCTAGTGACAGAATCAATACAGAAGAAAGATAAGACAGAGAACAAAACACAAAGATTTACATGGGGAAAATCCTCTTAGATAAAAAACCCCACACTCCAAAGATCGAGCCATTGTATTATTCAGCAAGAAAATGGTTACAATACAAATTCAGGCTGATAGCCTCTTCAAAGATTCATCTTGTTCATTCTGGAAACAACTGGTAGCATCTGATCACTTCCTTTGTTTTGACCTCAAGGCCTTGGCCTCAAACTAGCCTCTCGGCCTTCTCTCTATCACTCTCCACTTCGGCTCTCATGCACTCTCTGCTTCGATCTCATGGCTTCAACCTTTTGGCTAGCCACTCAGTCCTCACTCTATCATACTCTCTCTTCAGAACATCCAATGTATATGTATATCCATTCGTTCTTAACAGGTTCATTATGAATCAGTTTAAGATCACAAAAACAATAATCTCCAACTCAGCATCATGATCATAATGAAGATGTTTCCACTCTGGTGTAGATTTTACCTTCCACACAGAAATGGTTGCAACGATTCATGTTCTACCTTCTTGGGTTGGTCCTCATCGCACCACGTCGAACATTCTTCACTCGGTCAACAGCGATCAACTTATGTCGCATGTCGGTGAGACACAAGAGTGTACTTATTTGTTTAAGAATATATATATATTTTTGATCGGTGATAATGCTATATTTTATTGATTCCAGGATTTGACCTACCCCAAAATAGAGATGGTGACATGGGGCACCATCTCCCCATAGAAAGGACTCTCGCAAATAACAAATTTTTTAAACAAACACACTAAACCCCATAAAGATAATTTTTTTTTCAAATGTGCCCTTTACGTTTGGTTCTTCCCTTGGTTTGTGACCGGAGGACCATGTCAAAGGTTTCTTTTTTTCCTTTCTTTTCTCTCTTCCCCTTCACCGCTTGCCATCCTTCCTCCAACATTGTAGCCTTCTGCTACCATTCCATAAATGTCTCATGCTGAATCTCCACCTCCTCGAGAGCCCCGCATACAACATGTCCACCTTGGCCCTCTGAAGAGCCCTTCACCTTTTCCTTACCTTGGACTCTTACCGATGTTGATTTTTCCCTACACTCCGGGGTTTTAGCACCCCCATGACTTTGATCAACTAAAGCTTCATCCACCTTTGTTGCCCCAACGCCTCTCAAAGTAGGTTCCTCCATAATTCAAGTCCCTCCTACCTACTCTGGTGCCCCATTTGGCTGCTATGGTTCCAAGTTACTCACAGCCTGAGAATAACTCTTGCCTTGCCCTTCCTTCTACACTCCTTGCTCTTCTCCACTATGTAATGGCGGTGTGACACATCCTTCCACCAAGTTGCTAGTTTGGGCACCCTGGGCTTTGTGCATTGTGCACCCTTATGTCCAATTTAAGAGCATCTTCTGCAATGGAAAGAAACACCTTCACAGTCTAGGGGTTGCTTCCAACATCCTTTGGAGGTGTTGATCAAAATCTCTTCTGGGAGAGTCTTTGTAACATCTATTTCCACTAAAATCTAGGTATATGTGGAGTGCATAAGATTTGAAGAATCATCGTCAATCATCAAAAAATTCCCTAAAGAGTTACGTATAGCCTCCAAATAGGAATTGAACCACAAATGAAGAGGAAAGTTTGGTATCTCACCCATAATGGCACTTTATCAAATTTCTCTTTGACAGGGTTAAAATCTGGGTGCCATGGTTTCAAAGACAAGGCAAACTTTTCCTCCCAGTTCCAAAAAAAATCACACAAAATTTTGTTTCTGTCCTTCACAGATTCAAAGATAATAATAAAAAAGCCTCTTAAAACTAGGTATATTTGTATACAACCCTCTACCACAGGTTCCCAATGCTCAAAGATCCATTTGTGGAGGTCACATAAAAGGGGCCAAAAACCCCTAACACTACCTATCAATCCTAATTTTGAGAAGACATTAACATTGTGATTTACCTTGCTATCCAACTCAGCTTGCAAACAAATCGATGCCACATACGCCTTATTCATTTTCCCCAACTGAGAACTTCTCATGGCACCATTTTTTCTATGGAATTCTCCCCCCCGTTTCACCGTTGGTTCCACCACACATGATTTGTTCCAGCCATAAGCTTCTAGCTTTCCCTCTGTGACTCTGCGTGGCGCCTGGGTTTCAACAGAAGCCCACAACCCTGCTGAATCCCTCTCTTCATTTGCCAACTGATCCACTGCGGAAACCCTTGCATCCCCCTCCAATGGCTTCATTGCCAATATTTATTTGTTTAAGAATATTATTACAAGAAAAATAATGTTAAAGGGAAAAACAATGACACACAAACTCAATGCAATTCAATAAACTATTTTCTAATCAAGAAATGAAAGAGAGTACCAATACATAAAATATGCTTATGCTTATATTGGGAAAGGAAATGCATAAATGTTTTTAGTTGACTTAGGATCAACACCCATAATATATGGAGCTAACTAAATCTAGTTATGTCTAATAGTTGGAGCTAACTAGTGATAGGATTATAAATCAACTAGGACTACATAAGTGTCAATCAAGTATGCAAATCATGGACATTTAACTAATTGAATTATTAAATATATAAGAGGAAATAAAGTGCATATTCCATGGGAACATAACTAATTGACATAAACTTAACTAAGTGAATTTATCCTACATGGTGCATATAAATAAATATAGTAATAATATACAATGAAAAATAAATAATTCTTTGACAACCTCCATTAAGTGAAACTTAGGTAGGGTAGGAAAAGAAGGATCCAAAAATATGCATGTAGTTAGATTATGTGGTTAAGCCCGGGAATCTAAGAAAACCATCATCAAAATCCTTAAGAAAATCATCAAGACCTTGGTCATGATTTCCACCTTCAGCTTATCGTACCCTTTGGTCTTACCACACTTCTATTCACACTCCCATTAGCACCACTCCATATTCACTTGTCTATGGTGTTAAAGAAATCTTTCCAATATAGGTTGAGCTTCCTCCCTTATGTGTCTCTTTGCTTAACGTCATCTTATAAGAGGATTACCAAGCATCATGCTTACATGAGCTAGAACTCCTTGAGGAAAAATATCTCATTTCTTTCATCCACCTTAAAGAATATCAACATTGATTGAGTTGTGGATATAAAAAATTCCTCCACATTTGATAATTTGAGATTGAAGACCTTGTTCTTAAGGAAAACCAAAAGAACACCACCCAAGATAGAGAAAAGAAAGAGAAATTTGAGCCAAAATAGTTGGGTCCATATGCCATTACTTCCATGTTTGGATCTAGAGCCTACAAGCTAGTTACTCATGATGGTCATGAGCTAGAAGAACCCATAAACATTATCCATCTAAAGTGCTTCTATCCCTGATCTATTTAACATCAACCTTTCAAAAAAAAAAGAAAAAAAGAAAAAAAGAAAGAAAGAAAAAAAATGAAAATAGTAAAGGGAAATAAATTCATCCATTGGTGAAAACCAGTCTATGGTGTCTTGGGAAAGTACCATGATAAAAACTTGGTAAATAGGAATCATGTGTAGCAAGAAAACACTCTAGTCTATGAGAATACATCTATCCACAATATTCCCACCACAACATTTTATTTATCTCATTATATCTCTTACCTCAAATTGTTCACTCAATTCCCTTATCCATCCATCATATTCCATACATTTCCACTATCCCCTCTACATACATTACCTACTCATGAGTATCCTCCTTCATCAAATTTCTCAAATTACCAATACTTCCCCCCCACTTTCATCCTTCCACCTCCTCATCCATCCATTTTCCTTCCCCATCATTTCATTTCATTTCCATTTCATACCATTTCCTTTATTTTTTTCTTAATTGGAGGCATCCCCTTGCTGACATTTATTAGGGAACAATCCACCTATATATACCCACTAGGGTATGAAATTTTCATCACCATCTATCATTCCATCAATTCACAGTTCAATACTTGTTCATAATATACCCATTGGACCATCCATCCCAACCGCACATGGCTTCAACATTTCATTGGATACCAAATCATGTTTTTTGTATGCTTTTTAATTAATTTCTTTTTTGTCTTTGTCTTTGTCTTTGTCTTTGACTGTGCCAATTTGTGTATATTTATTTTTTGTTTTCATTTTATTTTTATTTTTTTCTTTATTGTTACATATAGTTCTAGTGTTTCATATCTCACATTGTCTCAGTATCCTTCACCATTCATATGATGGCATGCTTATAAAAATATGTTCCTTTTAGCTCACTACACTATTGTATTTTATATAATTTTCTTTTTCTTTCATTTTTATTTTATGTTTTATGTTGCTTCTAGTTTTAGTGCTCCACTAATCACATTTTCATGGTCACCTTCATCATTCATATGATGGCATGCCAACAACATGTCTATTGGATCACTATTCTATTTGTAAATTATTTTTTTGTGTGTTAGTTCATATGCATATGACACATCGCCATCATAGTCTCTTATATCATGGTGCATAATGCTAAGTGCTACAATAAAATAAAGGTTGCTCCTTACAAGTGAAGTTACTATGACATTATGTGTATACATCATCCATTGCATCTCATCATTTATTCATAATCCCAATCATGTGTCATTTTATTGTAATACATTATGGTGATATTTCATCAACCAACATGTACATCCATGCAATCAAATCCAATCATCCTAGTAGGAATCAATATACATGCCCTTGAATCCTTAGTTCATAAGAAACCCTATATTCATGGCATGTACATCCTCCTAACATTAATTCTCTCAAGTTAACTTTTATCCTTTATGACACATATTTTTATCACCCTTTGTCTTTTCAAGATGCCTATTGGGTTCCATTCACCCAACTATTCTCTTGAGGAGGCATCACTTCCATCATCATCCCTAACGATCAAGAAAAATTACCACTAAAGCTTCATTCCATCCCATCCTAATTTTTATTCCTCTTTGACATAATGCCACTTAGTTGCATTGTATCAAAGAGGGGTAAAATTTAGACATCTAAAATATTCCCTAGGTATATTCATTATCACTAAACCTATCACCTAATCCCTAATCAACCAATTTCATCACCTAGGCCTACATTCCATCACCTAGTCCCAATTAAACTAGGACATATCCATTTCACCTAAAGTCTCACACTTAAATTAAATAATTATCTTATTTAATTTTCCTCCTTTTCCATCTCCTCAAAATAAATAAATAAATAAATGCCTATTTCCACCTATTATTCACCTCACCCATGTGGCTGAAATAATTAAACAATACTATTATTTAATAAATCCTATATTCACTCACCATTTTCCAAGAATAATGGGCACCTATAGAAACTTGTTCTTATGGCCTAATTATTCTCTCAACACATTCCAAGGATATTGGTCACTTGGGAACACATATCCCTATGTTCACATTATTTTCTCAACACATCCCAAAGTTATAGCCTTCTTAGGTGCACATATCACTAATTTACCTCATCCTCACAACCACTTACTAAATTTGGTAAGTTAATACTAGATATTGACATTCCAAAGTTACCTTCATATCCACCCTTCATCCTCTCCTATATCCTAGGGAATTCCTCTCAACCATTATGTACCCTTGATATCACAATCCAATCTTAGCCATCCATCCCCCATTCCCAAAATCTATAAATTTAGGTACTCTATCACTCATTCCCATCCATTATCACTCATGCTAAGTATATACTATCAAATTGGTGATCTTAAAAAAAAGAGATCATCCACATTCCTTAGGTTCATTTTTATTTCACCTATTTCTTTCTCAATAGATTTATCTATTACATCCTTCTTAGATATCTCTGATTTCAAGATTCCAATTTCATCCATTACATTCCAATATTCCACAAATGAGGTTTTCAACTTGGTCTTTGTGATTTCATAAAAAAACCACTTAAGGATTTTGTGATGTATGTTGTTCTCCTTACACATTTCATTCATTTTATTAATTAGTAGGTTGATTATGGAGGTCGTCACTTAAAGAGATGAGGAGGAGCACAACACGTTGAAAGGATTTTTAGGGCACTAGTGAAAAGGCCCTCTACCCCTAGCATATCCTCTTCCACATTTAAATTTTCCTCCCTAATGACCTTACTCTTTCCCCTGATATCATTCTTGTTTCATTCTACTTTTTGATTTAATCCTTTAACTCAAGAACTCAACCCTTCCTCTTTCTTTTAGTTTTCTTGGTTCAATCATGGAAATTCATACTACAACCATAATTCTCCGAAGTAGTTAGGGTAGAGATAACAAAAGAAAGAGAATCTAGAGAAAATATATAAGGAGAAGAGGAAGGGATTAAATTTTTAGAGGGGGAGGTGGAAAAACATAATTTCTTACATTGAAGGGGACAGCGTAAGATAAGGTGAATAATTCTTGTGAGGATGAAAAAAAGAGGAAGAAGAGGTAGGTGGAATGTTGTCATTAATAGTTGGTTGGAATATTGTGGAAAAATCATGCTTAATAAAAATAATATGGTTTACTAATGCAATAGAGCCACCCTAATGCCACTTTTGAACTCAAAAATTGAATACTCCAATGAAGAAAATCTAGGAAGAAATGGAAACTCACCAAAAACCTATGGTGCAAGCAACTTAGTAAGGTGAAATGTTAGGTTTTGATGGCCTAGAAGTGACCCTCCAATGCAACCACATAATTTGAAGATCAAAATCATCCCAAGGGTGATGGAAAGATATTATCATAATGTTGTACTATTTTACTTATGTGAAAGAGGAAATTCAAGTCAATTGGTTAGCAGGTTAGGTGGTGGTAGATATACAAATTCCCCCTCCTAACCTTTTATGTGTACCCCACTAAATTATAATCATGTGAATCAAGAGCCACTTGGAAGTAAGGTTTATGAGACACATAATCCATGTGGATATACTTAGGATTGAAATATAGGTCACGTAGGTGATTTATAAGTCCATATTATCCTTATGTGATCCAGGGCTAGAAAATGTGTAATGAAAATTCCAAATTCATATTAGAATTAGAATTTTAGGGAAGAAATGAATTAAAACATTGTAGAGCTTTATTACTAAAGTATAATATAAATTTGTTAACCAATAATATGATATCATATAAGTGTTGATAATTATCTATTAAAAATGATTTAACATGTAAGAAAGTGTTAGTAGATCCATCATAATTGTCATGTAAAATTTATTCACTAAATATTCTATTGTCTTTGTGTAATGTAGGATAAGGAAATGAAACATTGATGAAGTCTACATGAGAAGCTAATGGGATATCATCAAGGAATAAAATATCATTATGTGAAGGAAATTTTCTATTGATTCAACATGAGATGTGGAGAAATAACCATCACTATACTCATCATGATGTACAAAAGAAGGAGTTTCATTCAATGCATGTAAATCTATGGACATAGGGTTAACATGGCATGTAGAAGATGTATCACCAAAATGGATACTTGTATCGTGTGTGGGTACAATAAAGTGTAGTATCACATGATAAATCCTTACTAAGTAGATATTCATTGTTATTACAATGCATAGGATCATCATGAGAGGTATAAATAAAATTAAAAGGAACTTCTAACATAAGAAGGTAGTTCCTAATCAACTCAATGAAGGATGAGAAAGGAAATTTGTGGTAAGAAAAGACCTCTATAAATTTTGACAAGCATATCAAGGATGGATGTACATAATATGAATGAATGATAAGAACATGCTAAATTTGAAATGAATATATGTAAATCAGCCAAGGAGCAATCCCTAAGAGGTGCCATAAGGATAACTAACCCACAAAGGGAGGGTAAGACAAAAGACAAGAAAATATAGAAATAGATGATAAATTAGAGATATATATAATTTAAAAATTATAATGTTGAGGAGAAATCCTAGAAGTAGAGTGGTCTTTAAGATCAATTGGGTTCACCAAAATGTTAAGGAAAATGTAATTTCCTTAAGCTTAATCTAGGCTAATTAAAAGGTGTGTGCATACACATTAGCAAAAATTGACCTAGATTAGTTAATAATGATATTTTAGACTAATATAATTCTAAATTAAATGCTAAGCTACAAAAGTAAATATTAAAGACAAGGCACTTAGCTCTATATTTGAAGGAGATGAAATAATTTTGTCAATGTGTTGGATTCTAGATGGTTTTGGATAAAAATTGAATGATCATAGCTTCAACTTGGGATTTGAACATTTCATTTACTTTATCAGGGGTTTCAAGTCTATAGGTTTGGGACACTTTCATAAATGCAGATCTAACCTAGAAATATGCAGTCTTGATTCTTATTGCACATAATTTACCTCTATTTTCTCTACTATATGAATTTGTAATATTTATAAATATATTTGAGGGTCAGTATGTCATTAATTTAGTGCACTAAACTAAAGCATTCGTCCCTTAAATACATATGATATGATTGAATAAGCTTAGATGAAATAAGATGATAAATGAATGTATTTAAATAAAAGGACATAGTAATAAATCACACAAATATGTGTTAAGATGGTCCTTGGCAAGAGAGAAATTGGTGGTAGTTAACAAAATTTTGACTTTAAATTTTAGGGGTCAAGTCAATGGTTGTAGTGTCAACTCCATATGTATTGAAATGAACTAGGACATGAAGATGGTTAGAACAAAGTGAACAAAAAATGTGGTGCATGAATACAAATAATGAATGTGTAATTTGGGAGAACATGTTAGAATATGTACATGTATGGATAAGGCATAAGATTAATGCATAGAGATATTTGCAAATAGATGAGTTAAAAGTATAGGAGAGAGACCAACTTTACATAAAATTGCATCATTTGTTATAAATGTATTAAGCCATTCTCTCAAAATAAATATAAAAATAAATAAGAAAATTAACATGTATATGCAAATTTCACCATCACAATATAAAATAGACTAACTAAAACTCTTTATTTAAACTATTGAAAACTAGAGAATTTGTAATTTAATATCATTAAAATAAACTATATATATTAACTATATCCAAGACATTGATAAAATACTACCCCAAGTTATACAAAAATAGGTGAGGCACCAAACAACATTGATTAAAGTAAATAAATATTTTTATTTGATTATAATAGCAACCCAATAATAAATTTTATTTATTATGGATAAGTACTTTTGACCAAAGATATAAACTAAAAAGAGTGATTTTAAAACAGCCATACCTTTTTACAAAGACCAATAAAATTATATCATATTTTCTCAAACATAATCAACAACATATAACAAACCATGCACATTCAACAAAATAACATCAAACTAACATCCCCCACTACAGGGGTATGGATGAAACAAATAGGACAAACTACCTAATAATAAGTATGAAGAGATAGATCACTAATGGTGAGCCGGAGTGTGAACGGGAAGACGCATGGGAGCGGGCATTTGAAATCCTCAGAGGGAAAGGAGGATTATGCGAAGGATGATGGTGATCCAGGAGCTGCTATGAGAGTTTTGGTTGTGATGCAGGTTGGCCTGGATCCTATGGTTTTTTCTGGAATGGTTTTTGTGGCAGAGATTCTGGTGACAACGTCACTGGAGGGGTCTCTGTCTTTTCTATCTGTGGGTTGGGTCCTACACTTTCTTGGATGGGTTCTGGGTTATAGTGGGTGCTAGTTACTCCTAGTTGGAGTGCTATTTTTTGTGCTTTCGAGGGATACCATGTGTCTTATGGAGACACTGGGTTTGTTGTTTTCATTATGGTGAGCAGGGGTGGGGGTTGCTTTGGGATGGCCCTAATTGTAGTTGTTGGTGTGTGCCTTTGCTGTGTTGATGTGCACTCTGTGACTCTCCCCTTTGTTTGGCTGGGAGGGGTTGTTCATGGTGTGTTAGGAGAAGGCTTTGTTCTTCTCAGGTTTTTTGGTGCTGAGTTGGGAAGAGGTGGCTCTTCTATTGGCTTGGAGAAGCTCTTTCATCCTCATGATGTTAGAAGGGTTTAATTGGCTTCTTTGGATGTTTAGGATAAGCATTGGCTATTGGAGGTGTGGCACATGCTTGTGCTACAAGGCTCTTGGAGTTTGTTTTTGTCTCTTGGGTTTTCTTTTAGAGCTTTTGGGTACTCATTGTGGGTTCTCTTTGCTGTGGAAAGTGTTTTTTATGATGGAGTTTCAGTGGTTCCTACTGGGTGGTGGGTTTCATTGGCTTCTCATGTTATTATTGGGATCTCTATTAGAGCTTTTGGTTACCCTTTTTGGCTATCCGAGCTATCTTCTCGAAGGGGGTTAACTTTTGGTTTTGGCTTCAGGATTTCTCTTGGAGGAGTCCTCTGTTATTGGGCTTGACTTGGAAGTTGGGTAGTGTTTTAAGCTGGTGGGGTAGATTGCCTTTCCCTCTTGCTCCCTTGGAGATCTATGCTGGTTTTGTTGTGGTCTCTCTCTTGGAGCCCCTACATGCTCAACCAAAGGATGGTGTGTTTCCCCAGTCTTCAGGAGCTTTGGATTTCTTCCATTTCCTGTGCACTATCTTATGTGGAGGAGAAGACAACTCTTGCTAGTCAGGAGTCATTTCCTATTGAGTTAGAGGTGGGTGTGTTGGATGTGGATGAAATTCCTCTTCTCTGGTTTCCTCTGATGGAATTCCTATTGAGGTGGAAGTTTCTCCTATCGTGGTGGAGCCTACAGTTGCTGGAGAGGTTTTCTTTTGGTGTTTTGGGTTTTCATAGTATCCTCTCCTATAGAGGGGAGCTCAGTCCTCTTGAGTTGGAATTGGAGTTGGTCTATGATGTACTTGGGTGCTTCCAGGGGTGTTTCTCCTCTTGTGTGCTGGTGTTTTTGATTAAGAGGTTAGGTTTAATGGTGGTCTTTTCCATTAAATTTCCTTTTCTATTGTTGGGTGTTGGTCTATTGTTTCTGAGTAGAAGGTTGGCTACTGCTTTGCAGTTCTGTTTCCTGAGTGTTTCAGGTGGTTTTTACAATAAAAAATTGGGTGGTGTTTTTGGTCCCAAATAAAACTAGGTTGTTTTTGGGCTTTGGGTCCATTCTTATGTGTCTTTTGTAGCATGTGTTGTCATGTTAATCTATTACAGGCTGATGTTGGGCTGCTGGTGGTATGTGAGTTATCTTTTTAAGTAGCTTGCTATCGCTGGGCTGATTTATGCTTATTGTTGATATCTTGTGTATCAGATGTCTTCTTTTGTAAAGGGTTTCAGGCCCCTTCAAAACCCATTTTTACCTCTGTTGGAAAAATAAGGATAGACAACTGAGAGGGGGGTTGAATCAATTGTCACAAAAACTTAAAATTTTCTAACTTATCTTAACTTTAATCTCAGATCTGATAAATAAGAAATTAACCACAAACAATCAACACATAAGAGAGATAAATAACACCAATATTTTTTTACATGGAAACCCTGTTAGGGGAAAAACCACGGTGGATGTTAGTCCACCAGATTATACTCTGCTAGAAGTATAAAGAGAAATAATAAGGGGAATGCACATGCATTCAAGCACATTGCCTAGAGCTCATTGCTCAAATACAAAAGAGGACTCACTGTCCAACAATAAAAAATAGGATTAAAATCCAAAGAATATGAATTGAGAAAATAGCTTCTACACAAGCCTGATTACAGTTTCAATTAAGCTCAGAAAACCTTCTTCACACTTTGCTTGATATTCTTCACTCTCTGCTCAGTAATCAAATGATAGAAACACTATTCACACATTTACACTTTCTCTAGCATACATTCACACTTATTCACACACTAACTTTTCTCAACCAATTTCTCTTATATATCTGCTACATGGGATTTCATCACAACTTAGTCGACCAGAAAAATAAAACATATTTTCAATGTCGGCCCAAATTTACATATAAATTTCCAATGTAAATCCACCAAGGTTAGAAAAAACATAGTGGAGACCCAAATTAGTATCTCCAACACAAAATTTCTTTAATTAATTTCACCACAAAGATCCACAACATGGCACCACTAACATGTCAGCCAGGAACAAGAAAAAATGAACATGCACAAAAAGATCTTCGACCATGAGCTCACCGAGAAATGTGGATGTACCACAAAGATAGAGAATGATCTAGTGAAATCCAAGAACACCAAGAAAAAATAGAGAAGCATCCACAACAACTGAGATTTATAGAAGAACACAATATTCATTCAGGAACACTAACAGAGACCGCAAAAACATTGTTAGATAACAACACACTCAAAACTTCATGCCAACCTCTAAAACTTCTGGTAGATGATCTAGATAAACTCAAAAATAAACCCTTTAATCCACAACAACTAATATTCAATGTAAAAAATAGGACACCTTCAAGACCTACACAGTTCCACTGGGAACCTAGAACACTTCCTTTTACAATTTTCTCAATATCCTCGACATATACAACCTCTAGTACACCAAATGCTAATAGTGTTGACATCAATGAAAACCACATATCAACAACCATATCCATAACATCCAACAATCTCCCCCTTTGGCATTGATGGCAACACATGATGTGAAAAATACCATCAACCCAACACACTAACTTCTTTTGCACTTCTCCTCTTGAAAGGATTTTTTCACATTACACTTCTCCCCCTTTGAAATAAATGTAAAATGTAACAATAAACTTTCCATATACACACTTTGAACCACATATCTACTCATTTGAGTACCCCCCCTAAGTAGTAGCCATAGAAACATCAATTCAATTAGAATATAGCAATGAAGTTCATGGATTGATGCAAGCAAATGCATCTTTTAGTTCTTATCAGGAGGGGTAATTACCCCTAGCATTCCTTTGAGATACTCAAAAGTATCCTTTGGAAAAGGCTTAGTAAATATATCTACAATCTATTCTTTGGTAGGAACATACTCTAGTTTGACTTCTTTCTCATTCACTTTCTCCCTCAAGAAATGAAACTTGATTGATATATGTTTAGTCTTAGAGTGTAGCACTGGATTCCTTGAGATATTTATTGCACTTGAGTTGTCACAGTATATGGCAATAGGTTCTTCATATATCACCTTGATATCTCTCAACATCTGTTTCATCCATATCACTTGAGTACAGTTATTGGAAACAACAATGTATTCTGCCTCAACAATAGATAGAGAAATTGAGTTTTTCTTTTTACTTAACTAGAATACAAGCTTCTTCCCTAGGAAGAAAGCATCACCACTAGTAATTTTCCTATCATCTACATCACCAGCCCAATCCACATCAGTATATGCACACAAAGTGAGATCATCATCATTTGGACACCAAAATCAAAATTCAACTATTCCTTTCAGATACCTAAAAATTCTCTTCACAATAGTTACGTGTGATTCTTTTGGATCAGCCTAAAATCTAGCAACCATACATACAACATTCATAATGTCTGGTCTAGTATGAGTCAAGTAGAGAAATCCACTGATCATTGACCTATATCTAGTTTGATTTGCCTTAGGAGAGTCATCATTCTAAGTCAACTTACATCCAATCACCATGGGAGTACCAATAGGTTTGGAGTCATCCATTCCAAACTTCTTCAGCAGTTCTTTCACATATTTGGAATTAGATATGAATATCCCCTTGTCCAACTGTGTAACTTGCAATCCCAGAAAGAACTTCATTTCTCCAATCATACTCATCTCATCGACAAACTTCAAACATAGATCATCATCTCCTCAAAAAATGATATCATCAACAAAAACTTCTATAATTAACTCCTTATCATTATCTAATTTGAAGTATAAGTTGCTATCAGTAGTACCTTTAGTGAATCCAAGCTTCAGTAGGAATTTTTCCAATCTAGCATACTAGGCTCTAGGGGCTTGCTTAAGTCCATATAAAGCTTTCTTCAATCTGCAAACCATATCTTCTTTGTTTGTTAGCTGAAATCCATCTAGTTGTTCAATGTACACTTCTTCTTCTAGTTCCCCATTCAAAAATGCAGACTTTACATCCATTTGATAGACTTTATAGTTCTTGTGTGCAACATAAGCAAGAAATAGTCTAATAGCTTCAATCCTAGCAACAAGGGAAAATGTTTCTTCAAAATCAATACCTTCCATTTGAGAATACCCTTTACATACTAGTCTTGATTTATTCCAGAACACTTTAACTTCTTCATTCAACTTGTTTCTAAATACCCATTTAGTAACAATCACATTTTTGTCTTTAGGCCTCAGAACTAGTATCCATGTGTCGTTATTTTCAATCTGTGTTCACTCTTCCTTCATAGCTTCCAAATAGTGTTCATCTTTGCAGGCTTTAGTGACATTTTTAGGTTCAATCTTGGATATCAGACAATATTCTTTTGCAATTTTTCTTCTAGTTTGCACTCCTTTATTCTTATCTCCTATGATTTTATTTTTAGAATGATTCAGCTTTACATACCTTGGAGTTTTGGGACATTCTTGAAATTTTGACTCTTCTGATCTTTCTTCTACACTTGCACTTGTTTGTGTCTCCAGAATGACTTGATTTACTAGAAAAAATTGAGGTTTCTTCACTAGAACATATGGAATAATCTGAAGTAGATTCTGTGTCTGAGTATTCTTTCCTTGACTTGTAATGTCTTCGTTTGAATCATAACTACAATGTCTGGATGATTTGACAGAGTTCTCATCAACTTTGACACTTTCACTCTCAACCATCTTTCTTAGTCTTTTGTTATAGCACCGATAGGATTTTCTTTTAGTGGAGTAACCTAGGAAGATTCCTTCATCACTTCTTGCATCAAATTTTCACATATCATCATCTCTTTTGATATAACACTTGCTTCCAAAGATATTGAAGTACTTAACAGTAGGCTTGTGACTAAACCATAACTCATAAGGAGTCTTACCAGAATTTCCATTAACATTTACCTGGGTCAAAGTATACACAACAGTGCTTACCACTTCACTCCAGTACATCTGTGACACATTTCCTCCCAGCATCATTATTTTGGCAACATCCAAAATTGTTGTATTCTTTCTCTCCGCAACTCCATTCTATTAAGGGGTTCGGGGAGTTGATAAATGTCTTTTAATTCCATGCTCTTCACAATAAGAGTTGAAATCCTTGGAAATAAACTCACCACCTCTGTCATATCTCAAGCACTTGATTTTCAGACCTTTCTCATTTTCTGCCATAGCCTTGAAACTTTTGAACTTCTCCAATGTTTCACATTTTTCTCTTAAAAAGGAAACCCAAATTATTCTAGAGTAATCATCAATAACCAACATAAAATAGCTTTCTCCATGAATAATTTTGACTTTGGAGGGACCGCAAAGGTTAGTATGTAGCAAATCTAGTAAATTATTTGAATGAAAATGTTTGCTACAAAAAGAGACTCTAGTTTGTTTACCCATCTAACATTCCTTGCAGATTATATTAGCAGGCTTCACTAACTTAGGCAGATCTCTTACTGCTTGAGTAGAACTTATTTTGATAATGTTGTCAAAGTTTACATGACACAACCTCCTATGCCACAACCAACTTTCATCTACTTGAGCAACTAAACAACTTCCATTAGCAGTATTCAGATGAAAAAATATTACCTTTTGTTTGTTTGACTGTTGCAGTGATATTCCCAAAACTTCCACGTATCTTGCATCTTCCATCTTTGAATTGAAGATCATATCCCTTGTGAACCATCTATCCAACACTCAACAAATTGTGCTTCAGGCCTTCAACATAGAGGACATCATCAGTGTTATCCTTACCACCAAGGAAAATAGATATTTTCCACAAATCACACCAGCATTATTATCTCCAAATCTTACAACCCCACCGTCATAGTTCTCTAGACTCACAAATTTTCTTTTATCACCAGTCATATGATGTGAACATCCACTATCAATGATCCACTCATCTTTTTCTTCAACTTGGGCTGCAAGAGATTTTTCATCTTTAGTAGACTCGGCAGCCATAGGATTATCTTCAATGGTAGCAATGAAATCCCATTCATCTTCTTTTCCATTATCTTTATTAGACTTATCATCAGTCACTGCTTCTTCAACAAAGTAGCATCTCTTTTGGAATCTAGACTTTTTAGGCTTAGATCTAGGAACTCTTTTAGGACATCTTGATGCAAAATGACCTATTTTACTACATGAAAAACATTTGGTAGGCAATACATCTTCATACTTACCTTTTCCTATGCCTTCTTGCTTTGCAATCAGTGCTTCCAGTTCTTCTACCTCTCTTTCTTTGTCTTCAAGCTGTTTCAGTTCTTCATCATACTTGGATATCATTCTGGAACTCTCTCCTAGATTATATCTTTGTTTGTTACTTCTGGATATGGTAGCCTTGAATGCAGATTCAGTCTTTGGTGTAGATTCACCAAATTCACTTATTTCAAAAGTAGTAAGCTTCCCGATCAATTTGTCTCTTGTTATCTTGTTTACCGATTTAAACTCTTCAATAGCATGAACCTTCATTTTGTAGGAGGGAGGCAAGGATCTAAGTATTTTAGCCACAATTTCATCCTCATTCAAAAAACCATCGACACCTTTAATACCCATCACTATTTCATTTACTCTCTGCATAAAAGAAGTGATATTTTCATCTTCACCCATCTTCAAATTGTCATACTTTCCTTCCAAGCTTTGTAGCTTAGCCATCTTCACTTGTGCATGTCTTTCATACAAAGTTTCCAATTTCATCCAAATCTCATGAGCTGTCTCCAAAATCAACACATTAGCCATCTTTGAATCTATCAGAGCACCCACCAAAGCTTTAATAGCCCTAGCATTATTTTCAGCATCTTTGATCTCATCAAGAGTTGAAGGTGTAGACATCTAAATTTGACCACTTCCATATGGTCAAAGGCGTCTCCTCAACCATCCTTTTGCTCATCTACTTCATCATTTTTTTCCAGTATTAATTAAATCACTCATTTAATTAATATTTCGTGCCTTATATAAGGTTTCCAAAGTATTTAATTTAATAAATACTTTCCCCCTCTTTCCTCTCTAAATTAAATAAATGTATCACTTTATTTAATTTAGTCATATTATCTTTTGAAATTTGAAATTTATTTTTAAATTCCTCACTTTCTCTCTCAATGTTACATCCTCCAACTTTTGCAAGTTGGTCTCTAATCCCTCTTAACAATATAATCCCCTTTCTTAGTCATAATTAATTTATGATTAAGATGTGCACACCCCTAATCATCATTAGGGTCCCATCCTCCATAATTTCCCACTTGCCTCTAATCTGTCATTAATTTTTCTAATCAAGTACTTGCACAACCTTAATCATTTAATTAGGTCAACCTAATCCCCATATCATTTATGGAATGTGTCCTCAGTCAACTTCATCAAAGACTTTCTCCTTTTGGAGAAGGAACTCCATTCCCCATGTGAATTTTTAATTCACATTTAATCCCCCAATGCATTCCTTGGAATTCAAAATTCATTTTCTCATCCCCATGTGGATATTTGAGGAATTTTTAATTATTCACATGTCCTCTCACCCACATGGGGACAAGGACCTCATTTATGAGGAGATTTTGTTCCAATCTCAAGGTACTATGTACTACCTCCGTGTCATGTACTCTCTTTCCACCTCATGTCCACTCCATCTCTTACAAGCCACTTCACATGCCACATGTCAAGATGTGAGGGCTTGTGAGTCCTTAACTCACCATAGCCCTACATCTTTCCCTTGTTGGTTTAATCTCAACCATCCATTTCCCTAGAGAATTCCAAATTTTCTATAAATACCCCATCTTTTCTCTCATTTTAAGGGAGATCATTTATGCTAGCCAAACTCTTGCAAAATTTTCTCTTGAGCCATACTTAGCCAAATTCTCATAATTGCATCCATTCTCACTCATTTTCCATCCTCATCTCATCCCATAGCTTGCATCTCTTGCCACCAAAGGAGCATACAACATCAAAGTTCGAAGGGCCAACCAAAGGACAACTCAACAAGGTGAAATATTTCATTTTGCTTAGTTAAGTTAATCATTAGGCCAATCTTGAGGTGTAGGGTGTTTTTAGTTCTTATTTGCACTCTTTTTGTTTGTTGTTAATTTTATAACAAGTATTTTCACCATATCACATTTCTGGCATGGCCGGTGGGACCCACAAACAGGTCTCTTTCTTTCACGTTTGCTATTTTTTGACTTTTTGCAGGTGCAGGTTATAGAGGGGCAAACCCAACCTACAGAGGGGTAGACATGACCTTCTTGGGGTGGGCCTGACCTGATAGATAGGTGAACCCTCCACAGGCAGACTCGACCTTTCCCAGGGGAAAACCTGCCCTCCACAGACTCCAGAAAGTGTTTTTGGAAAATTTTTCATAGATAAGTGGACGTGACCTGTAGACAGGTAGATCTGCACTCTAGATAGAAAAACCTGACCTCTAGACAGATGGATTTTTCCTAGACAAATTTTTTGAGAAGGTAAAATTTTAGTTTTTAACACTCCTTTTGACTGTTTTAAGGGTTTTTAACCCCCTAACTTAGGCGCATAGTTTAACTAGGGGTTTCAATTAACTTTGTTTGTGGTGCTTGTTGGTAAGCTATTTGATGTATACAATCCCCTTGCACCATTTGGCGATCCTAGGTGATGAGAAATCATAGCTTACAAAGTCCTTTGAGTCATCCTCTTTTACTTTTATTAGCAGGACTTGCTTGGGGATTTCATCACCCCAAGGGACGATTCCAACCATGCATGCTGAAAGTTGTACCTCAATCCAACCACGTTGTAATTGGCGAAGCATCAAGATGACATGAAGAGTTGGTCCGAGCCTTTAGTATCTCGCTAAGGTTCCCAACTCACGCTTGTAACGGGTTGGTGTTCACGATTTGGGCCTCATGTACCGGTTGTATATCAAGGACTCCTTAGCAACCGTGTTCATCCTAGAATAGAAGACTTTGTCGACCATACCCTTTCTACTAGACGTAGGATTGTGCTGTCTGAATTGTCTTTGTGCGAAACTAGTGATTGTTTGATTATTTGACTTAACCATATCTTTTTCATTGATGTTTGTTATGTTTTGAGTCCTTTACCTTAGTCATATTTTCAAAATTTCAAGTTCAAACCTCTCAAAAAGCAGACTTATCCTCCATGGGCGGACCTGAACCATCCAGGGGTGAACTTGACCTATAAACTATTCCTTTGGACCCTGTTTTATCCATTTTGACCAACTTTTTCTCCTTAGGCAGACCTGCCCTCCTGACAGGTGGACCTAACCTCTAGATAGGCAAACCTAACCTCTAGGGGAAGACCTAACCCATATAGGGGCAGACCTGACCTTTGACCTAGCCCTTTTAGGCTTGTTTTGGCCAAATCTGACCACCTTTTGTTCCACAGGCGGACCTGACCTTTGACCCAGCCCTTTTAGGCATGTTTTGACCAAATTTGACCATCTTTTGTTCCTAAAGCGGACCTACCCTCCCCAAGGGCCTACCTGACCCTTAACCGATCAAATTTTTCATCCGTTTCGTCATTCAGGACCCTCGTTTCACCGTTTCAATCACTCGTCTCCCTGTTTCAAACATTCATACACCTATTTCAAGAGTCCATTCACCATCTTAAAATGTTCATCGACTCAGCTTGAGCATCCATTCACCCATTCAGAGTCCTCATTTACCCATTTCGATCCCACGTTCTGGTCATCATTTCCCCATCTCGAATCACTGACATTTTCGTTACACTCCATTAAAGAAGTTATCCAAATTGACCTAGGTGTGCATCTCTATTCATCATCCATCAAAAACAAATTAGGGAAGTCATCCATCCTAAGTCGGTCATCCTCATCGACCCAATCAATCCACTTCAATCTCAAGTTGGATTCAGTGCCTTTATCATACATCCATCCTTTAGTCGATTAAGCAACACCTAGCATTACCAAGGATCACTCTTGAACTCAATTTTAGATTCTAATCATTATCATTCATCGTAATCAATCTTCAATCCAAATCCAATCATCATATTGTGTAATCCAGGTTGGCCGATTGTCTACCAATCAACTCAATCTAATCTCATCAAACAAATCAATTTCGGATCAATCATCCAAATCAAGCCCATTAAGCCATATCCTCGTCACCTAATCCATTGGGTCAATCCTTTCATCATCATCATCTTGATCATCTTAGCATCTTAATCTATCCCATCATCTTGCATGCCCGTTTAGACTCAGTCACAGACAAGGAAAATGGCCGAACAACAAGCCCACAATTCACAACCAAACATCCCTCAAGATCTGAATAACGTAGCTAATGCCTCTCAAGATCCCCATAACGGTGCGAACATCCCTCGAGATCCGCATAATGGAAAATAATCACAATGCAATATTGATGGTCAAAACACATCACCACCTGGGGATGAGAACATGGTCTACCAACCCGAACTTACATTTGAGGAACACTTTAGTAACCCTACCAATGTGAAAATAACTGACGGCCTATTCGAAAGACATGGGGAAGAAATCTTGGCACATCTCATTGAAAAAGGTGTCAAACTTCTACCAGGTGTTGAATTATCCAAATACAATGGTTTCACATATAACGTACCCCAAGGTTCACAAAACTCACCAAGGAGTTCATACGTCACCAATGTTCCTCCAGTGGAAGGTTGGCATCAACCTGAATTCAGAAATGCTGTTCTATATCCCATTAGCAATCCCCCACATCCTGCAATCTTAGTCATTAGGGATTCTCAAACAATTGATCCCAATGATCCTTTTGCCTTTGGCATGCCACAAAACGTTCCACAACCACCACCACTAATGCTAATGACACCACCCCTTTCAAATCCACCTCCTGTCAGCACTAGGGAAGCCCTTTTACTGCATTGTCTCCACCTTCTAGAGCCATAAACCTACCATCACCTTTGTATGCATCTCCACAGCTTCCCCAATCTAACCTACCACCTCCATTATTGCCACAAGGTACATCCCAACTAAGCACCCCCTTTGGTACCCAACAACCTCCTTTGCAAAACATCCCTACGTTATCTCAGCCGCCCCAACAACAACAACTGCTATATAAACTACCAATGTCTACACAACAACCACCATACCAGTTGCAAAGCAATCTGTCCTGACCTTCCACTCAAACCATATCCCCGTTCCTTGCATCCATCCTACGTCTGCAAGCTCAAACACAATACAACATCCTATCTTGGCCTCCACAACATCTCACATCACATCAAAAACTACCACAACATCATTATTACCATAACCAATAGCAGTCCTAGCAGTAACCACCTTATGTAGCCTCCCAACAGTCGCAACAATACCCTCAGTATCAGCAGGTCAATCCGCAATATCACATCCAAGCTCCTCAGCAGCCTACCTCACATCTTTATCAAACAAATCCATACTATACCTCACAACAACCCCTGTACCAACAAAATCCCTCAGCTTACCAGCAAGGGATGTCATCATCCCACTACCAAAATACATATGTCAACATTCTGATGCTCTCTCAGCAGGATCCTTTATACCATCCATATCCATCCAACCCACCACCAGTCAACTCATATTTTTTAGAAATCAAAGCCGCTCTGAAAGATCTTCAAGCTGGGACTAGAAAACAATCGTTCAAGTTCGAAGACATATGCCCATATCCATTCGATCCCTCCATCTCATTAATCCCCTTCCCTAAAGATTTTGAAATACCAAATTTGGACAGATAGAGAGGGAACAAAGATCCTAAGGCCCACTTGCAGGAGTTCTACTCCTAGTGTCAGGAAGTTATGCACAATGACAATTATCTCTTGTGCCTGTTCCCATAGAGCCTGGCAGGCAATGTCCTAGAGTGGTTCATGAGCCTCGAACGAGGGTCCATAAAAGCTTTTGTGGACCTGTCAGAATTTTTTTTCTCCTACTTCTCCTTCAATTTGGAGGACACTGACACCTTATATCTCCTCAAAGAGAAACAACGTGAGGGGGAAACCTTTGCTAGCTACCTTCAAAGGTGGCATGTGCTAGCAAGCCAAATGAAAACCCCTCTAAAAGAGAAGGACATGGTCACCCTCTTCGTGGAGAACTCTCATCTTGACATGGCTCATACTTTTAGGTTACACCATGTCACCACTTTCACAGAGATAGTGGAAAAGGGATCCATCCTTTAATGTGCCCTTGTTTCCAAAGGGCACATGAAGATACACAACCATGACAAAGAAAGGCCATTCGGTGATAAGGCATGTTTTTGGAACAAGAACAAGAACGCAGTGAATGACAATGTCACTGATACTAAACATGTTCAGATGGCTTATACATCCCAGAGACAACAACCATCTGTACCTAATGCCATATCCGTACCACATGGGTCACCTCTCCCTCTTGAACAGCCAAACTAGAACAGTCAGGGGAATGCTAAATGCCAGTATGCTCAATTAGGAGAACCCTTGAGTGTCGTCTTCAATAAGTTGTTATAGGTCAACTATCCGATCACCTACCCTGTCACCAAACCACTTGATGAATCCAAACCTAAACCTGCATGGTTTAGGGAAAATGAATATTGTGAGTTCCATAAAATCAAAGGACACACCCTGAATAAGTGTCGATGTCTCAAAAACTATGTCCAAGATTTTATTTAGCGAGGAGATATCAAAGTTGACACCAATAAAGCTTCGTCATGCAATGCTCAATTGCAGATATATCAAAATGCCTTTCCAAACCATAATCAAGGCATGGGCACCTCCAACAACAATCCGCAAGACAACAAGACAAATAACATAAGCTATAAGAATGTGCCCCTCAATTACGATGGTATTGTCCATTACATTGAGAGCCTACAACAACAACACAAATAACCATAATCAAGGCGCGAGCACCTCCAACAACAATCCCCAAGACAAAAACAAAAATAACATAAGCTATAAGAATGTACCCCTCAATTACGATGGTATTGTCCATTACATTGACCTACAGACAGACGGACCTACCCTCCAGATAGGCGGACCTACCCTCTAGATAGGCAGATTTTCCCTAGACAACATTTTTCTAGAAGGTGAAATTTCATCTTTTTAGCACATTTTTGGTTATTTTAAGTGTTTAGGCACATAGTTTAACTAGGGTTGTCAATTAACCTTTGTTTGCGTTGCTTGTTGGTAAGCTATTTGATGTATCCAATCCCCTTGCGCCATTCAGCGATCCTAGGTGACGAGAAATCATAGCTCACCAAGTCCTTTGAGTTATCCTCTTTTTTCTTTTCTTAGCGGGACCTGCTTGGAGATTTCATCACCCCAAGGGACGATTCCAACCAAGCGTATCGGTGGGTATATAAAGGAGAGAGAGCAAAAACTACATACCTCAATCCAACCACGTTGTAATTGGCGAAGCGTTGGGATGACATGAAGAGTTGGTCCAAGCCTTTAGTATCTCGCTAAGGTTCTTGACTCACACTTGTAATGGGTTGGTGTTCATAGTTTGGGCCTCACGTACCGGGTGTATATCGAGGACTCCCTAGCAACCATGTTCATCCTAGAATAGAAGACTTTTTTGGCCATACCCTCTCTACTAGACTTAGGTTTGTGTTGTTTGAATTGTCTTCTTTGTGCAAAACTAGTGATTGTCTGATTAATTGACTCAACCATATCCTTTTCATTGATGATTGTTGTGTTTTGAGTCCTTTTCCTTAGTCATCCTTTCAAAAGTCAAGTTTAAACCTATCCAGGGGTGAACCCGACCTCGAACAGGAAAACCTAACCCACTTAGGGGAAAACTTGACCTTGAACCAGCCTTTTCTAGCCTCTTTTGGATAATTTTGACCAACTTTAGCTCCATAGGCGAGCTTGCCCTCTAGTTAGGTGAACTTGCCCTCTGGACAGGCGAATTTGCTCTCCCGACAGGCAAACTTGACCTCTAGATAGGAAATCTTTCCCTATGGATAGGTGAACTTGCCCTCTGGTCAGGCGAACTTGCCCTTTGGACAAGAAAACTTTCCCTTTGGACAAGCGAACTTGACACCTAGATAGGGGAACTTGAACTCTAGGGGTGGACCTGTCCCTTGATTGATCAAAATTTTCATCTGTTTCATCATTCAAGACCCTTGTTTCACCGTTTTGATCACTCATCTCCCCGTTCTGAACATTCGGGAGTCCATTCGCCAACCTAAACGTTCATCCACTCAGTTTGAGCATCCATTCACTCATTCAGAGTCCTCATTTACCCATTTCAAACCCATGTTCTGGTCATCATTTTCCCATTTAGGATCATCGGTATTTCGTTAAATTTCATTAAAGTAGTTGTCCAAATTGACCTAGGTGTTTGTATGTAATCATCATCCATCAAAAATGACTTAGGGTAGTCATCCATCTTGAGTCGGTCATCCTCATCATCCCAATCAATCCACTTCAATATCAAGTTGGATTCAGTGTCGTTATCATACATCCACCCTTTAGTCGATTAATAAACACCTAGCATTACCAAGGATCACTCTTGAACTCAGTTTCAGATTTCGGTGATTATCATTCATCCTAATCAATCATCAATCTAAATCAAATCATTATATCATCCAATCCAGGTTGGCTAATTGTCTACCAATCAACTCAATCTGATCTCATCAAACAAATCCATTTTGGATCAATCATCCAAATCAAGCCCATTGAGCCATATCCTCATTGACTAATCCATTGGGTCAATCCTTTCATCATCATCTTGATCATCTTAGCATCTTAATTTGTCCCATCATCTTGCATGCCCATTCAGACTTGGTTGCAAACAAGGAAAATGGCCGAACAACAAGCCCACAATTCCCAACCAAACATCCCTCAAGATTCGAATAGCACAGCTAATTCCTCTCAAGATCCCCATAATGGTGTGAAAATCCCTCGAGATATGCATAATGGTACTTCATCACAATCCAATATTGATGGTTAAAACACAGCACCACCCGGGGATGAGAACATGGTCAACCAACCCGAACTTACATTTGAGGAACACTTTAGTAACCCTACCAATGTCCAAATGACTGACCACTTGCTTGAAAGACATGGGGAATAAATCTTGGCACATCTCATTGAAAAAGGTGTCAAACTTCCACCAGGTGTTGACTTATCCAAATACAACGGTTCCACATCTAACGTACCCCAAGGTTCACAAAATGCACCAAGGAGTTCATACGTCGCCAATGTTCCTCTGTAAGGTTGGCATCAACCTGAATTCGACAACGCCATTCTATATCCCATTAGCAATCCCCCACATCCTACAATATCAGTCATGGGGGCTCCTCAAACAACTGATCCCAATGATCCTTTTTCCTTTGGCATGCCACAAAACGTTCCACAACTACCGCCACTAATGCTAACGACACCACCCCTTTCAAATCCACCTCCTATTAGCACTAGGGCCAACCCTTTTACTGCATTTCCTCCACCTTCTGGAGCCATAAACCTACCATCGCCTTTGTATGCATCTCCACTGCCTCCCCAATCTAACCTACCACCTCCATTATTGCCACAAGGTACATCCCAACAAGGTGCCCCCTTTGGTACCCAACAACCTCCTTTTCAAAACACCCGTACGTTATCTCAACTGCCCCAACAACAACAACTGCTATATAACCTACCAATGTCTGCACAACAACCACCATACCAGTCACAAAGCAATCCGTTCCGACCTCCCACTCAAACCATATCCCCATTCCTCGCATCCATCCTATGTTCATGAACTCAAATACAATACAACATCCTGTCTCAACCCACACAACATCTCACATCACATCAAAAACCACCACAAGATCATTATTACCATAACCAACAACAATCCTAGCAACAACCAGCTTATGTGACCTCCCAACAGTTGCAACAATACCCTCAGTATTAGCAGGTCAATCCACAATATCACATCCAAGCTCCTCAGCAGCCTACCTCACATTTTTATCAGACAAATCCATGCTATACCTCACAACAACAACCCATGTACCAACAAAATCCCTTAGCTTACCAATAAGGGATGTCATCATCCCACTACCAAAATCCATACCTCAACATTTTGACACTCTCTTAGTAGGATCCTTTATTGTCCTACCATCCAACCCACTACCAGCCAACTCAGATCTATTAGAAATGAAAGCTGATTTGAAAGATCTTCAAGCTGGGACTGGAAAACAATCGTTCAAGTTCGAAGACATATGCTCGTATCCATTCGATCCCTCCATCTCATTGATCCCCTTCCCTAAACATTTTGAAATACTAAAATTTGACAGATACAGGGGGAACAAAGATCCTAAGGCCCATTTGTAGGAGTTTTACTCCCAGTGTTAAGAGGTTATGCACAACGACAATTATCTCTTTCACCTATTCCCACGAAGCCTGACAGGCAATGCCCTAGAGTGGTTCATGAGCCTCGAATGAGGGTCCATAAAATCTTTTGCGGACCTGTCAGAAAAATTTGTCTCCTACTCCTTCAATTTGGAGGACACTGACACCTTAGATCTCCTCAAAGAGAAACAACGTGAGTGAGAAACCTTTGCTAGCTACCTTCAAAGGTGGCATGCGCTAGCAATCTAAATGAAAACCCCTCTAAAAGAGGAGGACATGGTCACCCTCTTCATGGAGAACTCTCATCCCGACATGGCTCATATTTTTAGGTTACACTGTGTCACCACTTTCATGGAGATAGTGGAAAAGGGATCCATCCTTGAACGCGCTCTTGTTTCCAAAGGGCACATCAAGATACACAACCATTACAAAGAAAGGCCATTCAGTGACAAGCCATGTTTTTGGAGCAAGAACAAGAACACAGTGAATGACGACGTCACTGATACTAAACATGTTTAGGTGGCTAATACATCCCAGAGACAACAAAAATATGTACCTAATGCCATATGCGTACCACAGGGGGAACCTCTCCCTCCTCAATAGCTAAACTAGAATAGTCAGGGGAATGCTAAATGCCAGTATGCTCAATTAGGAGAACCCTTGAGTGTCATCTTCAATAATTTGTTATAGGTCAACTATCCGATCACCTACCCTGTCACCAAACCACTTGACGAATCTAAACCTAAACCTGCATGGTTTAGGGAAAATAAATATTGTGAATATTATTGATCAAGGAGATATCAAAGTTGACACCATTCAAGCTTCGTCATCCAATGCTCAATTGCAAATATATCAAAATGCCTTTCCAAACCATAATCAAGGCGCAAACACCTCCAACCAAAATCCCCAAGACAACATCACAAATAACGTAAGCTATATGAATGTACCCCTCAATTACGATGGTATTGTCCATTACATTGAGCAGGTAGAACCCTGGGTATCTATGATACATGTTAAAGCCAAAAACCCTCAATGTGCTATTACTACACGACGAGCCTGCATCACTATCCCTGCGGCCTCCGCACCCACCCAGCCAAGTTTTGTAAACTCTAAGTACAACATTCTAGATCACTTAGGGAAGACCCCTGCTCAAATATCAATCTTGGATCTGCTTAAATATTCTCTTGTACATCAAAAAATCCTCAACATATCCTTACAAGAAACCCATGTACCTAATGACATCGATCCCACAGGATTCCATTATTTGGTATGACATTTGGCATTATCTTACCAACTACACTTCAGTTAGAATGACATGCCAAATATTGATGCCAATCACAACCACCCCTTGCATATCAAAGTCTTGGTTGCCTGTTATAAAATTAAAAGGGTCTTTGGTAGATAATGGATTTTCCCTCAATCTATGTACTCTAAAATTCATAAAATAGGTGGGGTACACTCAAGCAGATTTAAGTAATCAAATCATCATGATCAAGGCCTATGATAATGCATAAAGAAATTCTGAAGGAATTATCAGTCTTCCTATCCAGGTGGGACTTGTAGTTCAGTACACTACCTGTCATGTCCTTGATCTAGACTTACCATATAATCTCCTCCTTGGTTGCCCATGGTTCCATGCTATGCAAGTCGTCCCCTCCACGTACCATCAATGCCTAAAATTCTCGGTTAATGGACAAGAGATTTCCATTTATGCTGACCCCCAACCATTTGAATACTGCCGTGCTTTAGAAGCGTCATTTCCCAATTTACATTATTGTCCTAGGGTTGAAATGAGGGCATCTCAATCATCATCCACTAATCCACCCTACACCACAACAACCACTCTCTCTTTTGCTACCAATCCTATAGTCAAAAAAGTCTAGAGCATTGACAAAGGGTGTAGTGAATATGAAATGCATACTGCTCTTAATGTATCAATCATGCCACCGTCACCACATGAGTACAGTAAACCTTCACATGCTACTCCAAAGGAAGACAAGACCATCACCTTATATGTTAAAAACATCCCTACCACCACTTTCTGGTCTCCTACAATAAAAAAAATGAACCAGAAGAAGATATCAGTCAGTGGGTATACCGTGAAGAACCCCATGTTGGTTCCATTTTATAATGTAACCAGGTTTGTTTTCTAATCTACCTATCGAATTGCCAATTCCAATCAAGGGAAGCTCGAAGGACTTGGACCAACTAACGAGGACTTTAAAAAGCCTTCTACACTTCAGGAACTACAAGACCCAAGAGGGTGATCCCTTAATGTGTTTACAACCTCTGCACCTTTATTATAAACAACATTAACAATAATAGATAATCTCTCTTAATAGCTCAACACGATAGGATAATACTGAATTAAATTGGTTGTTCATCTGTAATATCAACTATCTGGAGCATGAGATAACTACAACACAATCCATAGTATAAGATAGTCATTGATTTGCAATTTGTAGCAAGCTCTAGGAAAAGACGAACAAATGCTGAATCATATGGGTAATTACAACTTAGATCAGTGCCATATATCCATTGCAGGAGTCAAATTCATAAGCATCTAAAGGTAAATGAAAAATTTAACACATAACATATGAAATCCTTGACGAAATTGCATTGTAATCTCATCAATATGTATTCTAACTCAATACTACTTATCAAATCCTTACATAGAACACATCTGCCTACAATCCCAGTCAAGCATTTTAATTAATTCCTTGAATTAAAGCTAAAATAGAATCATACACACCACAACGGTGAGATGAATGAAACAACCCTTTGTTATTTTATTCAAAGTTCAGATATGCATGTACAATCGAGAGACATGAGCTTGAATTTATCATTTCAACTCAAATGCTAGTACTATTATACAATATTAAATCCCAATGAACTCAAAACCTGTTGCAGAATGACTCAAAACCTAAATTGCATTTTTCTCTAAAACCATCAAACTTTACAATTTGCTCTGCAACTTCACCTAGACTCGACCCAAAAATTATCTAACTTGCTAACCCATACTTTTGGCCTTGAAATCCTTCTTATAGAAAATGAAGGAACAAACAAGCATCGGGCCAGAAAGTGCACATGTCACCAGCCAATTGGAGCACTTGGTGACATTCCAAAAATTGTTACAACAACAATCACCTTGGAGAATATTTTCGCTCATCATGTCAACTGAGGAAAGTTGATGCAACAACAAAAAACACAAGAAACCTGCGCTAAGACTGCCACAAAGAAAAACCAGAAACCGTTGTAATTGCAACATCTGATTTACCACATGTTAGTAGTCCATTCCTTTATTCTTCCTTATTCAAATTTTTAGTTACCCATTTCTGGGATTCTTCATCAGTCGGCCAGCCAAAATTAATTACCTCATTCACCTTGGCACTATAAGGTGTGTATTTTACCGCTCTTTATTTGCATCCCTTTGAAAAGATTCCAAAAATAAGCTGGTACTAATAATCTTATCCATATAGCTCACCAACAAATCATAATCTGAGTCATCACAAATTAATTTAATTTGATTTTTGATGACCTCACTTGCTTGATCCTGCCATTGCTAGAGTGACCTGATTTTCCCCTGCTCATCAATTATATAAGGTAACAATGTGTTACCCCAATTATTAAAATTCCTCACCAATTCCTTGATCTTCCTACTCAAATCATTTGGTAGGGTCTAAAAACCCTAGAATGACTTAACTAATACTTGAGTAGGCTTTAATGATTGGGGCCTATTATTTGTATCAAACCTTGAAGCCTTATACATGACATCCAAATCACTTGCCCTAGGGATCCAATTTTCAATCAATGGTATCACTACCTCTTGATCCCTATCAATATTCTTTATTGCATCTAACAACAAAGAATATAAAGAATGTATAGATGGTAATTTATTATCAACCTTTTCATTTAAATGTCTTAAGATAGTAGTAACAATCTCCTTTTGCTTTAAAAGAGATCCCTCCTCACTTACCTTTACTGATGTTTGTAATTCATCAATTCTTTGCAAGAGTTGCTTCTTTGTAGGATCAACAGAGCACTTTGTTTCTTCATCAATTTCCTCTAAAGATGGGGTGAGGGCAATATTCTGACTGGGAGACCCTGGTGTGGAAATAATTGGAGAGGTAGGAGGCACTGACCCTGCTGTGGAAGGTAATGTATTGGTTCCTGGAGCGCTTGATGTCTCCCCAATCTATTGATACCTAAACCTTTCCACCTTAGTCTGCAACTCAACATTTTTTTGCTACATCTTGCTGTATTCTTCAATCAAAAGGTTGTACTTCTCCATTAGGCTCTTCTTTTCAACCTCCTCCTGTTTAGTAGTCTTTTGGGCCAATTTTTCCACATTCACAGTCAAATTAGTGGCCTCGGTGGTTGAGGTCTCTGAAGCTCTCTTTATTATTAATCCTCCTTTGAAATTTGAATTAATATCAATAACATTTGGATTTCTTCCTTGAGGGGCCAATGCCCAAATTTCCAAAGTTTCATATTCCTCACTAAAGGCAGAATCTTGCAATGTTGCCTTGACTTCCTCTTCGGAGTCTTGCAAGGGATGCTTAGACTTTAGAATAGCATTAAATGCTACAACATTTGAAATGTCCCATTTAGGAAGAATCAATACACCAACCCGACTCACTAGTTTTCTTCCTTCTTCAAGAGTGATGTTCTTAAATTCTTCCATTAATTAAGCTTTCACCTCCTCATCATTCTCTTGGTTTGACCTGTCAGGTCTTAGTTCTCTTCTCTTCTTACATTTATCTTGATATTCTTCAAATTTCATCCTCCATACCAATTGTAAGAATACATGAGTTTTTACAAATGTATTGTCATCTAGAAACTCCTTGCATGCTTCCATTCTTGTATCTTGTACACTTTTTCCTTTCATATCTAAATCAAATAAAACTAATTCAGCTAGCCTAGGAGGGGAAGGCGTACCAACCTACATGTCTTGATCAGTAACAATAATTTCATCCATCAGATCCTCCTATGGTTGATCAATCCTTTGTCTTTTAGGGCTTGGCTCAGATGGTGGTGATGAGGGACTATCTTCTGGTGATGATTCTAAGTCAATGATTTTGATCGCCCCAGGCACTTTGAATTTTGGACTTGATTGTGAAGGAAACTTCATTATTTGCTTTCCTTTTTTTTCCACTTCTTCCTTATCACTGCTACTATCCTTTTTCCTCCTGTAAATGGGTCTTTTTGTGGTAGGCTAATATGTTGGCCTTATTTCAATTGGTCTGGCACCTTGTTCTTTTACACCCAAACTCAATTCTAAGTTTATCTTCTTGGTTCTCAAGGTGCCCATAATATCCTTGAAGTTCTCCGTCAGAAAATCAATTTTCTTATGGTGGGGAATAAACTCCAACAATGGATCATATTTTGGATCCATTTTGTGCAAAATATCTAATAGCTTATTATAAGCTATCCATTTCTCCTTGTTCAAATCCTATTTATTTAGGTCGAACTCATTTCTAATCAGGTCCTCAGGAAAGTTGTATTCATGCAAAAACTTGCTAGCTTTTATTCGTTGTCTAAAAAGGGAAAAGAAACCCTCAGGATCATGTTGCCACTTTGGACCACACTTCAAATGGTAATCATCAAATAATTTCTCAAAATGCACCCAACCTCCTTTTGAAAATGCAAAATAAGACACCATTGTATAATCAGGGAAAAATGTTCCCTTACCCCTCCCAGTGAGGTTGTCCTCATGGATACAACCTATTTGCCACATAACTTCTGCAAACCCCACTCTTGGTGGCACATTGTACGACAGTATATGAGGGTTTCCTTGAAAACAATACACCCTCAAAATAGTGCTGAATGGATATGGGATAATGTCACCCCAGTTATGGAAAACTCTTAATTCTAGTTTCCTCCCCTTTGGCTTGAAGAAATCATGTAATTCCTTAGGGATCCTAGGTACATTCACCATCAATCTAGCCCTCAATCTGGAAGCAAAGCAATTATCAAATTGCACATAACTGGTGCTTTCCTTATTGCAAGATAAATTTGCAACCCATAATTGTACTGGCAATCCTTTTCCATCAATTGATTGCCTTAATTCCATCTTTTCAGAGAAGAAATCAACATTCTTGAACAAAAACATATGCATCAACATTGAATACCAAAATAATTGAGTATCGATGTCATTTTTCTGCAGCTTTGATAGCCCTTCATGTATCCTCTCAACCAAGAAAGAAGCAAAGTCATATGTCACAACAAAGTTAGGGTGTTGTATTTGCACCCCCATGAACATGTATGCAATGGGTATCACCGCACCAGGAATGGAACCTAAAATTTGACATAATGAATAGAAAGTAGCCAAGAAATGATTTGCAAAAATTTTTAATCTGAAAGGTTCCTGGTCACTGGGGCTCATATCAAATCTTGAACCTCCTACCCTAGCCAAATGAGGTGGAAGCAACTTAGCTCTAAAAAGAGACTTCAACTTTGCATATTCTTGCTTCATTTCCTCAAGATTGATAGGAACCAAGTCTTCAGTTGGTTCACTCAAGTCAAAAATCTGTTGGATATCATCTCTGTTAATGCTTAGTAAAACCCTTCCATCATTATCCCTAATTGCCTATGTGACAGGTTCATATCTTGTGGCCACTGCCCTAGGTAGGTCTGCATCAGGGAACACATTTGGTACCACCAGCTTTCCCAAATGATACATCTAGCCGTTTGAAAAGGGGTGAGGAAAATTCCTCAGTCGATACCACAATCTGAATATTTCCAAGCCTGTGAGAGGAACCCTAGCATCATCTATGTTAGAGAAATTGTATACTAACCCTTCCCCCAGGATTTTCTCTCGCATCAGAACCAATCCATTATTTCTATCATTCATTGACAAGGGCAATTGATCCAAGAAATAATTTTATAGGTTTCTTTTTAAATAGTCAATTTGGCCATAATGTTGCTTTGGCAATGCCAGCTCGAACAAACTAGGGCCTCTTTACAATGTAACACTTCAAATAGCTAGGACTAACCAGAGATAATAAATTATAGAAGAAAACACTGCAATTTCTCACAACTATAATTAAACTATAGCGCTAACACGTTTATCAAGAAACTCAATGACAAGTACAACAAATATTTTCCTAGATTCAAGTGTAGAATGACTAGAAGACACAAAAAAATAAAGTCACAACTTTGTTCATAGAAATCCAAAATTCTAGTTGTAAAGATTCACAACTTCGCCTTTAGCTCTGAAACTGCTCCAAAAAATACTTGAATGCCTTGTGATCAAATCATGCTAGTAGGTGTCTCATCTGCCATTAAAGCTCATTCGTGTGCTGCATGAATGACTCCAACCATATTTGATGTAGATTTAAATTTGAGTTGTCGATCTTTTAGTTAGATCAAATCATCGAACGATCGCCTTCAAAACAAGCTTGCACAATCACCAACATGGCAATAAAGGACCCACCATACCATATGCTACCAAGGAAGTCCACATGGCAGTTGCCTATGATATCGCAATTAGTAAAGATCCTGCAACTTTGGATCATGCGATGGCGGGCAACCGTAGATCTTGAGCATCAGTGATCTTCTTCATTCAACACAGTCGCCAACCTTATCATTAACCATCAAGCAACTTTCCCATCTAGATTATAATAGATCCATTGATTTGAAACATGTGCATCATAAAAACACTTTAGTAACCCGTATTCTAATGTATTAAGGCCAAATTAATTTACCATGGTACTTCCTTTATTCTTTCGGCTTCATCAAATGAGACACATGGCACCCGCTAGTGATATCACGATCAGTAAAGATCCTATAACTTTCGATCATGTGATGGTGGGCAACCGTTGACATCTAATGATAATTAATCGATGGTCAACCAAACCTATCCACTTTAGCCTCACCGGATGGGACACATGGTGCCCACCCGTGATATCGTGATCAACCAAAGTAGTGTGGTGGGGTCATCGTGGGATGGTGGGGAACGACTAAGATCAAATGATAGTTGATCAATGGTTGCGCGAATTTCATCCTTCTACAAAACAAACATTTATTAAGAGGACAAGAGGGCATCACTAGGCAGACAATAAAAAACAACATAAGTTGTTTTTAAAATGATGAAACACAGGGCCAACCAAGAATTAGGAAAATAAAACCTTGTGGAGGAAAAAACATTTTAAAATGAAGGGACTCAGCCTAGATGGAACGATAGGACATAAGTCATTTTAAGACCCCTCAAAAAGTAACAGCGGAATAGATCCCAACCAAGGCATAAAATAAACACAATGGTTTTACATGAAAATAAGGCTAAAACCCCCAACCCAAGGAAAATTTTCTGACACCATGGAAGACCAGTGACATAAGGTAGGGAAGGAATGGAACACAAGGAGAAAAAATAAATGAAGTTCCATTAGTGGCTCCATTTGGGGACGTTCATTCCATTGGAATGAAGTGAGAATTCAGAATCTCAAGAAGAGTAGACCAAGATGCAAAGACGACCAAAAAGGGACTGTTCAGACAAAACAACCCAAACTTTGTACAAAATACACAAAATATACAATCCTAAACTACTATTCATGGAAAAGAAAACTTCAAGTGAAGTATAACTTCAAGAACTGTCCATGAACTAGCAGTTCACGAATATCCCCTGTCATATCTTGGAGGAAGTACGAATCTTCACCCCACTTACCATTAATAAAAAATGGACCCAACCACATTGCATCAAATTTCCCATGTTTCCCTTTATCTTCTAGTCTGGCATTCCACATTAAAACCAAATCTCCATCTTTGAAACTCCTTGTAGTTTCCCTCTTGTCATACAAATTCTTTACTTGCAACTACAACTTTGCATTTCTCTTTTGAGCTTCCCTCCTAGTTTCATCTAATTCTATAAGAGCTTTCACTCTCAATTGCATCTCATCATCAATTTCGTTATCATACATCTAGACAAACTTATACATTTCCATTAAGTTATTTTGGGGCAACCTGACATTTATCCCATAAACCAAGTCAAATGGGGCACAAGCTATTGCCTTCTTCACAGTTACCCTAACTACCCAAACTGCTAATCTCATATTAGAATCCCAAGCCTTTTTATTCTGATCCAGGATTATTTTAATAATCTTCATCAAGCTTTTATTGCTTCATGCTACTTGTCCATTCCACTGTGGGTGGTATGGTGATGAATACAAAATTTGGATGCCATGCTTCTCACAAAATTCTATGTATTCCTTAGATCTAAAACACATTACGTTGTTTGACACAATCCTTTATGGACATCCAAATCTAGTCAATATGTTGCTCATCAAGAATTCAATTACCACTTTACTAGTGGCTTTCTTTGTTGGAATTGCTTCCACCCACTTAGTGAAATAATCAGTGGCCACCAATATCCACGAGTGGCCTCCACTAGATTTACATGCTATCTCTCCTACAAAATTAATACCCCACTGCTGGAATGGAGCTTGTACTATAACTAGTTTTAGAGGCAAGTTACCAGAAAACTTTAACTTACCAGAGAAATGTTGACAAGCATCACATGTCTTCACTAGTTGGTGTGCATCCTTAAAAGCTGTAGGCCACCAAAATCCAACCCCCATTATCTTATGTGCAGTTGTTTTAGCCATATAATGTCCTCCACAAACTCCACCATACATCTCACTCAGAAGTTCTTGTGCTTGACCTTGGTCAACACACTTCAACATGACACCTTCTTCATTTCTCCACCAGAGCTTTCCATCTACAATAACATATTTGATAGCATGTAACTTCAATGTCCTTTTCTCATTTTCACTCAAGTTGTTAGGACATTTATTTTTTTGTAAATAATATATCACATCTCTATACCATTCTGAATGCTCCATTTCACATATGTGTGATCTATTTTACTCTTCTAGCAAATTTATCTAGTTTGCTTCCAAATTACTTTGGGCCATAAGCTTGGCCAATCCTTGTCCCCTTACCAATTTAGTAATCTGGACCTCAATATTGAATTTTTGGATCCTATTTATCCACCTACACCTTCTTCCTGACACTTCTTGTTGTGTGAAGATGTCCTTAACAACAACACTAGGCACAAGCAATTACAGTAGCCCCCATAAAATAAGGCGTAAAAGTTTTTACTACTTTTACCAGTGCATATGCCTATTTTTTATTTATATCCTACTTAAGTTCTGCAACTTGTAAATATTTGCTGAGAAAGGCTATAGGCTGTTCAAAACCTTCTGCATTCTTTTGCAATAAAACAACTGCAATTGTGTGGAATGAAGCAAATGATAAAATATGTAAAGGTTTGGAAAAATTAGGGGTTCTTTACATAGGGGCCTCCTTTATTGCTTTCTTAATGGCTTGGAAAGCCTGTACAAACTCCTTATCCCATTCAACTTTGGCTCCCTTCTTGAAAATTTTGGAAATAGGATGAATTATCTCAACAACATTTGTCACAAACCTCCTTAAGAAGTTTATTTGTCCAAAGAAAGATTGTATTCCTTTGACATTTCAGGGTTGTGGAACTTATCAATTGCAAGTACCCTCTCTGGATCAATTTTAACTCCATCCTTGGAAACTATATGTCTCAATAATTTTCCTTTTAGTACTCCAAACACACATTTCTTTGGATTCAAAGAAATATGATACTTTAAGGCTCTAATGAATATCTTCTCGAGATGCTCACAATGATCCTCTTCCTTTTTAGAATATGTTGTCAATCATATTGGTAGATCACCAAAAACAAGTTAATGAAATCTGAGAATGCCACATCCATGGCCCTCTGAAAAGTAGCCCCTGCATTTGTTAGACCAAATGGCATTCTTACATAAACATATGCTCCCCATGATGTGGTGAAAGCTGTCTTAAACTGCTTAGACTCTTTGACCATAAGCTAGTTATAACCAAAAAAACCATCCATCATAGACATTAATTCACATCCTGTCACTCGTTGCAACATGGCTTCCATATTTGGTAATGGATAATTGTCTTTTAATGAAGACACATTCAAATTTCTGAAATCTACACATAACCTGATGTCTCTATTTTTCTTCCTTACTGGTACCAAGTTTGATACCCAAGATGAATGTTTGATTGGCTTGATGATCCCCACATCTCTTAGTTTCATTAATTCTTCTTTCATTTTGGGGGCCAAAGTGGGATTAATAGGCCTTTTCTTTTGTCTGAATGGCTTGGCATCATCACAAAAAGGAATCTCATGTTGTAAAAGATCCTCCTTGTATGCCTTAAGATCATCATAGGACCATGCAAACACATGCCTAAAATTCCTTAATAAGTCAATTAACATCCTTCTCACCTTTGGTGACATTTTCTTTCCAATATACACCTTCTTTGGGGATGCTTCTATTCCAAGATTTATCTCTTCCAAGTCATCAGGATGAGAAATAGTATGATTAGCCTTTGTCTTATCCTAATTATCAAAGACTCTTTCTAGTACAACTAGACCCTTGGGAATTGTGTTTTTCTTTAACTGAATGACCTCATTTCCAAATATAGTATCCTTACCATAAAAATTTTCAACAAAATCTCCAAAGTCAATTTCTTGATTTTCATATTCACCCACACAATTCAAAAATCTTAATATATCATCATCATTATCAAAAACTTGCCAATTTTTTATGTTATCAGGAATAGATGGTCTGGTTTGCACCTCAACCTTTGAAATTCCAGCATAAGTCATATCATCTGGTTTTACTGCAATATTGGCTAATAAATCTGCAACCTTATTTTGACCTCTCTCCATCCATCCTATGCCAAATGCATCAAAGCTCTCCGATTCATCCCAAACAACATTCCTATACTGTTTCAACCTCTTGTTCTTTGATACATACTTGGATCTAACTTGGGAAACCAGAAGCTCAAAATCACCAATTACCTTGAGCTTCTTGATCCCATGTTTTTCAGCCAATCTCAACCCCAATAACAAGGCTTCATACTTTGCCACATTATTTTTGCATTCAAATAACAGAGTGAAAGAGAACCTGAATGTCTTTCCACTTGGTGATTGTAACAAGACACCTGCACCAAACCCTTCTTTTGAACTTGCACCATCAAAATACATAGTCCACAAGTCATCAGATTCTAACAATTGTTTTATTTCTGTATCAATCAATGCAGTCGGCTTATCACAATTGCTAGGGAATTCCTCAACCCTAAATTCATCTATACCAATGTCAATAAAACATGTCATATTTTCAATCAGGCCATGCTCAATCATATGAGGTACTTTTAATTCTCTTTCAATTTTGACGTCCTTACCATCAATGGAGAAAGTAGCAAATGACAAATCACATTGCATATTACTCCCCATTGATGCACTCCATTTTCTTGATAAGAGCATTCCAAAATGAGGTGGAATATCTGTGTAGACATGTAAAATGTACCGATTGACATTGTGCATTTGATCCTGCCTACTAACATCATTTAGTCCTGAATCATCATTCGGTCTAGCCATTGAATCAAATCCCCTTATTTGATTAAATTCATCAATATTCCTCTCTTAATTAAATAAACCAGTTATCTAATTAAGTCACCTCTTCTTGATAATTAAATTAATCATCTTGATCTAATTATCCCTATTTAATTAAATAATTAATTTTATTTGATTAAATCTCTAAAGTCTATCTATTAAATTAAATAAATTAAAATGTTATTTAATTTAATCTAACATCATCTATTTTAATTAAATAAATCAAAATCTTTATTTAATTAATCTCTTATCATATTCCTCTTATATTTGATTTAAACAAATCCACAAATCTAAGTCAAATAGGTCACATCATCTAATCTCTCATTAAATTAATTAACCTTTGATTAATTAATCTCCCATCATGTCCCATCCTCTAGCATTTACCACTTGCACTGTATGAAAATAAATTTAATTGATTTATTAAATCTCTATTTTCTTCAACAAGGCATCTTTTAAGGAATATTCTTCAAGTTTGAATTCAAAATCTAAGTTGACATGTACATCCAACAAGGCATTTACTCTCTCTTACATGTCCTTTGCCTTGAGCCAAGTGGCATTTAATGCATTCTTTCTTCCCTCTTGCATGCCATTTCAACAAATTCAAAATTTAAAAATATGCATTTATTGGCACAATCCTCAAAACCCGCACATCCTCCATCCACTCATAGGTTGACAAGTGGAATCTTGCCATTGGTTGAATGTTAGTCCCACATTGCTAAATTTTGGACATTCATCCATATTCTCATTCCATAAATAAAAGGCTTCATTCCTCATTTCATCATCCACAATTTATGCAAAGTTACTATGCTCAAATATTTAGCCATTTCCATCCAATATCATTGAATCATAGCTAGGTTATGCAGGTTTTTCCATTGGATCATTCATCAAGTATCAAAAAAGTGGATCACTCATCAACATTCATCAACATTCATCAAACTTGCATCATAGGAATTGGGAAAGGTCCAATTTTTACATCAAATTGGCACCAATTCCCCCATGGGATCATGAGTTTGCTAGATTAATTAGGATTCAATCTATTTTATTGCTTTCTCATTGTGTTCTTGATTGCTTTTTTCCTAATTTGAACTTTGTGAATGGATTTCATGGGGAATCCTTGTTCTTGCTTGCAACCTCTAATCTAATGTGTTTGTTCTTATTGTTTTGTGGGTATTAGGATTGGGGTTCACACATTTGGCGCTAGAAGGAGGGAAACATCTCATTTTTAATCATTTTTTTTCTAAAAATTCTACGTTTTTGTTTGTGCACAAGAAAATTCCAACCCTGGAAGCTCAGCGTCGCCATACAGCACTGCTAGTTCTCTAGCGTCGCCATACAACACCACTGGAAATTCAAACTACATCGCTTGACCAACCTGACCTGCGAGTATTTTCAAAAAAATCAAATAGCGACGTTGAGCAAAAGGGCGACACATTTGAGCTCACTGGTTCGGGTATAGGGCACCACTGATTGGTAAGCAGTGCTATACAACGCCGCTAGAAAAATCAAACTGTGACGCAGTCATGGGTTGCGCCGCTGACAGGGAGTAAAAAGTTGAAATTTTATTTTAGCATGTGCTTTTTGTCAAATAATGAATTTATCTTTTGTTTTCTACTTTTTAACCTCTGTATTTTGTAAAATCTGACTGGTTTTATTTCTTGTAGGTTGGATCAATTGAAAACAAAGGAAAGAGAAGCATGATGATGGTATCTCACAAAATCAAAGTGTTTTTAAACACTTTAGTGTTTGTTTAACACTCTTAAGAAACTGTTATCTATTCTTGCTTAGGATACTAATTTTGTTTGGGCTATTAAAAAGAACCTTTTCAATTTTTTTGCAAAGGCTTAAAATGAACATTAGGACTACAACTTACTAGAGTTTATTTTTTTAGTTAACAATTGAACAAAACAACTCTCATTTGTCCTTTGGTGCTTTAAAAAGAACTCACAATTGCTTTGTGACTCTAAAATGAACAAGTGCAACTTTGTCTTCGTGAGGGCTTACTTAAACTAACTTCATTGAAAAAGGACGTATGCGCTTCTCTCGCGCTTTATAGCGATCTTGAGAATCAAAAGGCCTTTTTTGTGATTTTAGGTTGAGATAAAGCAATCACCTCCACAATTCATTTTGGGCTTAAAATTGAACAAAACATTGTGCGAGTGTGAGTAGAGCATTATTGCGTACATTCTCTTTCTTTGTGTTGCAAACAAAGATTGATCGAGTTATGAATATTGTCTTTACTTGCTTTTGTTTATCTTAGAGGGCCTGCCTTGGGGAAAAAGTACTCACCCAAGGGAATGACTCAAGCGGTAACACTCTAAAGCCAAGATTATTTCCAACCAGGATATAAATGTGGGTATTGGAGTAAACGCCAATATCACGCGGTTGGCTCTGATGAGATGGATTTGGAAAGGGAATCTCTCCATATGGGTCAATCTCCATGAATGGAAAGTCCTAATTAAAACCCATGTTTTAGAATTTTCAATATTCTTGATCTATTTGTTGGTGCAAGAATGGTCATTTTGAAGCTGCCCCACACTTTTATGGTCTTTTAGTAGAAATGGAAAGCATGCTATGGGAGTTTCATGGGTGTTGATGCTTGGCTGTCTCGAATGATGTTAATGAGCCGTCGAGGGGAGCCAATGGGGTCAAGCATCTAACCATTCACTAAAGATAAGTGTAGCTAGACTTGTCCAAGTGGGAATCCAACAAATATTGTCTTTCAAATCCATAGGGTTGTAGTTAATCTTGGTTACATAATGCTTTGCTTGTTCGAAAACATCATGGAAACAAACACTTAAACATCATCATCAAAATTTCAAACCCTTTAGGAGACAAATACATTTGACTCAATTCATGTGTTATTGCTTGCCCTTGGAATTCACATCCTTAGAGGTTTCTAAACATTTGGATTACATCTCAATTTGACTACTAAAGTTAAACAATAGGCAACCCTTGCCTTGAATTCATTGAATTTCCACATAACATATTTTGTGGGATTCAAATAAATTAAGACACTGGACATCTAGCTTGAAAAACCTAATCAAAGCAAGTTTTTATAGTAAAATAAAGTCACTAAGCAAAGCTAAACAAAATGAACTCTCGTATGTGTTGAAACCTCACGATTTCCAGGAAAATCAAAATCCCAAAATGAAAGTCCTTGATTCAAAATCCAGAAATGTATACTCAAATTGACCCACTTCTTGGTTATAAAGGTCTATAGAAGCATTGCATGTTCTTCAATATTGAGGTTTAGGTAAGCAAAGTGTCTTTTTTAGGTTCATCTTAAGATCAGAGGAAATCAATTTTTTTTTCTCATCCATCATTCAAACATCAAACCAAAAATCATCTCACCATCACCTTTGGAGAAATCTTGAAATTATCCTTCATGCTAGGCTTTTTGGAAAAAATCAAAATCATCAAATCCTTGAGACAAAATCCTTGAAATCTTTATCAAATCATCTTTGTCTAGGTGTGTGTAGATGCATCCTTTTGCATATACTTAGTCAAAGTTATCAAACCATCTTGTTTAGCTAGCTATATGTAGATGCATCCTTCTTCATGTGCCTTGTTAAATTATCATCTTATTTGAATAGGTGTGGGTAGATGCATCCTTCTCCCTACACAGATTCAAATTATCATCCTTTGAGAAAATCTACCCCTTAGATAATCATCCAACATCTTAGGGTCCATTTGTTCAAATCAAAGAAAACCAAAAACAATCAAATTAAGGGAAATTTAAAGAATCAAAATCAAAATCCAAAACATATCCAAAAGTCCTAAAAGTCTAGCATTCCCCTCAAGATTTATCAAAAGATCAAAACATCCACATCATCCATCTCTTGCATCATCATCATATCACCTTTTGATCCTCAAAATATCCTAAAATTTTCTCCTTTGTGCATAAAGTAAAGATCAATCCAAAGAATTAAGAGATTCATCTCCCATATTCTTGAAAATTGATCCTTGTTTTATGGTTCAAACTAGATCTCAATACAAGAAGAACATGGAAGCCAACAAAGAAACACTCACTTCAAGTGATCTAAGCCAAATTAACGTCGAAATGAATCCAGCCGAATCAAACAATCCTTTGACTATCTCATCATCACAAAACCCACAAGAGGAAAACCAAGGAGAAGATCCTACCCTTGGGATGTCGCATGAAGAAATAACTAAAATGCTCCAAAATTCAGAAAACCATAAAATCATCAACATCATGATGAGGCTTAACCCTTCACTATACATGCTTGAGCTAGCAAAACAAGGGGCCAAATTACCTTTTGATTTTGACGTGATTACTATAGTGGATACATCTTTACCTCCAATCTCATCCACCATCCCCATCTCATCTACACCCCCATCCTAAAACATCACTCAAAGCATTCCACAAATCACATCTTTTGCTCCAACCCAACCCAATATCAATAAGGGAAATGCATTTCTTAATGCTATTCAAACACACCCCCTTGTTAATAATCAAGAGTTGGATGCGAACACCATTCTGGAACAAAACATACCCCAAAATCCATTACATAAGTATGTTCCTCTCACTTTCCATAATCCTAATGATCCATCATCATCATCTTTCCATGCAACACCTCAAACTTCTCTCCTCACAAATTTGCAAGAGGAAGGTGACATGTTCGGACCTCGGGGCATTTTTGACACCACACCCCTCATATTTCCACCACTTTTTCCATTGCCATCATCATACACATCACTCCTTGGTTTGGGGCTCCCACCTTTACCAAATATCAATCAAACCAACATTCCAAACACCAATCAAAACATCATGCCAAACTCTAAAATTTTTTCATCGATATCGCAACAACAGATGACAACTACACAAGCAATCACGACATCATCAACCAACCCCCTAACTTCTCAAAGCATGGTATCTCAAGGACCAAACACATCAACATCACCATCCACCACTCAAATCATCAACACGACATCACCGCTCACCACCACCACAAATGCCATTCCAAATCCACCACCACCCCCACCACCACCACCAACTTCTAGCATATCAAGCCAATACAACATGGCATTGCAAGCAGCTCAGCAAGCTTCTTTTCAAAGGGAATTCCTACAAGTGCAAAAACAAAAAGTTGTGCAACTAGCTACTTAGCAAGCTACTGAAGCTGCCCAAGTAGCCCAAGCTGCATTACAAGCGCAACTTGCTGTACAAGCCCAAACTTTATTGCAACAACAACAACAAGCTGTTCAAGCAGCCCAAGCTGCATTACAAGCACAAAAATCTGCCCAAGCCCAAATTCTATTGCAACAATAAGTGGCACAAGCGCAAGCCCAAGCTCAAGCACACGCCCAATATCAAGCACAAAAGACACAAGCACAACTTATTGCACAAAAACAAGCAGCACAACTACATGCATATCAACAAGCAATAAAACAATATCAAGAGCAGGAAGAAGCAACCTAATTCTCAGCCCAACAACAAGCGTTCCTGGAACAACAACAAGCACAACAACAAGATCAACAACAAGTGTTGTTCATACAGCAGCAAGTGCAAGCATACCTAGCTCAGAAAAATGTGCAAATACCATCAAATAACACACCAACCAACCCACTCATCCAACCCGCAATCGAAACAACCTAGAACACCTTCATCCCACCCCCTAATCCACAAAATGATGTAATGGAACAAATTAGGTTGCTCTCGCAACAAGTGCTCGATCTTCAATCAGGGCGAACCACAAAAACACCAAGCAACTTGTGTACCTATCCATTTGACAGGAGCCTTGTGATGAAACCATTCCCCAAGGGATTTGAGATCCCCAGGTTTGACAAATATCAAGGGACGGGAAACCCTGAAGATCACATTAGGGAATTCCAGGTTCACTGCATGGAAGTCCTATATGATGATACTTAGCTGATGCAGCTATTTCCTAGGAGTTTGGCTAGCGATGCTATGGAATGGTTCTCTCACGTACCTATAGGAATCAAAACATTCCAAGAAATTATAGATGCATTCATTAAAAATTATGCATGCAACATTGCAATGGATGTAAGTCTAGAAGAACTCTCAGCTTTGAAACAAGGTAAGGGTGAATCATTCGCTTCATTCCTACAACGATGGCTATCCAAGGACAATCAAAGCAAATGGACCATGCCTGAGGAACAACAAGTTTTCACCATTATATCCAACCTTGACGGCCCCTTGGAATTTCATCTCAAGGTACAAGGCATCACCACATATGACCAGTTGATCTCCAAGGCGCTCAGCATTGAATGAGCCCTTATGACACAACCCGTGGGATCAACTTCATACCCTGAACAACAAAAAAACTGCCCACCAACCAATTTCAACTATAAACCTCACATGTGGGAAAGGAATAAATTTTTTACTAATGATGGTGTTGTCAATGCCAAAGTAGTCATTAGTGCCTCGAGCCAAAATACACCCGCGCCACAAATCCAAATCCAACACCAAAACAATCATCAAGCAATATAACAACCAAACAACAATCTGACAATTAAAAATCTCAACGATCAAAGGGGACCACCTAAATGGAACAAGAATTACCCCAAGCAAAAGTACACCACTCTAGGGGAACAACTAGAAGTCATCATGAAAAAGATGATCAACGAAAAACTCATCAAAGCTCCCACCTATGAGAATTACCAAGAACCGAATTATGTGAAACCTCCTTAGTATAATGAGAATCAACTTTGTGACTTACATAAAATCAAAGGGCATACCATGAACAGTTGTATGAGGCTAAAAAACATAATTCAAGATCTCATCGATGAAAGAATTATAAATGTGGAACAACCAATGGGAAACCAAGATCTTAAGATATACACAAATCCGATGCATAATCATGGCAATAAAGGGAATAATAATAATAATGATAAGGGGAAAGGCACCCACAAAAATGTGAATCATGTGTACGAAACTGCCATTTCCTCCCTAGATGAATACTACACAGTCATCACCATCAAAGGCACCTATGCCGATTGTGGAGTCACCACAAGAGGCGAAAAAGTTACCATCGCAGGATCATCCTAGCCAAATAGAGTCCCTGCATCTAGATCTGTCGCTAATGGATATAATGTCCTTGATCAACTTAAAAGAATGTCAGCACAAATCTCCCTCATGGAGTTGCCAAAAATCTCATCGGCCCATAAGAAAATCCTTGAGGAAGCGCCAGCTTCATCCACTGTCCCTACAAATCTTGATGCAGAACAATTCCAAGCTATGGTAGGAAATATCATGACACCTAATCCCCTCACATTCTCCAACCAAGATTTCCTTGCTCAACCATCTCACAACCGTGTGCTCCACTTAGAAGTAACATTACAGAAAAGCAAAGTCAAAAGGGTCTTGGTAGATGGAGGTGCGGGCTTGAATATTTGTTCTCCCAACCTCATCAAACAATTGAAAATCTTAGAGGATTCTATCAACAAAGGAAAGGGTATCACAATAAGAGCATATGATGATCAAGAAAGAGTGTCTTAGGGCACAATCAAACTCCCTATTCAAGTAGGGTCTGCTATCATGGAAACCACTTGTAAGGTGTTGGACCTTGACTTTCCGTATAACATCCTCCTAGGATGTCCTTGGATTCATGCAATGAAGGCAATAGCGTCAACTTTCCATCAATGTGTGAAATTCACACATGAGGGACAAAAAATTACCATCCATGGAGATCCCGACCCTTCTCCTATTGCAAAATCCTTGAAGAAAAGTACTATAAACTCCCCCAAGTACCAAAAAATGATGAGGGCCCATCTATACCATACATCGATCCCACCACTCTTGTATCCACTTCTGTGAAAGAGACACTTGCCACTCTCACCATTCCCACCATCTCTGACATTAAGGCCATCATCCAAGATAATGGTTGTGGAAACTACACAATCCCTAAAAATGCTTTTGTGGTAGGAGAGTTACCATAATCTCCTAGATCACGGGTACGTCCACAAATAAATGAGGCTTCCACATCTCAAACGTCTCCTGAAGATTATCCCAACTTTACAAGTTGGGGAGATCTTGGCCAAGAAGTCATTAAGGTAGATCCATCTCATATGCTATATCAAGATGAAAGACCGGTAGCTGATTTACTAATGGATGACAGAAGCAAGGGTCTACAAATGATGCTCGCAATGAGATACGATAGAAACCAAAGACTTGGGAGAAACAACAATGGGCTTATAATACCTATCATTCCAGAGAAGCGAGTGATAACAAATCTTGGCCTTGGATTTACCCCTCCAAGTATAACCATACATGGCTGAAGTACTCCAGTTAGAAGGGTTAATATTCCACCTTAGCCAACCGTAGCAGAACTACGCTTACCAGTATCTAAAGGTAGAGTCATAGATAACTTTACATTTGACATAACCGATGTTTGTAGTAGTAGTGATGACGAGGACCCCACATCTAACCTACCTAGGCTATTAGATACCACTCCTTGCATGATTAACACCCTATCTTTTGAATCAGACCACCAAAATCATGAGATCCACCTAGTATATCCCCAACTCATCGACTACGATCAACGATGAGCACTAGTTCTTGATACATTCGAAAATGATGAGGCACTCTCAAAATTCATACGACTAAGGGATAACATTCCATGTGGGGATCACAAAGCAGAGTTCATAATTGATTTAGATACATATGCCTATTATGGGGAAATGATTGAATCCCTCAGTTGCAAAAGTGAAAAATTAAGAGTAATATCTAAGTCTTTGAGTGAAAACCACACTATGGCACTCTCCGACCAGAAAAAAGTAAAAAGAAAAGATGCATCCAATGGTGAAAACCTCTCTGAGGTGCCCGAGGATGGGGGATTCAATCTTGTTTTCAAAGATATTCATAAAAAAAAATTAGCAGTCCTAGAAGAAAGATGCAATCCGGTTAACCTAGGAACAAAGGAAACCCCACATATCACATTCTATGCAGAATCATTACTATTAGAAGAACAAGAGCTCCTAGCAACCTTCCTAAGAGAGATAGATAAACTTCGAATGGAGCTATGCTGACATGCTAGGACTTGATTCAGAGACCGTGGTTCATCACTTAGCAGTATATCCCAAAGCAAATCCTGTTAAACAAAAACTTCAAAAAATGCACCCTCAGATCACCTTATTAGTCAAAATGAAGCTAAAAAAGCTATTAGATGCAGGATTCATCTGATCGATAGATTATCCAGAATGGGTGTCTAACTTCGTGCCTATTTCAAAACATGATGGAAACATCAGAATCTACATGGACTTCAGAGACTTGAATAAGGCATGTCCAAAAGATGACTTCCCACTTCCAAACATTGATATGATCATCGACATGACAGCTGAACATGAGATGTTGTCACTAATGGACAGATTCTCAGGGTATAATCAGATCATGATAGCTAAAGAGGACCAACATAAAACAACTTTCACTTGTCCATGGGGGATGTACTACTAGAATATGATGCCATTTGACTTAAAGAATGTAGGAGTAACATATCAAAGGGCCATGAGAAAAAATCACATAGCAACCTTAAGTGCCATTTTTGATAGGCTGGAAGAGTACAAGGTCAGATTAAACCCAAAGAAGTGCATCTTCGGTGTATAATCAAAAAAATTGCTAGGATATATAGTGTCAATGAGAGGTATTGAGGTGGATCCAGCAAAGGTAAAATAAATCCTTGAGATGGAAGCACCAAAAACATTAAAGCAATTGAGAGGTCTCCAAGGTAGACTCCAATCCATTCGAAGATTCATAGCATAGTTGGCAGACAAACAAAAACCATACTCTCACCTACTCCACAAGGTAGTAGCATACAAATGGGATACCAAGTGTGAAGAGGCATTTAATAAGATCAAAGAATATCTACTAACACCACCATTCCTGATGCCACCAATTCCAAGAAAACCATTAATTCTCTACGTATCAGCAACAATAATAGCCCTTAGAGCTCTCCTAGCTCAGCATGACGAAAATGGAATAGAAAGGGCTATTTATTACATCAACAAAATAATGGTTGGGCATGAGCTAAACTATTCATTCATCAAGAAAGCATGCCTAGCAGTAGGTTTGCATCACAAAAATTTAGACATTACATGTTGGCACAGAAAATAAAACTCATCGCCAAAATCGACCCTCTCAAGTACTTATTGTCAAAAGCAATGCTCACAGGAAGAATGGCTAAATGGGTGATGATACTATCAAAATATGACATCGAATATGTGGGGTGGAAAGAAATCAAAGGCCAAGTCATCACAGATCAACTTGCAGAAGTGCCAATCTATTTAGAGAATCCTCTCATTTCAGAGTTTCCAGATGAATCTATTTTCAATCTCAACGTAGCTAACCATTAGAAATTGCTCTTTGATAGATCAGATATGCAGCATGGATCAGGAGCTGGCATCTTCTTTATCACCCCACAAGGGGACTGCATACCAAGGTCATACAAACTGACATTTTCCTGCACCAATAACATTGCAGAATACGAGGCTTTAACTATATGTCTCATAATAGCAATATAGTGGAACATTATAACTCTCAAAGTATATAGAGACTGTTAGTGTAATTAATTAATCAATTACTACACTAGCATAAGTTAACTTAGGTCTTACATTTAATTAATTAAGTCTTAGGTTGCATTATTAGATAAATCATAAATAAATGGGATAATATTTCTTTCCTTGTTTGGTGGGATAAAATTTCTTCTAGAAGATGGGTTGTTCTTCTAGAACTTATCTCAACATTTAATAATCATCTAGATAGGGTTCACATGTTGTCACATGTTGTTAGATCAAGACACATGACAATATCTCATGCATTTTAGGTTTTCACTCTTGCCTATATAATCAGGCATCTTGTACATTTGTAATCATGTCATATTCAATTTGGCATCCTTGCATCTTAATGATAGCATGATTTTTCTGCCATTTCTCTCTTGTAGAAGTTTTTGTTTTGTAGGTGATTCTAGGGGGTTTGAGGAGTTCACCTAAAATCCTACATGGTATGCGAGCTTCAGTGTTGCAGACTTGTCAAATATAAGAAATCATTTTTGGCATGAAAATTTTGCTGGATGCAAGCAGCCATTTTTAATTTTTCTTTATAAATCCAACTTCCACTCAGTTGTAGGACAAACGATTTCTGGGTTTTGTAGCCAGGGTCAAAATATGAACTGGGTATCTTTTAGATTTTTGATATCTTGTACGGATTTGAAGAAAATTGTAGTACAAAATTCAGCACGCGTCATTTTTCCTACTAGTTGAAAGTTTAAAAAACTCATTTTTTTTATCTTCTGCTTGCTGAATCAAAAAATGTTTTATGGGTTTCTATTTTTGTTTACTCATTGCGAATAGATTTTTCAGAAATCAAATCAAAAAGAAACTTTTTTGCTAGAAAACCTATTTCTTGCAGGGTAAATTCATTTTTTTTGAAAAATTCATAATTTTTGGCCATGGTGTCGGATTTTCGCAAATAAGATATCATCGGAAAGATAGTTCTGACCTCTACATAGATCTAAGGTCCTTTTAATCATGAAGCTAGATGTGAACATTGGTTTGTGTATGCACTCGGTTTGCATTTTCTCGTTTGCATAGGATGCTTTGGTTTTGGCTGTTCTTCATGTATTTCCAGCTTGTGTCTTTTTATGACATTATGATCATCTTCTGTAACCAATATTTTATGTAAACACACTGAGATAAAGTGTCACACTATTGTGTATGTTTTTTGAGGATTTTGCACATAAGGTTGTGCCATATTTTGTACTCACACTGTATTATAAAGTGCAATGGGGGGGTTGTGTAATGCCTTTGCTTTTTCCATCACACCTTTGTCCGGTGAGTGTCCCTCCACAATGATAGTGGATCCATATGATTTGAGCCTCATGTATGTGTGCTTTGTTTTGCACACCACTTTTTCAGTTGCAGGTGCTTTTTTGTGCACTTTCAGATGTCGTTTCTTCTCCTTCATGCACTACAGGGTGTTACACAACATTTCAGTGGATCTTTCAAACTCTCACAGTTAACATTATGGGGGGTATTATATTGTTCGTGCTAATGCTTCATTGGTTTTTCCTTGGAAGGAATCTTCCATTCTCAGTTGATCAGTATTTTTTAGACTATTGGTACTTGTTCCATCTGTATCTTTGTTCAAGGTGTTTGCCTTTGTTTGCCATCTAATTCGAGTAGTGTCGTTTAGAGCACTCATGCAGATTGTTGTCTTCTTGATCATGATCATCCTATCTTCATAGGAGGTTCTTCAACACCATAGCAGTCATGTATTGACAGTTGTTTGCAGCTTCTTCATGCTTCAGTTATGTTCTTCATGTATTTCATATTTTTTTGGAGTAAAATTTTTCTCATGAGGTTTTCTCTATTTTTCCACTTTATAGAGATTTGGTTGTATTTGGGTACCTAACATGGCCTCGTAGCTAGGACTCATCATCTTCTTGCATAATCATTGCATTTTTCTCCCTAAGTTAAACTTATAGGGGGTGTTAGTGTAATTAATTAATTAATTATTACACTAGCATAAGTTAACTTAGGTCTTGCATTTAATTAATTAAATCCTAGGTTGCATTATTAGATAAATCATAAATAAATGGGATAATATTCCCTTGTTTGGTGGGATAAAATTTCTTCTAGAAGATGAGTTGTCCTTCTAGAACTTATCTCAACATTTAATAATCATCTAGATAGGGTTCACATGTTCTCACATATTGTTAGATCAAGACACATGACAACATCTCATGCATTTTAGGTTTTCACTCTTGCCTATATAATCAGTCATCTTTTATATTTGTAATCATGTTATATTCAATTTGACATCCTTGCATCTTAATAATAGCATGATTTTTCTGCCATTTCTCTCTTGTGGAAGTTTTTGTCTTGCAAGTGATTCTGGGGAGTTTGAGGAGTTCACCTAAAATCGTACAGAGACTCCCAATTGATAATAAATCAAGTGAATGATGACTGCCAGACCAAGGATGATAAGCTCACTCCATACAAGAAATTGGTGGAGACCCTCAAAGAATCCTTCATAAAAATTACATTTGAGCAGATTCCTAGAACCAACAACAGAGTAGCAGATGCCATGGCAACAATTGGATCTTTACTGGACATCCCCCACAATGTTCCAAAATATGAATTCCTGACAGAGCAGCTTCTTGTGCCCGCATTCGAGGTACCAGAATTAGAATTTTTGTGGGAAATCATTGGTCCTGGTGACCCTTGGTACCATGAAATTTACACATACCTTCGAATAGGAGTCATACCCACTAACTTACCTTCAAACCTAAAACAAACCTTTGTAAAAAAAAATTCAGATTCGTCATCCTAGGAGATACCCTATATCATAGAAGCATAGAAGGAACCTTACTGCGCTATTTAAACACTGAGGAGGCATTACCCGCTCTAACTGAAGTACATAACGGTATCTGTGGAATGACCATAGCCAGGAAATTGCTGAGGTGGGGTATCATTGGCCCACAATGGAAAGAGAGGCACATGACTATGCCAAAAGGTGTCTACAATGTCAACAACATGGAGACCTCATCCATGCTCTAGCTCAAGAGCTTCATCCCATCATCACACCATGACCCTTTTTGTATTGGGGACTCGATCTCATTAGAAAAATCATGCCCACTTCATCTAATGACCACAAATTCATCATAACCACCATAAAGTACTTTACTAAGAGGGTGGAAGCCACACCCATGATGTATATAACTGGGAAATAGATTTCAAAGTTCATCTTGAACTATCTCATTTGCTTCTATGGTGTTCCACAAGCCATTATCTCAAATAATGGGACACCATTTAAGAATCAGGAGGTCTGTGACTTATGCAAAAAATTTAAAATCCAACATCGCTTCTCTACCCCATACTATCCCCAAGGAAATGGCCAAGCGGAAGCTACAAATAATACCATTCTAAAAAATCTTCAAGAAAATAGTTAATGATGCAGGTTGTGACTGGAATTTGTAGCTCAATCCCACCCTTTGGGCATATTGAACTAGGATCCGCACACCCACCGACGCCACCCCCTTCTCCCTTGTCTACGGATCAAAAGCAGTACAACCCATTGAGATCGAGATCCCATCACTCAAGGTATCACTACAAAACCTCATCAGAGATGAAGAGTATTGAGTATCAAGATTGAATGAGCTGGAGCTACTAGATGAGAGACATATAGATGCTTTGCATCATTTGCAAGTCTATCGAAATAGACTCAAAATGATCTATAATAAGAAAATCAAAAGCAGGACTTTCCAAGTCGGAGAACTGGTATTAAAAGAGAATCATAAGAATGTCCCAAACCCAAGCAACAAAGACAAATTTGAATCCAATAGATTGGGACCATTCATTGTCACAACAAGTTACAAGTCAGGGGCATATTAGTTATCAACACCCAAAGGGGAACCTCTGCAAGAGCCCATGAATAGCTCTCATCTCAAAAAATTTTATGCTTAAATCTTTCAAGGTATAGAACCAAAAAATCAAAAAATCAAAAAATATCCCAAAAAATGGTTACTTCGGCGAAAACCTGGCAAACAGATGTCTTAGTGACAAAAAAAAAAATGCAAAAAATCTAAAAAAATTAGAAAAATGATCAAAAATAGTAAAGAGAAAAATTGTCCTCTAGTGAAAACCACTTCGGTGGTACTTTGGACAAGTACCTTGGTGAAAACCTGGAAAATAGGTGCCTTGTGTAAAAGAACTTTCCATCCACCAGGATCTTTACGACTTGTTCTACATCATCCATCACATTCAGATTTGCATCCATCACTCATCCACCCGCATCCGCATCATAGCTTGGTCCTGTGTTTGTATCATGATCCCTCCTAGTACTACTCGACCCATCCTCAAGGTCAATTTGTCCTGCCTTTATTGGAGTAGTCTATTGCATCACACTGGGGGCATGTTCTCATCGGATCGGATCCGTGTATATCCTTAAATTCCTAAAATATCAGAAAAATCTAAAAACATCAAAAATAAAGTAAAAATTCAAAAACATCAAAATATCAAAAAATCCAAAAACATCAAAAAATAAGAAAATCTAAAAATGTCAAAACATATCAAAATCCCAAAACATGTCAAAAAGTCAATCAAAAAGTCAAAAATAAACTCGTCAGTCAAATTACGGGTCTCTGAGCCTTGAACATAGAAAGGTTGATCTTTGATCACCCCCCGAGACACTTAGGTCAGTCCTTTAAGAGTTTGTCATAATAAACTGACATCTCATCATGTATATCGTCATCTATAAATTGGTCAACTCGTCAGTCGAACTACGTGGCCTCTGCGTGTATAATGTAGGCAAGGCTAATCTATTGATCAGCCCCTGAGGCCCCTAGGATAGGTCTTTAGGCTAGTATCTTGGTCAAAATCTTAGAAAACCCCAAAACATTAGAAAATCAAAAATCAAAACATTTGAAAATCTCAAAAAATACTAAAAAAACTGCCTCAAAACATCTCAAAAGATCAAAAATATCCAAATGTTCAAAAAAATCCATCCATCTCATCTCGCTTGCACCCGCAATAACACTACTCATAATAAACGATCGTCATCTTCAATCTTTGGTAAGACAATTAGAAACAAGTCTAGTAGGTGAAAAGTGAAAACTCAAATCGTCAAGTCTTAGGTCTAAGTCAGTGCATAAACAATTTGGTCAATTGTGTTGATAACCTATCACCCATGTGGTCCCATCTCAATCATTTGAAAGAACACTTTGGATAAATGAAATGATGTGCCGCCATCCACTAACATGTCCTAGGATGCATCCTTCCTACAATGGGAATTATCTGTTTTTAATAGTTTCGGTTCTTATCCTTAAAAACACATCCCCTTTTGGTTAGCAGCATTGAAGAATATTAGTTTGTTTGTTTACTTTGTCTTTATCTTTTGACTTATCTTATTGCACTCATTCCAAGGACCTCTCAATGATATCTGAACAAAGGATTTAGAGAAATAGGAATGGGGAAATGATCATTATCTTTTGTCTGCTGTGCTTGTTGGACGTTCTTGTAATATAACCTTGGTGAAACTTGCTTTGTTAGGTATGTACAGAGGAGGTTTTGTGCAGCTTGTTGACTATTGCATTGATAGGTTATACCCTTTTGTGTTTTTGTTCGAGGTGTTTGAAACTTCTAAAGTACATCCTAGCAAGGTTTCCATATGTTAGGTGTGAACAAGGATACTCCTATCTTCTTGTCAAGTCAAAGTCCATCACACTAGGTACAACGCCATCCTAATTTTCTATACCTTGATGCATCCTAATTCCTAGGAAAGTAATCATCATCATTTGCATTTTCATCATCTTGGGTCTTGTTGAAATGAATTTTTCTCTTTCAATTCTTTCTTGCTCGTCATGCTAATAAGGTACTATGACAATTGATCATCATCATCATCATCATCGATCCTGCATCCACAAATCATTAGCATATTGCATAAGCATATGATATAGGAAACATATGCATTGCATTTCCATCATCACATAAACATGTTATTATAAGCATTCTTCATAAATAAGCACATCCATTTTCATTACATTGCATCCACTCCTTTGCACCACATTTCATTTATCACATAAATCATTGCATAACTTTCATTTGCATAAACATTTCATAACCATTTCACATTACCACCTATTGCATAATCATACACAATAGGTATTTAAGCATCATAGATAGTCCATTGCATACATACTTGCATAACATCATAAAGTCATTGCACACATTACATTCATTTTTGCATAAAACATCATCATATCATTGCGTATAGTGCATCACATTAAATGCATCACATACATTACATTTATCATTTAATATGTTTAGGATAATGACATTTATTATTCTAAGCATCTTAGAAAACCATCTCATTTGCATTATATCATATAAAACATGAGGATTGCATTCACATTGCATTATATCGTCCATTAATCATCCATATCATTTCATAAATAGCATCGCAATCATTTTTACATTTCATTGCATCAATCATTCCACATCATTATAAGCATAAATAGGAATATACAAAAATTCATTACATGCAAAGCGTACATCCATCCATAATCATTTCATAAGCATAATTCACATATCATTTTGCATGTACACCATAGATCATTTCCATATCATTTTCCATATAACATATTACATATCATATTAGTTTGCATCATTACACATCACATAAATACATCTGCATATCATAATTCAACATAATATAGATCTGTTAGTTATAATCATTACATAATGCATATATCATTGGAAATAAATGCATCCATAAATACATCATATAACATCATAAATATCATTGCACAACATATAGAAGTAGAATCATCCATACATGCATAAATAAATGACACCACATAACATCATATCAAAATCATTGGCTCATATATATCATCATCGGATAATTGTCATAGTAAAAAATAATCGGATTACTGTACATGTATGTCAATCAGTACAAAAGGCCCATCGAGCTATCAAAAAGGGGCCCATAAAGCACAAAAAGTATCATCTTGATCAAGGTCTACCCCCTGTATGCTACCCTCGCCCCTGTCATCGTGACCCTCTGCTGGTCTGTGGCTGGTCCACTGCGAGTACTCTGGGACCCGTGCTACTCTGGGTATGGCCTCATGATAATACATCCGGTAATACTCGGCCTCTCAGACGACCTCCCTTTAGGACCGAATGGACACTGTAACCTGAGAGGAGGAGGCTACCATGCTCTCCAACTGTTGTCTCCGGCCTAGCTCTGTGGTTGCCTATAACTCTACGACCTATCTCTACAGTATGACCTGATCCCTCTCGGCCCTGATTTGATCTCTCTCAATCCTAGTTTGATCTCTCTCCCTTGTCAAAGTCTGCACCTGGGCCTACAGTTGTGCAATCAATGTATCTCAGGAATCCACTTGTCCTGTTGTCTGTACTGTTGGTTGTGCTCATGGAGGCTGTACCTAAGGCTGATCCTCACCCCCAGCCCATGGTGGTGCACTTGCTGACACCTACTACTAATCCTACATTTGCACATTGACCTGATCTGGCTAAACTAGGGGCTCGACTGACTAGTCCTATTGTGCACCATCCCTCCATCCTCATCCTCCCCCTTTGCCTCTCACCCTCTGCCAATTGGGAACTACTCCTGGAACTGTCAAATGAAGGGGAGGCCAGAACCAATCCCTGTATGCCTGTGTCATGCCTGGATGATCATAAGCCCATGGCTAAGCCATCAACTATCTGAAACTATCCATGACCTCCGAGGCAGGAATGTATCACCCCCATGAAACTTGTGACATGGTGCGGGAAAATATGGCCACATAATCATCATCTGGTTGATCCTGGGGCTCACCAAATTGACGCTGCACATGCTCGAGCAGATATCTCTTGATCATGGTATGCTCTCGCCCCTGCATAAAGCGATCTTAGGGGGCGTAGAAAATCTGATGATCATTGGCAGCCCATCTGGGCCGACCAAGGTATAGATGCCATATGAATACCTGCATCTCGTTCAGGACCCTCCTCCAATAGGGAATTTTGTGCTCACCTGTGTGTGTAAAGGACACACCACCTCTATAGCACCATACGATGGGATCGTCAGGCCCCATCAGAACTGTAACAATCCATGGCCAAAGGACAACAATGTGCTCCCACGCCCATACATGGAGGAGTGTTACACCCTTTCCAAGTGCTCTGCCATCGAGGTAGACGTACTCGTGAAGATATCTATACAAGGATGCAAGAAGAACCGGCCCCCAAGAAAAATGGACTAGTCTGTCATGAACCATGCTCTCCCAACAGAGTCCCCAACTTGGACTGAAATACCGACCTCGTCTATCTAGGGCAACGAGACTTGAAATAACCGTTGCAACAACCAAGCGGAAGGGAGGTGCCAGAGCCCTATGTCACTTGAGCTTGATTTGTCCCTCGCAAATGATAATGTCCTTTGTGGTGAGGACTTTGTGGCAGGCATCCCGCCCCTCATCTATATTGAAAATGACACGTCGACCATGAATCGACAATCTCAAGATGTGCCAAACGTCCTCCAAGGTCATGGTGGCCTCGCCGATAGGAAGGTGGAACAAAGAGGTCTCGCTATGCCATCTCTCGGCAAACATTGACATCAAGCCAAGGTGGGTGCGAATGTCCGCTGCATAAGTGATGTACCACAACCCCATGTCTCAAAGTCGGTCCTGATCTCTGTCACTCAGGTCCTGCAAGTAACTGAATAGATCTCGCGACCTATACTCTCAGGAGTAGAGCTCCCTCGTCGCATCCTACATCGGGAAGTGTCATTAGGTTAAAATTTTTGAAAAATATTTTGTTGGGTGTCCAAGAAACCACTCCAGCATCACAATCTATGAAGGAGTCACAGTTTGATTTTTAATCAAACTCCAACGCTAGGGCACAAAATGCTGAAAGCGCACCACCGCAGTGCAATTTCCTTCCCAGCAGTGTAGTTTGCAAAAATTCCAATCACTAGATCACTGTCACGTCGCAGTTTAGAAATGACCCCACGGGCCATGACCTCAACGTCAGAGTTTTCAAACTCCAAACTCCACCGCCGTGGTGCAATCTCACACTGAGCGGCGCAGTTTGATTTTTGAGCGGTGCTATATAGCTCCACTACAGAAGGACTGACTTTGAAAGCATTAAATGAATGTTAAAAAGAAAAATTAAAGCTCAAGAAAGGATCACTTATCGGTACCCCAATGTCGAGTGGCCACTAGTACATCCGAACTTGGTCAAAAATGTGCATTGGGAGTTGTCATTGCACCATATCATTAGGAGGTGAGAGCTCAAATCTCAAATTTGCTAGATGGTTGTGTGAAAATGAATTGAAAGTGACCCCTTAGACCCCTTTTAAGCTTGAAAATTAGGGTTTTTTTTTACCCTAATTGGCTATCGTGCTAGGGTTTTGGACCCTTGAGCCTATTTTTTTCCAGATGAGGCCTGTTTTACATTGTTTTATTGTGTTTAGACACGTTTTTGGCCTCCTGGAGCCTTTTCGGACCTGTCGGGCACCTTGTCCTCTTTTTTTGTGAGATCACCCAAAAATTGAAGTTTTCATCCAATCTCTCGAGGGGGCAATATATTGGCATGTTTTCTCTTACCAGGTAGCAGTGGGGAAAGATTTTTAAAAGAATTTTTTTTGGCTTTGATTGAGATCACTTATTCTTTGAACCAACGCAACAAGTGCATTGTTTTAAAGAGGGGCAAAATATAGACACATAAAATGTACCGACTGACATTGTGCATCTAATCCTGCCTACTAACATCGTTCTGTCCTGAATCATCCTTCAAACTAACCATTTAATAAAATCCCCTTATCTGATTAAATTCATCAATATTCCTCTCTTAATTAAATAAATCAGTTATCTAATTAAGTCACCTCTTCTCGATAATTAAATTAATCATCTTGATCTAATTATCCCTATTTAATTAAATAACTAAATTTATTTGATTAAATATTTAAAGTCTATCTATTAAATAAAATAAATGAAAACCTTATTTAATTTAATCTAACATCATCTATTTTAATTAAATAAATCAAAATCTTTATTTAATTAATCTCTTATCATATTCCTCTCATATTTGATTTAAATAAATCCACAAATCTAAGTCAAGTAGGTCACATCATCTAATCTCTCATTAAATTAATTAACCTTTGATTAATTTAATCTCCCATCATGTCCCATCCTCTAGCATTTACCACTTGCACATGAAAAAAGATTTAATTGATTTATTAAATCTCTATTTTCCTTAACAAGGCATCTTTTAAGGAATATTCTTCAAGTTTGAATTCAAAATCTAAGTTGACATGTACATCCAACAAGGCATTTACTCTCTCTTACATGTCCTTTGCCTTGAGCCAAGTGGAATTTAATGCATTCTTTCTTCCCTCTTGCATGTCATTTCAACAAATTCAAAATTTAAAAATATGTATTTATTGGCACAATCCTCAAAACCTGCACATCCTCCATCCACTCATAGGTTGACAAGTGGAATCTTGCCATTGGTTGAATGTTAGTCCCACATTGCTAAATTTTGGACATTCATCCATATTCTCATTCCATAAATAAGAGGCTTCATTCCTCATTTCATCATCCACAATTTATGCAAAGTTACTATGCTCAAATATTTAGCCATTTCCATCTAATATCATTGAATCATAGCTAGGTTATATAGGTTTTTCCATTGGAGCATTCATCAAGCATCAACAAAGTGGATCACTCATCAACATTCATCAACATTCATCAAGTTTGCATCATAGGAATTGGGAAAGGGCCAATTTTCACATGAAATTGGCACCAATTCCCCCATAGGATCACGAGTTTGCTAGATTAATTAGGATTCAATCTATTTTATTGCTTTTTCATTGTGTTCTTGATTGCTTTTTTTCCTAATTTGAACTTTGTGAATGGATTTCATGGGGAATCCTTGTTCTTTCTTGCAATCTCTAATCTAACATGTGTTTGTTCTTATTGTTTTGCAGGTATTGGTATTGGGGTTCTCAGAATCTGCAACTAATACATTCATGACCAAATCCTTGTCAGGGTACTGAGTCAATTTATAAGGCAATGCTCTTATAGTTCCAATAACTGACACTTCTCTTGAATCCATAGAATAACATTTACCTTGAGTAGTATTTACTGTCAAGCCCATTGCCTCCATTATTTTGACTGGCATAACATTATTTGGTGTCCCTGAATCTATCATATAGTTCCTTAAATTTTTCCCATTTATATCCACACATAAGAAAAATGGGGTTATGTTTTCAAGGCACATGTTAATAGAATTTCCTAAATACACAGGGGGAATTTGTGACACAATTCCCACCACTTAATTTTCTTTTTCTTCATCCTTTGCTTCTTTACCACTTCCTTGTTTAGTCTTATTACCAACAACATCTGTGATCAAGGCTATTGTCTTTTCTTTGTGTTCATTTATTTTCATCATTTCTAGCAAAGGTACAGTTACCTTAACCTGAGAAAGCACATGAAACATATCTACAGGTGTATATTTAGGAAAATTAGACATCATACCTTCACCATTATCCTTTTTCTCTTGCTGATTACTTCCTCCTAGCTTCTTTTGCTTCTTATCCTCTGCAATAGGTTCAACTACCTTTACAATCACCCTAGTCTTCACCAGTGACGAAGTCACACCTTCTTGAAGCTTTGGGGTTTCATTATTTTTAGCCCAAACCTTATCACTCTTAACTTTGTCTTTTACAACATCCCTTTTGTTGTCAACCTTAACACCTTTGTCTTTATCCTTTTTCTCTTTAATAAACAAGCCAACAGGTTTACCCTGCTCACCACCCATAGTCCTATTTCTCAATTGAAGTGAACTTCTCATTTGAGCAACCATTTCCTCAGTCAATCTTGCAATCTCTTCTTCTGATGGTCTCCTTAAGGACACTAAATCTTTAGCCTACTCCATATTGTAAGCATTACGATCAAAATCACCTTCCTCATTAGAAAAGACCTATTGATGATACATCTCACTTCTTTGCCTCTGATTATCCACATCAGCTTCCTATATTTCATCATCAGAGGAACATTCTTCCTCATCAATGTATGATCTAGCCATACAAACATCTACATCATCTTGCTCATATTTTGATGTCTACTCATGAGAATCCTCCTCTATTTCTTCAACAGCAAGCAATTGAGCAACACCACAACAATTTGGATCATGTGGATGTTCACACACTTCACACCATGGTCTATCTGGTACTAGATTTACTAAATGCTTATGCAAGGGGTATGTCATATGCTAATCATTTTTAAGCTTCTGGCTAGGCAATATTGGTTTTCCATCTTTCCAATTTGTATTGTAAGGATAATTTTGCAATCTAGGTGGCCTATGATTTTTATTATAGGATCCTTTCATTTCCTATACCATTCTCTTGCTTAGCAACATTTTTCTTTAAGTCTTTCAAAGTACTATAAACATTCTCCCACTTTTCATCATCTTCAGGCTTTGCAGCCAAAACCTTCTCAGTCTTATTCTTAATATTTTTTAAAAGTGTAGGTTCTTCTCTCCTACCATATTTCCCAGAAGCTCTTCTATTACTTTCAATATTTATAGCCACCTTAAATGCATCCCTCATAGTTCGAGTGTCTTTATCTCTAAGGAGATATGCCATTTTAGCATCAAAAGCATTGAAATATGTAGTTAAACAAACATTTTCATCAAGCCTCAAAACCTAAAACAACTTATACATTGCTTTCTGAAATCTTAAATTAAACTCTGTCACAGGCTCATTCAATGACTTCTTGATGTTATTAAATTCATTTAACATGAAACTAGCATTAGTTTTATCACCATACTGCTCCTTGAAATACTTTTCAAACTCATCCCATGAACCAATACTAGCATTAGGTAGACCTCTATACCAATCCCTCGCATTTTCTACTAGAGATTGTACAAAAAATTTCATTACAACATCTTCATGTTCTACCTCATAATCATTCAGCATATCCATAAAAGCTTTCAAGTGTTCCTCAGCTGTCACAACATTATTTCCAGAAAACTTATTCATCTTTTCTCTCAAGTCAGTGGGGATGGAATTTGGATAACTAGAAATACCATAAAAAAACAATGGCCTATACCTTTCCAACTGTATAGATCATCGTTGAAATAATCCTTCATTCCTCTGAGAATCAACACCAGACCCTAAATCTTGTACTCTAGAACCATCTTGATTTGGATTTATAGACCTATTTGCATGAGTCTTTAGGCTAGAAGTATTTATAGTGGGGTCTGGATTAAATTTAGGACTGTCCTTTAAGGCATCTTCGTGATTTGATGAGGTTGCAACTTGTGTAGCCTGATCCATATTTGACATCTTTAGGAAACTTATTTTCCTCTTCATTTCTGCATTCACAGCCTCAATTTCTATTCTCTCAAACTCTTCTGCTAGAGCTCCACTCTCCCTTTTAGCCTTTTCTAAGGCAGATTCTGTTTGAAATGACACATGTGGCTAGAGATCTTGTTGAGTGGAATGGGGAGTCACTTTCTCATTTATTTTAATCCCCTCAACCTTTTGCTTTCCTTTGTCCAAGGCAGGCTTAAGGTTTGTATTACTTGGTTGAGACTTAACATGATTTGAGGGCTTTGGGTCAGCAAGTTTGGATTGGACATCAATGTGGCCTACTGGGTTTTCTTTAGACACATGTTTTTGTTTCCTTATTAGCAATTTTCTGTACAACCGAACTCTCAACACTTGGTTTAGGTTCTTCTTGGTTCAGAAACTTCATTGTTACCAACTGTCTCGTCAACCTATCCCTTTCAATCACAACATTCCTCAACTCTGCTTCACTTTCTTTTTCTCTTTTCACCCTACGCTCATCTTGCTCTTGTATTTCCCACTTCAAGGAGTTAATGTCTCCAAAAACATCATCAAGGTTAGGAAAAGTCACATCAGAACTCGATGTATCATCTAGATCTATTAAATTGACCCCTTCCAATACATGTTCAGACAATAAAGGGTTTACATCATTTCCAGCAGGAAGAGGAGGCACATCACTGGTGCATTCTCTGTGATGGCTTCGACTTCTACTCCTGCCTCTTCTTTTTTCAGCATATTTGACACTAACGGGCCCTTTACTTTTCCATGTCACATCTTCTTGGACCGGTGTATTAAACAATGAATCAAAAAATCCACAATTGTCTGACTTTGAATTTCTAGACACCTCTTCAAGATTGTCAGGGATAGGGTGTAAAGGCTTACTTGTACCTTGGTGTACAAGGTCCTATGACGCAGGAGCAACATTACTAGATTCTGGTCTTTTCTTTATCTAATACTTCTTCTTTGCTTTGGGGAGTTCACCTTCCAATTTCTATTTTGGATGATTCTTCATGAATGACCTGGTGTTCTTCATTCTTCATACTAGTCCACAAGTTTTTTCCACTTATAATAAACTTTTAAAAATATAATGCACACTGGTGCAAAGACTTCAGAGTTGCCACCCAATTTTCTTGGGAATACCAAATACCTAAAGACACGTGGTGGAATATAAAAACCTTTGGAACCTTGTACTGACAACAACAAAAATTCTTTGCAATATAACTCTTAACACTTATGAAAATAGAAGAAGTGGACAAACCTAACACAAAATTATAGGCTCAACCTTCAAATCATAGAAATACTATGAAAACTCTATGAAAAATGGACAATTGACACACTCACAAGAAATATTAAAATTAGCTCCCCAATAGAGTCACTATTTTGTTGGTTTGATTTTACAATGTAACCAGGTTTGTCTTCTAATCTACCTATGGAATTGCCAATTCCAATCAAGGGCACCTCGAAGGACATGGACAAAATGATGAGGACTTTAAAAAGTCTCCTACACTTCAAGATCTGCAAGACTTGAGAGGGTGATCCCTTAATGTGTTTACAACCTCTACACTATTATCATAAACAACATTAACAATAACAAATAATCTCCCTTAATAGCTCAACATGATAGGATAATACTAAATGAAATTGGTTGTTCATCAGTAATATCAACTATCTGGAGCATGAGATAACTACAACACAATCCACAGTATAAGATAGTCATTGATTTGCAATTTGTAGCAAGCTCTAGGAAAAAACAAACAAATACTAAATCATATGGGTAATTACAACTTAGATCAGTGCCATATATCCATTGCAGGAATCAAATTCATAAGCATGTAAAGGTATATGACATATTTAACACATAACATATGAAATCCTTAATGACATTGCATTGTAATCTCATCAATATGTATTCTAACTCAATACTACTTATCAAATCCTTACACAAAACACATCTGCCTACAATGCCATTCAAGCATTTTAATTAATTCCTTGAATTAAAGCTAAAATAGAATCATACACACCACAACAGTGAGATGAATGAAACAACCCTTAGTTATTTTATTCAAAGTTCAGATATGCATGTACAATGGAGAGACACGAGCTTGAATTTATCATTTCAACTCAACTGCTAGTACTGTTATACAACATTAAATCCCCATGAACTCAAAACCTATTACAGAATGACTCAAAACCTAAATTACATTTTTCTCTAAAACCATTGAACTTTTCAATTTTCTTTGCAACTTCACCTAGACTCAACCCAAAAATTATCTATACTTGCTAACCCATACTTCTGGCCTTGAAATCCTTCTTTTAGAAAATGAAGGAGCAAACAAGCACCAGGCCATAAAGTACACATGTCACCAGCCAATTGGAGCACTTGGTGACATTCCAAAAATTGTTACAACAACAATCACCTTGGAGAATATTCTCGCTCATCATGTCAGTTGAGGAAAGTTGATGCAACAACAAAAACCACAAGAAACCCGCGCCGAGACTTCCACAAAGCAAAACAAAAAATAGTTGTAACCTCAACATCTGATTTACCTCCCGTTAGTAGTCCATTCCTTTATTCTTCCTTAGTCAAATATTTAGTTACCCATTTTTGGTATTCTTCATCAGTCATCCATTCAAAATTAATTACCTCATTCACCTTGGCACTGTAAGGTGCGTATTTTACCACTACCTGATTTGCATCCCTTTGAAAAGATTCCAAAAATGAGCTGGTACTAATAATCTTATCCATATAGCTCACCAAAAAATTATAATTTTAGTCATCACAAATTAATTTAATTTGATCATTGATGACCTCACTCGCTTGATCCTGCCATTGCTAGAGTGACCTGATTTTCCCCTACTCATCAATTATATCAGGGAACAATGTGTTACCCCAATCATTAAATTTCTTCACCAATTCCCCAATCTTCCTACTCAAATCATCTAGTAGGGTCTTAAAACCCTGCAATGACTTAACTAATACTTGAGTAGGCCTTAATGATTAGGGCCTATTATTTGTATCAAACCTTGAAGACTTATACATGACATCCAAATCATAGGCCCTAGGGATCCAATTTTCAATCAATGGTATCACTACCTCCTAATCCCTATCAATATTATTTATTGCATCTAACAACAAAGAATATTAAGAATGTATAGATAGAAATTTGTTATCAACCTTTTCATTTAAATGTCTTAAGACAGTAGTAACAATCTCCTTTTGCTTTGAAAGAGATCCCTCCTTACTTACCTTTACTGATGTTTTTAATTCATCAATTCTTTGCAAGAGTTGCTTCTTTGTAGGATCAATAGAGCACTTTGTTTTTTCATCAATTTCCTCTAAAGAAGGAGTGAGGGAAGGATTCTGACTAGGAGACCCTGGTGTGGAAACAATTGGAGAGGCATGAGGCACTTACCCTGCTGTGGAAGGTAATGTACTAGTTCCCGGAGTGCTTGATGTCTCCCCAATTTGTTTATACCTAAACCTTTCCACCTCAATCTACAACTCAACATTTTTCTACTGCATCTTGTTGTATTCCTCAATCAAAAGGTTGTACTTCTCCATTAGGCTCTTCTTTTTAGCCTCCTCCCTTTCAGCAGTCTTTTGGGCCAATTTGGCCACATTCACAGTCAAATTAGTGGCCTCGGTGGTTGAGGTCTCTCAAGCTCTCTTTATTATTAATCTTCCTCTGAAATTTGGATTAATATCCGTAACATTTAGCTTTTTTCCTTGAGGGGCCAATGCCCAAATTTCCAAAGTTTCATATTCCTCACTGAAGGAAGAATCTTGCAATGCTGCCTTGACTTCCTCTTGGGAGTCTTGCAAGGGATGCTTATACTTTAGAAATGGCATTAAATGCTACAACATCTGCAATGTCCCATTCAAGAAGAATCAATACACCAGCTTGACTCACAAGTTTTCTTCCTTCTTCAAGAGTGATGTTCTTAAATTCTTCCATTAATTTAGCTTTCACCTCCTCATCATTCTCTTGGTTTGACCTGTCAGGTCTTAGTTCTTTTCTCTTCTTACATTTATCTTGATATTCTTCAAATTTCATCCTCCATACCAATTGCAAGAATACAAGAGTTTTTATAAATGTATTGTCATCTAGAAACTCCTTGCATGCTTCCATTCTTGTATCTTGTACACTTTTTCCTTTCATATATAAATCAGATAAAACCAATTGAGTTGGCCTAGGAGGGGAAGGCATACCAACCTACATGTCCTAATCAGTAACAATAATTTCATCCATCAGATCCTCCTATGGTTGATCAATCCTTTGTCTTTTAGGGCTTGGATCAGATGGTGGTGATGAAGGACTATCTTCTGGTGATGATTCTAAATCAATGATTTTAATCGACCTAGGCACTTTGAATTTTGGACCTGGTTGTGCAGGAAACTTCATTATTTTCTTTCTTTTTCTATCCGCTTCTTCCTCATCATTGTTGGTATCCTTTTTCCTCCTGTAAATGGGCCTTTTTCCTGTAGGTTGATATGTTGGTGTTGTTTCAATTGGTCTGGCACCTTGTTCTTTTAGACCCAGACTCAATTCTAAGTTTATCTTCCTGGTTCTCAAGGTGCCCATAATCTCCTTGAAGTTCTCTATCAGAAAATCAATTTTCTTATGGCAGGGATTGAACTCCAACAATGGATCATATTTCGGATCCATTTTGTGCAAAATATCTAATAGATTATTATAAGCTATCCATTTCTCCATTTTCAACTCCTGTTTATTTAGGTCGAACTCATTTCTAATCAGGTCCTCAGGAAAGTTGAATTCATGCATGAACTTTCCAGATTTTATTCTTTGTCTAAAAAGGGAAAAGAAACCCTTAAGATCATGTTGCCGCTTTGGACAACACCTCAAATGGTAATCATCAAATAATTTCTCAAAATGCACCCAACCTCCTTTTGAAAATGCAAAATCAGACACCACTGTATAATCAGGGAAAAATGTTCCCTTACCCCTCCCAGTGAGGTTGTCCTCATGGATACAACCTATTTTCCACATAACTTCTGCAAACCCCACTCTTGGTGGCACATTGTGTGATAGTATATGAGGGGTTCCTTGAAAACAATACACCCTCAAAATAATGTTGACTAGATATGGGATAATGTCACCCCAGTTATGATAGAATTTTAATTCTGGTTTCCTCCCCTTTGGCCTGAGGAAATCATGTAATTCCTCAAGGATCCTAGGTACATTCACCATCAATCTATCCCTCAATCTAGAAGCAAAGCAATTATCAAATTGCACATAACTGGTGCTTTCCTTATTGCAAGATAAATCTACAACCCATAATTGTACTGGCAATCCTTTTCCATTAACTGATTGCCTTAATTCCATCTTTTCAGAGAAGAAATCAACATTCTTGAACAAAAACATATGCATCAACATTGAATACCAAAAGAATTGTGTACCAATGTCATTTTTATGTAGCTTTGATAGCCCTTCATGTATCCTCTCAACCAAGAAAGAAGCAAAGTCATATGTCACAATGAAGTTAGGGTGTTGTATTTGCACCCCCATGAACATGTATGCAATGGGCATCACCACACTAGGACTGAAACCAAAAATCTGACATAATGAATAGAAAGTAGCCAAGAAATGATTTGCAAAAAAAATTAATCTGAAAGGTTCCTGGTCACTGGGGCGCATATCAAATCTTGAACCTCCTACCCTAGCCAAATGAGGTGGAAGCAACTTAGCTCTAAAAAGAGACTTCAACTTTGCATATTCCTGCTTCATTTCCTCAAGATTGATAGGAACTAAGTCTTCAATTAGTTCACTCAAGTCAAATATCTGTTGGATATCATCTTTGTTAATGCTTAATAAAACCCTTCCATCACTATCCCTACTTACCTGTGTGACAGGGTCATATCTCTTGGCCACTGCCCTAAGTAGGTCTACATCAGGGAACACATTTGGTACCACCAACTTTCCCAAATCATATATTTGGACCCCTCAAAAAGTAACAGCAGAATAGATCCCAACCAAGGCATAAAATAAACACAAGGGTTTTACATGAAAATAAGGCTAAAACCCCCAACCCAAGGAAAATTTTCTGACACGATGGAAGACTAGTGACATAAGGTAGGGAAGGAATGGAATACAAGGAGCAAAAATAAATGAATTTCCATCATCCCAACCGGATCCACCCCTAAAGGAATACTTCCAGGAAGCATATCCTTGGTCAGCTAAGTTTTTAGAAAAGTATAACTACCAAGGCAGGGGCCTAGGTAAAGAATAAAAAAGGGCGGTTGCAACCTATTGATACATCAAAGATGCCAAATAACATAGGCATCAGATATGATAAAAGGAATAAAGGCCCTGTAACATCATCTAATATTTCCAATAGTGTTGTCGTGGATGATGGCTCATTGGAAGAAATAACCGAGGAATCCATCATATGTGCATATGATGATGTCGATCACATAGACTTTTCATCCATGTTTGAATGCCTATCCATTTGTACCATTAGCCTATCCCTTCATCACCCTGAGCTTATTCATTAGGACCTACATGAAAACACACCTATTAATATGTCTATGGATACATTCATCAACCTTATGGGATTGGGGGAGGATGAACACTCTAGTCGTAAAAATAAGAATAAGAAAAATAAAAAGCGGTCATCTAGTGAAAACCTCCCCGAGGCACTTCCTAACCTTGAAAAATTAAAAATAAAGGACGCATCCAATGGAAAAAACCTCAAAGAGGTGCTGGAGGATGGAGATGTTCATCTTCCCCTTGTGGGAACTCAGTTATCTACACAATTGTCCATCATAATTGAAGAGACTCAAGAAGTTAATTTGGGTACTGCCAAAACTCCTAAGATCACATATGTGGCCAAATCACTCTTAGATCTGGAATATGTAGTCATTGTTTAGTTACTCCAAGAGGGTATCATAAACTTTGCTTGGTCATATTCGGATAGGCCAGGATTATACCTCACTTTATTGGTTCATCATCTAGACGTTCGCCCTGATGCCAAGCCTATCAAATAGAAGCTCTGAAAAATGCATCCACAGATAGCATTATTAGTCAAGAAGGAACTGGAGAAATTACTAGATGCAGGTTTTATCAAACCAATTGACTACTCTGATTAGATCTCCAATATAATACTAGTTGCCAAACCAAATGGAGATAGTCGGATCTATATAGACTTCAGAGATCTTAACAAGGCCTTCCCAAAAGACGACTTCCCTCTACCTAATATTGACATGTTGGTCAACCTTACTACAGGACATGAGATGTTTTCCCTTATGGATGGTTTCTCTGGTTATAATCAGATCTGAATTGCACCTGAAGACCAACACAAGACCACTTTCACAACACCTTGGGTACTTTCTGTTACAACGTTATGTCCTTTGGTCTAAAAAATGTAGGGGTGACATATCAGAGGGAAATGATGGTCATCTTCCATGACCTCATCCATATCATCATGGAGGATTATGTTGATGAATTGCTAGGAAAATATAGAACTTGAGCAGAACATCCTACAGTCCTGAAAAAGATCTTAGAACGGTTGGAACATTACAAGTTACAACAAAATCAAAAAAAGTATCTTTGGTGTCACATTAGGAAAATTTTTGGGTTTCATAGTCTCTCGAAGGGGTATTGAAGTTGATGTTTCCAAGGTGGAAGCTATTCTAGACATGCCACCCTCGTGCAATCTGAAGCAATTAAGAAGTCTTCAAGGGAAGATGCAATCCATCCATCGGGTCATAGCCCAACTTGCAGATAAGTGTCAGCCATTCACCCATCTTCTGAAGAAAGACTCCACCTTCCAATGGAACCAACAGTGTCAGACAGGTTTTGATAAGATCAAGGAATACTTAGCTCATCCACCAATCTTGATGCCACCTATTTTAGGGAAACCCCTCCTAGTTTACATCTCTGCCACTTCAGCCACATTGGGGGCATTGTTGCCACAACATGATGAATCATCAAAAGAAAGATCAATCTACTACATCAGTCGAACACTGGTCGGCTATGAATTAAACTACTCTCCCATTGAGAAATCCTACCTTGCGGTAGTCTTTAGCACATAGAAACTCTAACATTTCATGCTCAGCCATCCGGTCAAATTAATTGCTAAAATTGATCCAGTAAAGTATCTGTTATCTAGAACCACTTTAACTAGCCGCATGGCCAAGTGGGTCATGCTCCTAGGTGAATTTGACATAGAGTATGTGGAGCGAAAAGCCATAAAGGGACAAGTCATAGCTGATCAGTTGGCCGAGATGCCATTATTAGATGCTTACCCTCTGGACACTGAATTTCTAGACAAAGAAGTTTACACAGTCATAGATGCACCTAGTTGGACACTGTATTTTGATGGCTCATATATTCATAATGGAGCAGGTGCAAGAATTTTATTAGTTACCCCTTAAGGTGACTACATCCCGAAATCATTCAGGATAGCATTCTCATGTACCAACAACATGGCATAGTACAAAGCCCTCCTCACTGACCTCTGAATTGCAAAGCAGTGGCACATAACTCACTTGAAGGTCTATGGGTATTCATTGTTAGTCATCAAGCAAGTTAATAATGAATTCCTAACAAAATATGATAAGCTATTGCCCTATAAATGCATGGTGGATGATTTCAAGAAATATTTCACCTTCATACAATTTGACCAGATTCCTACAGTACATAACAAAGCAGCTGATGCAATGGCCACTATCGGCTCCTTGATTGACATGCCTAAAGATCAGAGAGAATGTTAGTTCCTTGTGGAACAAATTTTAATCCCAACATATGATATTCCTGAGACTGACATGGTGTGCAATATCATGGGTCCCACTTCCCCCTGGTACCAGGACATATATACCTATTGCCATGATAATATTCTACCCCTAGACCTCACACGAAACCGAAAAAAATTCTTTATTTAATGTTCGGCCCAATACATTATCATCGGTGATACACTTTATCGTCACGAGTATGATGGGATCCTCCTTAGGTGTCTAAATGAGACCAAAGCCCACATGGCACTAACAAAGGTACATGGTGGTGTTTGTGGAGCTAATTGAAATGGTATGGCCTTGGCCAAAATGATTCTCTGAGCTAGATATTATTGGCCTACATTAGAGCATGATTCTTGTGAATTTGTGAAGAAATGCCTTCCCTGCCAACAATATGTAGATTTAATTCATGCTCTAGCATAGGATCTTCAGCCCCTTCTAGCATAGTGGCCCTTCTCTTAATGGGGTTTTGACTTGATTGGTAAGATTTACCCACCATCCTCCGACGATCATACATTCATAATTACTGCCACTGAGTACTTCACCAAGTGGGTGGAAGCAATGCCACTCTCACAGATCACTGGTACTCAGATCTCAAAATTCATCCTTTACCATATTCTCTACAGATATGGTATTCCATCCACCATCCTCTTCGATAATGGAAAACCTTTCAAAAACCAAGCCATGAAACACCTCTGTGACACCTTTCATATCCAACATCATTGGTCAATGCCTTATTACCCCTAGGGTAATGGTCAGACAGAAGCAACCAACAAGACCCTTATCCGCATCCTCAAAAAGATTGTCAATAACATTGGACAAGATCGACACCTCCATATTCATCTCACCCTCTGGGAAAATCATACCTCCATCTGCACCCCTACATGTGCCACTCCCTATTCTTTAGTTTATGGCGCTGAAGCCATCTTTCCAATTGAAGTTGAGATCCCATCACTGAGAATTTCTCTAAAAAACATTATTACTGAGGATGCTTGTGTTGCATGACTTGCATAGATGGAGTTACTTGATGAAAGAAGAATCAAAGCCTATGATCATCTACAAGCATATCAGAACTTCCTCAAGCGTAACTACAACAAGAAGTTTCATCCTCGATAGTTCTAGGTTGGAGATCTCGTTTTTAAAGAGAATCAACATACCCAATAGGACTGAGACAAGAAAGAAAAATTTGAAGAAAACTGGTTGGGGCCTTATATCATAGGCGCTAAATATGGATCTGAAGCATACAGACTAACTACTCTTGAAGGAGATCCCCTTGAAGAACTCATCAATATCATGCATCTAAAGAGGTTCTACACCCAAGTCCGCTAAATTTTTTTTTTTTTTAAAATTCCAAAAAATAGTAAAGAGAAATAATTTTGTCCTATGCTGAAAACCACTTTTTGGTGGCACCTTGGATAAGTACGGGTGGTGAAAACCTAGTGTTGTGCAGTTTTTGCACACACGCCCCACTTGGAGTAGGGACCCTCTTTTTAGATGTCTTTTGACCTTTGGTTTTATTGGACTTATCATTTTGAGGCCTTGACATGTTGGTCTTGTAGCTTTGGCCTTGCCTTGAGGCTTGAATTGATTGAAATTGAGTTTTAGGCAAAATCCAGGTTTTCACCTGGCTCTGGGATTTTCCTGCACCGGTGGATTTCCCCGGGCCTTGGTTCTTTGTTCGTTTCTAGCTGGATTCTCTGAATTTGGGTTTTTGCTTGGATTCGGGATTTTTTGGTCCTGGCGGATTTTCCCGGACTTTGCCAAAATCCTGAACTTCGTCATTTCCCCGGTTTCTGCATTTCCGCAAAATCTGCGTTTCCACGTATCTTGGGATTTTCTGAAATTCCGTCGTGGGCTCGGGTTTCCGGATTTGTCAGAAGTGTCTTGTCACTCATTAATGCTTAAGTACCTTTGCTCAGACGAGTATATGGGCAGATTTGGGGCATTTTAAATGTCATTTTGATTTCATCCATTCACTTGCTGATTGATCTGGTGATTAGGAGTTCCATTTGAGCTTTGAGGATTGATTTCAAGCAGCTTGTGTGTGGATTGCTGGGCGTCGGTGTCTGGATTTGTGTTGCCTGGGCGTGTTTGTTTTTTCGGCTGTTTCTTCGAGTTTGGGTTTCGTCTGGATTGATCCATGGTAGGTTATCGTTGCCCTTTTCATTTGCTTGCATGATGATTGAAGTGTTTAGGTGTTGAATAATCATCATTTCGGGTCGGCCTTTGCCTGGTCACGATTTTATATTTATAGAACTAGGGTTTGACTTTGCTCTTCATCTTTTTTTATCATCCTCTCTGTGCGCATTTTGTCTATCAATTTAGAGTTGGATGAGTTTTTCGTAACCTTGTCTGAATAGGTCTAGTCCCCAAGTGTGCCGTTCGCTGCACTCTAGGACGATTAGGGTTTCGGTTCATCTTACCCAAATTGGCTGACTTCCTATAGGGTTGTTGCTATTTCATGATGTATATTCGGCCCAACCTACTCGTACCTTGAAGAGATCCTTGTGTCCATTGATTAATCGCCCAAATGATAATTTTCTTTGAAATCATGAGCTTACCCGGGCTTTAATGGCGGAGGTCTGGTTATTGGAATTAGGGCATCCCCATTTCACCACGTGGACTCATCATTTGAGAGTTTTGAAAGTTTGAGATCATGTGCAAACTGAATCCTGTTGATTAGCATCGGTTTTGAGACCATTAGAACTCAGGTAGAAAAGATTGTGTGATCATTTAATCGCCAGTTTGCGGGTTTTCCTTCATCGGGTGCCCGTGGTGTCCGCGAAATTTCTGCACACCTGGATTTTCCCAGTTTAGGATAATTCTGCGGACTGGGGTAATTTCCGAAATGCTTCTACCTATCCGTGAAAATCCATCCCATCCGGATTTTTCCGGTTTTCCTGTCTGGCTTTATCCTTGTTTGATTTTTTGAAGAAAGGAATAATGGAATAAATGCTGAATTGTTTATTTATTGCTGCCAATAAATGAATCTCATGATAATCTAATGATTTTTGGTTGTATTAATAATTTATTTGACTAATGATGCTTTGGCAGCGAGAATCCGTCTGGGTCGGATTTCTCCGAAATTCTGCCCCAACTAGATTTTCTCAGGTGGCACGATTTTTCCAGATTGTTCTATTTCTCCGGATCTTCAAGGATTAGCAATTTGTGATGGATTTCAATTGATTTATATGATTTTAGGCTAACCTTTGGGTTGGAGTATGCATGATAATTGAATACTAATGATGTCTTTTGTGAGTGCAGGCCGAATCAAGCAAGGCTGCTACCGAAAAATCTAAGGGTGGCATGGAGGGGTCATCTATTTTTGAGGTAGAATGATTAAGACTGGACATCAAAAGTCAGCTTCCTGAGAGTAGGATATCCTCCATATGGTCCGAGGTGTCTGACACCAATGTTGGGGCCTGGAGATATGAAGAATTCAAGCATAGGACGGCTAAGAAGGATCTGTCAGCGTTGAGGCAGGGAATGATGAATTCTGGACTTGTGCATGTGGCTGGGTTTCCTCCAGTGGTCCAGTGCTATGAGCTTATACTGGAATGTGCCAGACAGTATGATTTTGACACACAAAGGGTAGTCAATACCGAGGGAAGGGTCTTGGAAAACTTCAGTCCTGTCTCCATTGCACAAGCTTTCGACATGCCTGATCTACCTTCAGTATGTGCTCTGAACATAGACACTGCTAAGACATACTATGAGAATGAGCCAGTCAAGGCTCAATAGATAATCAATTCATGGCTAGAGAAACCAAAGTCCCATCATTCTAAATTGCCCAAGTAGTTGCACAGAGTTAAGTTCAGGTCAGATATTTATGATGCCATAACATTTTTGAGCAGGGTAGCTGGTTTGAAGACTACCAGAGTGTTGGAGAGCTAGATGGTCCACGTGATCACCAAGATTGAAAATGGAACTAACTATCACTGGGAAGGGCTTAGTAGTGCAGAAATTGACAAACAATTGAGGAATGTCTTGGAGACTAAAAGATTTACCATGTCCTCCTATGTCATGTACGTGCTTGCCAGATTCTACCCATGCAGGGGTTTGAATCCACAGGGGACATTTGGACAGAATATAATCTATGAGATCTACCCTGAGTTGCATCTAGGACACAAAGATTACCGGAGAGTTAATGATGCATTCACAATGCATATTACCCGAATGTTGCAGAATGCTGAGCATATGAGGCTGTCAGATGGAGCTAAAGGTTTGATAAAGAACTATGGAGCCTGGTTCATCCAATTCCCCACCTTGACTTACATAAGGATTGATGGATGCCCGGTTGCTCCATATAGGCTACCTCGGTATCCTACTGATCACATCATGCTATTGGAGATTGTCAGACAGATTTGTAAATTTGATGCTGTTGTAAAGAGAGAAAAGCATAAGACTGGCTTTGGAGGAGATTTCCCTCTCGGGATTGGTGTGGCAAAAATGTGCCCTTCTATCCAATCAGCCCACACTGCAGGAGAGGAGTTGGCAGCATATGGTTTCTCCTTCCATTCCAAAATGATGAACTTTGACATCATATGGGAGGCGCAGAAGAAGGCCCCTAGGGAATACTGACATAAGGACGACCTGGAAGATTATTGGGCCAACATCAAAGATGATCTTGAGGCTAGAAAGAAAAGGTATTCCAGGCTCCCTGTGGAGGCAGTCAGACAATACAATGTCAAGTTGATCTCAGACCAATTAGAGGACGACGTAAACTTGGTACAAGACCACGCCTATGAGGCTGTGAAGGACAAGTCAGTTGGAGATATCAGCTGGAATGATGATGAGATCACAGAGTTGGAGGACCTAATGGCCCCAGTCATGAAATTCACCTCTTCCTGGTTAAAGCATAAAGTTTGGGAGTTAGAAAACAAGAAGGTAACTTGTACTTTCAACTTGATGGGAGACCTTAATCCCATGTCTACTTCAAAAAAATCCAGGGAGGATGACCCCAAAGGGAAAACGGTAAAGAGCTCTCCCTTCAAGATAAAGATCAGAGGCCCCAAGGAAGGTGAACCCAAAATGAAAAGGAAGCCAAAAGGAAAGAGGAGATGGAAGACTCTGAAGATTAGTAGGTCCTCTGATGAGGAAGAATCAGAAAAAGTAGAAGAGGAAGATGTTCCTCTACCTTCGAAGAAGACAAGAACAACTTAGACTTCAAAGAAGAAGGGTCAGGTTGCTTTGGGTGATGAGCCTCCTATTGTGGATGTGGAGAGTTCAGGAGGAGAGAAGACAAAAGTCTATATGAGAAAATCAAGAACTCCTTCGCCCAAGGGTACTGTACAGAAGAAGGATTCTTCTCCAAAGCTACTAGTTGCAGAGCCATCCAAGGTTGCTTCTCCTCCACTAGGTGTACCTGAGCTGGAAATTCCGGAGGAACATGAAACTAGTGGAGAGGCGGAGCCCTTCAAGGAAGGGACACTTTTTAGTGAAGCAATAGATCTGGAAGTCGAAGAGGAGGAAAGGCATACGTCTCCTTTGGTGCAGTATGAGGATTCCCCGGAAAGTGACAGAGGCCGCGGATCGCCTGGGCTGGAAGAAGACATCCCTGCTAAAACCCCATCATTGGTGCCATAGGAGGATAAGCTTGAAGAAAAGGATCAAAGTGAGCAACTCCCTGAGGAGGAGGAAGATAAAATAACCGCAGAAGAAGAAGAGAAAATGACAGAACAGCCAGGGGAACCAAGAACGGAAGAAATCTGGGTAGAGCCTGCAGCCCCGGACTGGCTTGAGAAAGAAATTGCAAGAAAGAAGCAGGTGGTAGTCGAGGATACTCCCTTAGATTGGGATGAAATGCTATCAAAGATTGGTAAAGGGAAGAGAAGGAAGGCATCCAAGGTGGTTTCAAAGGTGGAAAGAGATGAAGCCAATAATAGGGTTATCCATATTGCCACCCCTACTGCGGACAAAACAAGAGAAGATGTTACCAGTCAGGACTATAGTGTGCAAACGATCAACCTTGGACCAGTATCCATAGAGCAGGACATAGAGGAGTATGAGGGATCCAGTGCTGTTATCATTGGCAGGTTGAGGAAGGAGACCCAGACTAAGCATGAGCTGAGAAAGGAGAATGAGAAACTTAAGAAATTTTTAGAAGAGGTAATGAAGCCTCTGCAATCTCTCCACCCTTCTTCTTCAGTTACTCCTAGTTTTCTGCCCAAGGAAACAATCTCCGAAATAGAGAAAATGAAAGTCTCTGCTCAAACTACAATGGATTGGCTCAAGAATGTGCAAACAAAGGGAGATGATACAATCAGGGAGATCTTATCAGTTGGAAAGGATGCAATCCAAGCCAAAGAACTACTGGAGCATGTGCTATCTCAGGACAAGGAGGATGTTGATCTCTTGTTGCAGAAATCTAGAGTCATCCTGGGACATGGTAGGGATCAATTGCTGGCAGATGGAATTCTTCCTTCCTCCAGAGTGGATGAACCCCGGGAATGGTTTGAGGCTCTACAGATTAGGCAGAAGGCTGTAAGGAAGATCCAGAAAAGGAAGAAGTCAATTGAGGGTGATCTTACTATAGTGTATGATGGATGCATTGCCTTCTTTGAGGTCATGACTGGCAGGAAGAAGATTGCTCCCAAATATCTGAGTCTGGAACAGCTGAAAGAGTGGTGGCATGAAGTTTATGCCCCAGATTCTGAAGGTGTTGTAACAGGCCACCAGTTAGATGATGCAGCAACATATCTGGCAGTGATGGACAGGTATAGGTCCAACAAGGAGGATTGGGATAAAACTATTGACCAATCAAAAGATGAGATTGATTCTATTAAATGCTAGCTTAAGGTATTGCCTTTGCTACCTGTCACCGAGTTGGATGGAACATTCTTGAGGGTCCAAGGGTCATCAGTTCAGAGAAAGGATAAGGGAAGCGGCAGTTAATGTCCATTTCGAGATTTGTGCTTCCCTATTATCATAGGGCATGCATTGGACCGTACTACATTGAGGATTGTGTCAAGGCCGACCTTGATGGTGAATGGCATTTAATGTGTGCCTTAGTTTGATTCTTCCTTGGCCGACTTGTTTTGGTGGTTTTTATTATTTTGTAAAATGTTTGGCTGGGCTGACATGTCCAGGGATTTGCTATAAGAAGGCATTCTTGCCTCATTATAAAGGGTTAGACATTAGAAATTAAAGAGAAGAGATAGTAGAGTTAGAGCATTTTGTGAATTTCTTGAAGCAAATACTATATCAAAACAATGGAATTGTTGAGCATTTTGGTGATTTAATACAATTGAAGACATTGTGGCTTTCCTAGTGCAATCTCTTGTGTTACTCCATCTTGCATGGTTCCTATTGTTTTATTTTTGAAATTGCTTAAAGATTTAGGGTTTAGTGTTTAGAATTAGATTAGTTTTAGTTTGATGAATGATGTTTATTATTTTATATTTGGAATGTTTGTAGCTATCTCTGGTCTATACTCCTAGTAACTATCTGATTGTAGTAGGCTGGTGAAGTCAACTTGGACCATATATTTAATGTGCTTAAGTTTGATTGTAGATGAATGTCTATGATTTGAAAATTTGTATGCCTCAGAAGATTGCACCGTTCTTGTAAAATTGCATTGTGGGTTGATCAAGAACTGGTTATTTGAGATAGGTCCATTCCAGATATCTATCTTTTACATTGTTCATTCTAGGAATAATTTAGATTTTATCATATCCTTGCACCCTTGTCTTTTGCTATTTCTTTATTATCTGGTTGGATTTAGGATTTAAGATCATCATATTGCAGGATCTGATAAGTGGAAAGATACAGTTTGCTTGTAGTAAGGTCCGATTGTGATTACCAACATTTTCACATAATTATCTGAGTTGTTTATGCATTGTCATGGCCTGACACCCGAGAGACCTTGGGGTGATTTTCAGTGATTTATTATTGAAAATAACCTTTCAAGAGAGATAGAATATTGCATTCTGTCTGAGTTGTTGCTGTGCAGAAAACACCATCAACACCTAGTAATAGGTGTCATCCGTAGAGGGATTAATCATTATCTACTTGGCATCCTAGTTATTTTATGCTTTCATCCGCACTATCATCCTTACCCATCCTATCCTTGGCCGCTTGGTATAGTTTGATTGAGCATTGGAGAATCCATCTAGGCTATCTCTCATCCTGAGCTTTTCAATATCCCACTCTGAGCTTATGTCATTTATTTGATCATTAGTCAATTTGTGTCTTCATATAGCCCCCCCATCACGTCGGTCTCCATCTAGACCTCATCCTATCGTGTCCTTGGTTGAACTACGTTGCCCCTGCACTGTCACGTTGGCAAGGTTGATCATTTGATCTACCTTCGGGGTATTTTTTCCATCTCGTGTTGGTCATCCATCATCTACCTTCATCTTCCTCTCTCTGCTTTATCCATGATCTTTTCTTGAACTACAAGGGCTGCTCTATGCTTTCATGTAGGTAAGGCTAATCTCTGATCAGCCCCTGAGCCCTTAGTTCTATAGGGTGTGTCAGTCTGTGTCCTTGTCTAGATCATTCTTCACAAAAAAAGTCCCCTAGTGTCAAGACATTTAGTTAATGAAAAACATCTTGCATCAACTAGGTCATTCTAGTATAGTATCCATCATCAGTCTCAACAGGATGCATCCTTCCTAGCAGACCACTTCAATCCCATCCATCCCCTTGATCCTCTAGCAAATGGTGTTTGAAATTGATTGCGATCTTTTGATTCTTTTGGACTCTATTTATCATTTGTACTCACTATCAGCACTTGTCATGGTCGCCTTGATCCATCATATCATGGTGTTCTTTTAATCATGTACATAGGGGCATATCTTGATTTTTTCTTTGTTGTTGTCTTCTCGGTTGTCCCACGTAGTACCCACCAAGATCCCTGAGGTCTTGTGTTATGTTGGGGAATCCTTGTGTGTTTGTGGTTATCCCAATACCTGGCCTGACCAAGGTCATCATGACCTTGGGGTGTTGGAATAGCCTTTTAATTTGTTGTGTTTGTTTCATGTAGTGGATGCCAACTCGCCTTGGTCTTACATATCAGGGTATTTAGTATCTTATGCTATAACAAAAATCAATGCTCTGAAGATGGCAAATTACATTCTTGCACTGCATTTCATTTCACTACATACACTCTTCATTCAACCTTCTTCATGACCTAGGACTTGTGATTTAGGTTGTGCAAGGTCTTGACTCTTTTCCCTCTTGATCTTCCTCTCAGGGTACTAATGGTTTTTTGATAGGTGCGGTATCACACCCACAGTACACTTATCACCAATCTGTACTCCCATGCAGGTCCTTATTGACACTTAGGTTTGCATTATAGGAACTCATCTTTCATTCATATTTCATGATTCGTTATAGGTTCAATATATTTCATAATTCATAGGCTGATTAGATTAAGCATCATAGTTTCATTTAATCCATACACGTCCATATTAACATTTACATAATACATGCATCATCACTTGCCAAAACATATTGTTGGCTACATCCTAATTACATTTCATACCAAATATTCATATCATCTTGCATTATCAAAATTATTATTTGCATAATCATCCATCCACATTAAAATGAAGTATCATAAACATGCACATACATAAACCAAATTGTCCATTCCCATAAACATGTGCATACATAAACCAAATCATCCATTCCCATAAACATATGCATACATAAACCAAAGTGTCCATCTACATAAGCATGAAGTAGCATAAACATGTGCAAAAAATAAATCAAATCATACATCCACATAAGCATGAAGTAGCATAAACATGTGCAAAAATAAATCAAATCATACATCCACATAAGCATGTGATATCATATACATGTGCATAAATAAATCAGATCATCCATCCACATAAGCATCAAATACCATATACATAGGCATACATAAACTGAATCATCCATGACAAAAAACAAAATGCATAGTGTCAATAAGGACTATCCCATATCATAATCAAAATAATACAATGTACATCTCATCACAAAGTCTCAAGCATAATCTATCATATATCCATCATATATCATCAAATAAGGTACAAAATCCAGAGATGTAGAGCACCTCTGATCTCTGCCAATAAGTACTAAACACTCCATCCTATGTCTGTCAAAAAATTGGTATCCTGTCATCTGCTCTCTAGCTGCTCTACTATGAGCTACCCATGTCTAATCTCTGAGGAGAGTCCGACACTAGCCCTCTATGCATGGGAGTCCCCTGGTAACCACCGAGAGGAGAGGGAGTCCATCGATAGCCACTATACCCTCTGGTACGTGTCCCTAATGACTAGGATGGTGCTGGCATCTGAGGTACCTGTCTGATGTAGCACACCGTACATTGTGCCAGATCTGGAACAACATGCTCATACACACACTTCTAGTAACTCACCTCCTGCATATAATCATCCCACTGCATAGCTAGATGCTTAGCGACATTCCGTTCAAGTCTATACTTGTCTCGATCTCCACTAATAGCTCTTCGCTCCTGTACCTAGGCCTCCTGTGCAATTGTTAGCTGTTGTGCCTACTCTATAGCCTTGTCTCTCTCAACCTCTGCAACCTATACTTGTGCCCGTAACCCCTATACCTCTGCCTCCGGATCACCCCCCACACCATGTGTTACCCGCAAACCAACCTATGTTGTGTCTCACTCACTCTGTAGTGTCTGCATCTATACCTTTGCGACATCTCTCTCCCTATACATGGCCTATGCTTGAGCCTCCATTGCATCTATGTCCCTTTGAAGTGCCTAAAGTCTCAACTCGGCAGAATCTTGTGTTGGAATATGTGCCTCAATCCTTACTGACATGGAACTCCTGAAGGGAAAAGACGCTGTGACATTGTTCATGTCTAGGTGACTAACTGTTCTAAATCTGCTTGACAGGTTCATGTCGCTAAGACAGAGTTGATTTCTTCCTTACAAGTCTATCACTGTGACCTTGTGTGTTTCCTGTGACCTTTTGGTGAATGGAAAACTTCGGGCAACAGTGTGATCTTGTCGGGTGTCGAGGAGACTTGGCCGAAGGGTCTATTGTTGGTATGGTGTCTCACTAACTTGGAATGTCTCACTGATGGTAGCTGACTCTTTCGGTGAAACAAGGGTTTCGATAAGATGTCTACACGAGTATGAAATGTCTCACCGATAGGAGTCTTCATCGTAACATAAAGATGCCAGTGTGAGGTCTTAACAAACAGTGAAGGTCATGCCAACGGGGACACATCCAACCATTCATCGGTGTAACTCAAAGCGATCAGAGTGAGCTCTTAGTGATTGGAGGATGTCTTGCCGATAGCCTAAGGTTATCGGGGTAACTCAATAGTTTCAATAAGATGTCCTAGCGACATTAAATTGTCTTGCTGATGATGAGATGCTTTCGGTATAGGTCTTGCCGAATGGTAGTCATCGGTGTGACTTAGGACTTCGGTATGAAGTCCTGGAAAAGGTGGTAAGTCTCGCCGACTACTGGGCATTTTGGTATGACATCTTTGGCTAGTGTAAGGTCCTGGCAAAAGACATGAGTCTTGCTGATATCAAATGGTCATCGATGTAACATAAAGACTTGGTGAGAGGTGTTGGCGAGATCGGTATGTCATGCTGATAAGAATGTCTATTCGTTGTGACTTATGGTTTTCGATATGAGTCTTGCCAATAAAGGAAACTCTTGCCGATAGGAATGAAATGGACTTCGATGGTTTTGGTATGACATGTGACACTTGTTATGATTGTCTTGCTGACTATTGGATACTTAAGTAGATATCGATAGAGAATACTTTGTGGCATCAGGGAGACACTGTTAGTGTCTCACCAATATGCCAACAAAGTGTGAATGTCGTTGACTGCATGATCATCCTGTGTGGCATCCTGCTAGACCAATCAGAAGAAGTGGCTTTGAAACTGATGATGGTTGGATTTTTTGTAACTGTTGCTACGCTAGAGAAAAACAACTTGCAGGGAAAAATCTAAATCGGCATGGAAACTTTCTTCGATGGAGATCTGGTGGATAAGGATGCACAAAAGACAAAATCAAAATGTGATCAGATTTAAAGCAGACCAATTTTGTTGAGATAATTATGAGTTTATCGAATTGGTTGAGAGATTTTTTGTGAGAGATTGAACAGTGAATGTTGTAGCTACTGTGAATTACCAGAGAGTTGTATCTTTGATTGTATGTAATTGTTGCTATTGTAATACAAAGAGATTCAGCTTGGTGTGGTGGGTTTTTTCCTGAAAGGGTTTCCCACGTAAATCTGGTGTTAGTTTTCTTTGTGTATTTACTCTATTTCTATAAATATTTCATGTGTATCTTAATTAGATTGTAATTTGAAAAATAAAAAGCCTTGCATTGCATTCTTCCCTATGGATTTGACATTAGGAAAGTGTTTCTGCACCTCTTCTTTCCTTACATCTTGCTCGCATCGAAGACCTAACACTTGCAACACCGCTACATCCCTCTCTCTCTGAAGAGACTGAACCTCTGTCTCTACCACCCGCCTCTCACTCTCGGACACCTGAGCACGTGCATGTAAAACATCCCTATCTACCTCTATGACATGTACCTGTGCTTGTGAAACATCCCTCTGTGTCTGTAGCATGCATATCTCCATCCTCATCTCTCCTCCCTCTGCTGCATCAATCCCATATTCCCAATTGTCTATTCTAAATAGTCCACTTTGTCTTTGATCTCAGCCCGCTCTCGCTGCAAGTCTGCTCTCTCTCCATAACCGCTCTAGCTGTCTCTGTAGACCCTCTATATCCCCGACAGTCCCTGGCCTAGTCTTTGATGGCTCCTGCCTTGCCCCTCCTCCCACGACCTGCCGTATCGCTGCCTCCACCACTAAACAGTGTCTCTCCCATCTCACTGCATCTCCCTCCTCATTCTCCCTAGCCACCTCCACTCACAACCTCTCTACCTCTGCTCGCAGGTCAACTACCTCATCTCGTGCATCATCCCTCTCTCTCATCAATCTCCTCTCCACATCTGACACCAGCATGGCCAAGACTGAGTAATCTCTCTCACCCTAGGCGAATCGTGTCTATAACTCACTCAACTCTACCTCTAATCTAACCCATTTTACCTTTGTTTGCTGTAATCATTGCTCATTGAGGTGCAGTCTATCTCAAAACCACTACGGGATCCTCTCCTATGGAAGGTACTGTCGATAGTGGTCAGATGTCATACACATCAGTGTCAATGTCCATCTCCCGTCGCTCATACCCCTCACTTTTTTCTGACACCTCCATCTCATCCACATCAATCACTAAGGGGGCTCCCCCTCTCCCTATCATCCTCAACTTCCCTCCACTGGCCTCGCCCTCCACTTGTTGCTATCGTTGCTGCCCTCCTGTGGCCACATTTTCCTCCTATCTCTCCTGTGCTCCGTTGGCCTCAGCCTCCTCCTCTCTCTCCTGTTGCTGACCTCCTAGGGATGTATGTGCCTCCTAGCTCCTCTCTCTGGACCTCTGACCCCCTATCCTGCTATGCTGTAGCCCTGGCCTGATCCTCTCCCTCCTCTGCTCCATCTCCTCCTCGGGTTCTGCGCCATTGTCTCCTCCTCCTAGCTGCCCTCACTAGCTCCTCAGCTGCTCCAATCGCCTCCTATCTCTCTCCCTGCTATCCTCCTCTCTTCTGACCTCCTCTCTGTTTCCCTCAAGGTACCGGTCCCTCCGCTCTCAATTGTCTCTCATCTTTTGATCCGAACCCTAGTGCTCCCTCAATCGACACTACTAAGGTAATCCGTGGAGGTGGATGTCTCCTGAACTACTTTCGATATCTATCTATCGTCCCTGCATCTCTCTGCCTCTCCTGCCTGTCTGGGAATGGTACTAATTGCAATGTCTCTAGGTTCTCCCACACTACATCTAGATCTAGCTCATCCCCCTATGGCCGCTCTTGTTTCAATCATTAAAACATCACCCACCCCGCGAGAATATTCTGCCTCACTCCAAACTGCCGCGTCACCCGATTAGGTCTGTACAGCTCCACTACAAGCAGACCTCTCCTAATAATATAACATTGGGTAAAGAAGTAATCACTATGTGCCTCCTCATCATCCCTCTAGCCCTTGAAGCATCGCAACATATATAGACGCGACACTATCATCTCTGCCTGCATATCATCCAGTCGTGTCCTTCATACATCCACATCTCTGACATCTCGATACCATAGTATCGCTCCCGCCTCTGTCCCCCATCCCCAAGCTACAACCTCTCTATCATGCTGCTCTCCTACTCTCTGCACGATAGGCCTAGTCACTCTGAAGTGCTCCCAAGCCTAGAACTGTAGCAGTGTGACATGTGTCACACTCAATGCCCTCTGATAACATACCCGGTGCATATCCCGGTATAGTTGTGCTAGCATATAGGTCCCCCATGCAAACTGACCCTCTCGGCCCTCGATGATATGATGAATCACCTCGACAAACCTGAGAGACAAGAATCGACCACTCCGGTCTAGCAACAGTATCCTACTAATTAGTCCCGCTAGGTACAATGACAATGCCAGTACCTTGCAAGACAAATATCTGTCCACATCTAGCTGCTGCCACTGAATCGGTAGCTAGTCACTGCCAAATATAACCTACACGCACTCATCCAGTGCCTTGCCTACTACCCAACACTCGCTAACCACAAGCCCTGCTATGGGGAGCCTCATAATCCACCAAACATCCTCCAGAGTCACTATCATCTCCCTAATTAGTAGATGAAACGTCAATGTTTCTGAGTCCCAATGCTCTATCAAGGCTGTTACCATGGCCCTATGGGCCTTAATCATCAAATACGATAGCATATGAACTAGTTCTGCCTCTGCTAGTCTTTGGTGATTTGTGCCCGTCATCACCACCATGCATCTCATCAGCACCTCACACCATCTCTCTCGCATCTGCAAGCTCTCAACATTTTGCATCCATAACATAAACACTGTGTAAGTTTTCCTTGGCATCATTTCCCCCCCTTTTTATCTTACCTCTTCCTGCCTTGGGATTTCCCTTCTCCATCCTACTGCTTTCCCCCCTCTTCCCCTACCTTTGTCCTAGATTCTTGCCCTAGCTTGGGGCAGACCTACCCTGGGCCTTGGGAGGCCTCGCCCTAGTCCCTGGGCGGACCCGCCCAAGCCCGAGCAGCCCCGCCCAAGCTTGTGGGTGGGCCATCGACCAACTCGGGCAGACCCACTCGGGCCTGCAGGCAGGCGGATACGCCCGAGCCCGGGCAGACTTGCCAATGGATGGCTCTACCCGTCGATGGGAAGCAAAGCATAACCTCCCCCTTCCCCCTGTAGACACTTAAATTTGTCCTCACAATCGTAACGATATTCGTCTATTGATTAAATAGATATTATTATTTACTTAATCAATTCATTCAATACTTTCTTCTATTCATGCATTTCATCAAATCATTGAACCATCTCATGCTTCTTCAATATCTGTTGCATTAATGTTCATGTCCATTTGCATTATCATTCATACCCGTTTGCATAATAAATCATAATCATTCATAATCCATTTGCATAATAAGTCATAAACATCATTTCCATATTAAATCAATTATCATTATCATCCATAATTGTTTCATATTCATCCCCATTAATAAATCAATTATCATAGTCATTTATTATTATTTCATAATAAAGTAATCATCAAAACTTGCATATTAATCATATCATTTGCATAAATCATTCATGAAATATTGCATTTTAGTAAAAGCATCTTTAAATCATTTTATTCATAATTAATCATTTATGTGTATTTTAATCTAATATCCCTTTTATCACTTTCACTCTCATGCATAACATTTAACCCAACAATGTGGGATAATGGCATTTACTTCTCTCACATCTTTTATCCCGCATTTCATTTTCAACCCCTCTCCATCCTCAATGAACTCCTATTTAAAATGGGATTTCCCTCTCACTTTCTCTCTCACAAATTTGGCTCACAAATTTACATACTCATATGATCTTTGCATCTTGCTTTCATTTCTCATTCACCATAGCCTCTTTATTGCATTTTGTGCTCATAAAAATCTGAGAGCAAATGCATAAACAAAGATCTTGGTGATAGGGAGACAATGGAGATTGAGTTCTTTTAAAAGCATTATTTGTTTTCTGTAGTTTAGATTTGCATTTCTGGTTTTGCTTTTAATTAGAATAGCTCTATTGATGTGGGCTGAAATGGTGGTTCTTACTCCATAGAATCATACATTTTTATGGCTCTACAATTGGTGAACCCGACGTGAATAAAAACTTTGTTTGAATAAAATCTCATCCATATTCATGCTTTAAATATTTTAAAGGATTATACTATTTTAAAAGCTTTCATTTTGGCACATAAAGGGAGGATGCTGCTGAAGTAAGCTTTACACCTGCCAATAGCATTTTTTTGAAAGTTTCTTAAGTTTATTTTTTTCAACAGAGTCACACAGCAGTGCATTTTAAAGTTTCTAAAGCAAGCTTTAATCACCAATAGAAGAATTTTTTTTTTCCAAATAGCATTTGCTTGCAAGTTTCTTCTGCCTTTGGCTTTATACCTACAAGTAGCATTTGCTTGAAAGTTGTTAAAATATTTTTCAAAAAAAAAGAAAAAAAAAGAAAAGAAAACCATCTTGTGCACATTGGCAAACAATTCACATACCTTGTTTATGCCTCTGTCAAACAACTTGCTTGCCATGTCCATGCTTTCATATTTTTGCTTGCATCTCTCATATTTTTTTGTATTAGCTGTGTTTTGAAAAAAAAAAGAATTGCAACTTTTCTATGCTCATTTTGCATTTTGCATCTTTTCTATGCTCATTTTGCATTCTGTGCAGGTCTGGCAATCATTACAGTTCATGGGGCAATGGTTATTCTGAGATATTATGTCAGGCTGCAATCTTATGTGTCTGTTGTCAACATGCAATTCTATTTTCTTCTTATCTAACTTTGATTATCCTTTTCTTTTAATTTAACAGTCATTTTTGGTTTGTTTTAGTTTTCTTTTTTTAGTTTGGTATTAATATAGTTTAAGTTTTTAATTTAATTTTGTTAGTTTTAGTTTGATTTTAATTTTATTTTAATTTAGCTTAGTTCAATTTAGTTTTCGTTTAATTTAAGTTAGTTTTTAGTTTAGTTTTTAATCTCTTATTTAGTTAGATTTTTATTTTTTCTTTTAATGTAGTTTAGATTTTAGTTACTAATTTAATTTAGATTAGATTTTGCTTTTTTGCTTTTTTTTTCTTTCTTAATGTAGCTTTTAAATTTAATTTTAGATTTAAATTATATTTTAAATTTAATTGTAGATTTAAATTAGATTTTAAATTCATTTTTATTTTTATTTTTTTAGCTTTTTTTAATTTAGCTTAGATTTTTAATCATGAAAAATCATTTAGATCTTACTTGGATTCTTAGTTTATTTTTTTTTTTTTAGATTTTGGCTTTCTAAATTAGATTCTTAGTTTAGAGTTAATTTAGACTTTAGATTAGAGATTTAGATTTAATTTAGTTTTTAATTCTTAGATTTTTTTTTTTTTTACCTTAGATTAGTTTTAATCTAGAGTAATTTTTAATATTGGCTTTTAGTTTTAGATTAATTTTAATTTGGAATAGCTTTTAATACTGATTAATTAGAATAACATTTTTTAAGTTTTTAATTTGCACTAACTTTTAAATTAGATTAGTTTTTAATTAGTGTCTAACTTAGATAAGTTTTAAATTTGGATTAACTTTGAATCTAGATTAGTTTTTAATCTCTAACTTTAGATTTTTAATTTAGATTAACTTTTAATTTTAAATTAGCTTTTTATCTTAGATTAGCTTCATTTTTTTTTCCTAGATTAATTTTCTTTAAATTTATGTTAGTTTTTATTTTGGTCAAGTTTTGGTTTTGTGACTAATTTTGTTAATTTGGTTTCTCTTGCTAGGTTCGTTTGGCAAAGAATTGACAATCAAAACATACGCTTGTCAAAGAAAGGAGGCATAAAACTACTAATGAGATTTTGATGCAGGACGTTCGTCGAAGACATGATTTTGAAACCAATTATCTTTTAGATTATAAAACACTTCTTTTGGTGCATTAAAATGAACATGTGCTTGATTTGTCTGACTGTGCTTGAAGGTGGTAGGTGATTATGCTCTCACCTTGTGAAAACTAGGTGATCAGAAAACCAAACCCACCTTATTTTTTTGTCACCTTCATGACTTAATAATCGAAGTATCCTCTCCCCTTGCACTTTCGAGTGATCCTGGGTGTAAGAGAAATGGTTATTATTTCTAGAAATGGGCCTTCCTTAAGGGAAAAAGTACTCACCTTAAGGGACGACTCGACCGGTAACAGGCTAAAGCCAAGCCACTTCCAGCCGGGATATAAAATGGGTGCTTGAGGAAAGTTCAAGTACCACGAGTGCGGATGTGTCACACGAACGGAGTAGTACTCCCATAAACCCTGTTGAGCGTAACCTCTTCAGGCTGGAGTGCCACCTAATTGGTGATTAATCTCTCGCCCCATGTGTGGCCACTCGAACAGATGCCCTAACTAAACACCTATTGTTTTAGAAGCCAACCATTTTCAGCCATTGCTTGGTATAGTGTAGGGTACAGTATCATGCCCAAAGATACTCACTATTGACTCCCTTGAGTAGAGATAGTAGTTCTTGGGAAGTGATGACCCAAGAATCTGAAGTTGGTGTGCTCGAATGACGTTAATGAGCCGTGGAGGGGAGCCAATGCCACCAAACTTCTAAGCTATCTGCTCTCGAGAAGGAAAGGTGTTTAGCACCAATCCGAGGTATATCAGTGAGCTATATCAAGTATACAAACCCTTGGCCTATTAGGATTGTGCTTGTCTCATGTGCGTTTGCATACACCAAAACATTGTGTTTGTCAAGTGTTTTCTGGATTTTCAAACAGTTTTCACCACATTCAAAAATTTGAACACAAACAATTGACTTGAAACAAACACCACACTGAGAAACTTGCAATATATCAAACTTTGCAAACCTCAAAAAGTCCAATAACACAAACATCTCACATGAACCTATCACTTGGATTTCTTGAGGTCATCATCCTTCAGTTTTGATCTTTCAATCCTTGCATTCCACCTAGTCCTTGCATATTCATGGTCCTTACATATTCATATCCCTTTCATCCTAGTTCTTGCATGTTCCTAGTCTTGCATACATAGGTCACATTACATAGTCCTTGCATACATATATCATTCCACCTAGTTATTTCATGTTCAACCCCTTTTTGCATATCAAGACCATCTCACCTAACCTTTGCATGTTCTAAGAATTTATCCCTTTGCATATTCATCATCGATCAAATAAAACCTTTAGCTTGCACTTAGGCTACTCTTCCTAGGTCTTGAAATCAAACTATTGGCTATCTATCACCCACATCACTTCAGGTTCATCATCCTTGAGTTAGGGAAACATACCATTATCCTTGAGTAGGGAAATCCTTTTTGGAGTCCATCATCTCCTATGTACCATCTCTTGATCATTGGTCCTTGTGTCTATCCATCATAGCACAAGTAAAGCCTTTACATCATGACCAACTTTGGACCTAGAGTTGCCTTTTAGCTTTTTCATTCTTAGCTTGTCATATCATACCATACCATTTTTCATATCCCATCTTAGAATCATATCCTTTTCATTTGCATCCAAGTCTTAGGTCTCATACATTACCTTGGATTGAAAATCATAACAAATCACCTATGACCCCTAGAACAAGAGAAAAAATGTTTCAAGAAGAAGGGAACCCTTGGGGAAAAGAATTTGATGGGGAAGATGACATTAGTGTTGCAACTAGTGAAACAAGTGAAAATGATAGTGAAGAAATAACACAATCCACCATAAATGAAGCTCTCAACGATAATAGATTCACTAAACTTCTTACGGAGGTAGTCAAACATAACCCACAACAATACTTCAAGGCCCTTGTTGATGAAGGAATCAAAATGCCTCCTGATTTTGACATATCATTACTTACAATGAATGACCAACCTAAATCTAGTGAATCTAAGAATCCAAAAACAAAAAATGATGGTAGGATCAAAGATAATAGACCCTTTTATCTACAACCTAGTTACAAGCGATCTTCAAAGACATCAAAACCTACACCTACAAACAATCCTATTTTGGATGAGCTTAGAACATTAAGACAAGAATTGGATACTCTCAAGAATAGTAAAACATCGACTCACAAGTTTTGCATTGAAGACATATGTCCTTATCCCTTCAATCCAAGCATACCAATGCCACCTTTTCCTAACCATTGGGACATACCAAAACTTGACAAATATAATGGAAAATGAGATCCTAAGAACCACTTAAGACAATTTTGTGCCACTACCATGGAATTTGCAGTTGATGAAACATACCTTATGAGATTATTTCCTCCCAGTCTCGGAGGAGAAGCTATGGAATGGTTTTCACGATTAGCCCCGACCATCAAATCTTTCCAAGAATTGGCTAATAAATTTGTCTCCAATTATAGTTTTATTTGTGACCTTAAAGTGACCATGACACACCTTTTCAACACCAAACAAAAACAAGGTGAATCTTTTGTGTCATTTTTACAAAGATGGAGACATTTAACAAAATGATTGCATTATTCCATTCTTGATCAAGAATTGGTTGACCTCTTTTGTTGAAATTTGAACAAAGAAATTGGAAGGGAACTTCGCCTCAAATGCTTGGATTCCTTTGATGAAGCCATAGAAATGGGATTTCGAATTGAAAAAACCCTCATCGATGATGGAACTATCTTAATAATGATAGAGATCAAAAATTGAATTCAAACAACAAGACCCCTTTTTGGGTTAAGAACAAGAATGTAGTCAATGATGGAGTTGTCAATGCAAAAACAACTAAAACATCATCACCTGTTTACAATCTCAAAGGTCCACCTTCAGATAAAGAAAAATAAAAATAGAGAAGTTTCCCTAAACAAAACTTTACACCATTGGGACAATCACTTGAATCTACATTAAAAGAACTTCTTGAAACCAATATTATATCATTACTCGAAATTAAGGAATATAATCCACAAGTCAAACCACCATGGTGGAATGAAGATCACTTTTGTGACTATCATAGACACAAAGGACATAAGAAAAATAGTTGCAATAAACTTTGAAATTTAATACAAGACCTTATTGATAACGGTAAGATAGCAGTTGATGGACACACTCCTTCTGGTAACTTTGATCGCGAGGTGTTTAAAAACCCTTTCCCTAAGCATGAAAAGGATAAAGGAAAGGCTCTTGAATCTGGTGATGGTGTAAACTATACTACTGTTAAGTATGATTATACCATAAATAATATTAGTGAGGTTGATAATCATGTCAACACTTTCATCATAAGAGGAAAAGAACCTTATTGCAAGGTTACTACTCATAAAGGAACTGTTACCCTTAAAGGTCCTAATGCAAAACCTGCTACACCCTCTTCGTAATACAACCTCATAGAGCACTTAGGAAAAACACCCGCACAAATTTCTATACTCAAGCTGCTACGCCTATCTCCTGAGCATAAAGCTATCTTAGATAAAGTGCTTGCTACTACTATAGTGCCCACAGACCTACATGTAGATCAATTCCAAGCTATCGTAGGACACATCACCTCTCCTCATACTCTCAATTTTATTGAAAATGATGATTCATCCCTTCGACAACCACATAACGCAACTTTACACATTGATGTCCTCATCCATAATGTTAAGATCAAGTGAGTTTTGATAGAGGAAGGAGTAGGCCTTAATATTTGTACTCAAGAATTGATCACAAAATTAGGGTTCTCTAAAAATGCAGTTGATCCAAGTAAAAAGATTACCATAAAGGCATATGATGAAGAGGAACACTCATCTAAATGATCGTTTACTCTACCAATTAGAATCGGCCCTGTGGTAAAGGATGTAGTTTGCTAAGTCCTTGATCTCCCACTGACCTATAATATCCTCCTTGGAAGACCTTGGATTCATGCAATGCAAGTAGTATCTTCTACATACTACCAGTGCATTAAATTCCCCCACAATGGTGTTGAAATCACAATACAAGGAGATCTAAACCCTTTCATGTATTTCCATAATCTAAGCCCTAAAACTAAAATCACAATCCCAAGCAATCGTGAAGCATTTCCTTCCCAAGCATATGTTGATCCTGAGTCCTTAAAAGCATCTTCCTCAAAATCCAATGCAGCCGAGATCAAAATACAGGTAAAAGAACAAGGAGTGGAAGAATATACCTTGAATCATGCTCTTTGCATTGGAAAACTACCTTTATCTCCCCACACCTATGGCAAACCACAAATGACTAAGACCACATCAGATGCAAATACCATAGTGATTTGTAAATCAACTACTTTCAAAAAATGGGGAGCCCTTTATAATGAAACAGAAGAAGCTGATCTCCTAAACTGGTTATCCAAAGATGAAGATACAGAAAAAGAACAGAGTAGAATAAAGATACCTGTTGAACAATATGGTAAAGGATTTGATATTATGAAACAAATGGGATATGATGGTAAAAGTCCTCTCGGCTTACAGAAACAGGGTATCTTGGAACCAATACAACCTACTCATACACAAAAAGTCCCTGGTTTAGGATATGATGCATAGAAAGATAAGACCTTGAGTACTACGTGTGCTTCAAGGAAGGAAGTAGAGTCCTCTAATGCTACATAGACAAATGAGGAAAGTGCCATCGATGACTTCATTGACATTTATGATTATGATAGTATCCCTACCCTTGAACCCGATCATAATATTTGTACACTTGAATCCATTCAAAATATTTACTCGAGTCATGATTCTTTACCCTTGGTTCACCCTGAACTCATTGATTTTGATCAAAAGGGACCACCACAATTGGATGTATTTGAAAATGATGAGGAAATCATAAAATTTCTAGGAGCACGAGAAGACACACCTCTTGAGGATCATAAAGCAGAATTCATCATAGAACTCAACAATGCGGCTTATTTTGGGGGGAGTGTCAAGCCTTTCAGTCGCAAAATTATTGAAAATATAAATAGGTCTTCTATTGAAAACTACTCTGCGGCACTATTAGACCCAAAAAAAGTAAAAATAAAGGATGTATCCAAGGGTGAAAACCTCTTTGAGGTGCCCGAGGATGGAAGGCTTGACACACTTCCATTAGCAGTATATCATGAAAAATCATCTATGTTGGTGGAGAAGACAATACCAACAAATCTGGGCACAGAAGAAAAACCAAAGATAATTCATTTAGCAGAATCATTAACACTTGAAGAGTGAATAGAGCATATACAGTTTTACAAGGAAAGACAAGTTAACTTTGCATGGTCATATGCAAATATGCCAGGACTTGATCCAGAACTAGTAACACACCACTTCTCTTTGCCACCGGGGGCAAAACCTATTAAACAAAAGTTGACAAAAATGCACCCACACATTGCTCTGTTGGTAAAAGTTGAATTACAAAAGTTGCTCGATATGAGATTTATCAAACCTATTGACTATGCTGATTGGATTTCAAATTTAGTACCAGTTTCAAAGCCTGATGGGGGCATCCGAGCTTGCATATATTTTAGAGATTTAAACAAAGCTTGTCCTAAGGATGACTTCCCACTTCCAAACATTGACATGATAGTGGATTTGACAATAGGGCATAAAATGTTATCCCTCATGGATGGTTTCTCAGGCTACAATCAGATTAAAATTGCTCCTGAAGATCAAATTAAGACATCATTCACTTGTCCTTGGGGAACTTTCTGTTGGAATGTCATGCCCTTTGGGTTGAAGAACGCCAGAGCTACCTACTAACGTGCAATGACAACTATCTTCCATGACATGATGCATAACTATTTGGAAGACTATGTAGATGATTTGTTGGGAAAATTCTACACAAGAGCAGGACATCTAGAGATCATGGATAAAATTTTCACAAGATTAGAACAATACAAGGTTCGATTGAATCCAAAGAAATATGCCTTTGGGGTAACCTCTGGAAATCTCCTTGGATATATTGTCTCATCTAAAGGAATTGAAGCTAATCTTGCTAAAATAAAGGCTATACTTGAAATGCCTCCGCCTAAGAATATCAAAAAGTTGAGATCATTACAAGGGAAACTTCAGTCTATCCATCATTTTATAGCACAACTTGCAGATAAATGTCAACCCTTTCAACATCTATTACACAAGAATGTTTCATTTAGATGGGACGACAAGTGTGAACAATCTTTTCAAGAAATCAAAGAATATTTGATGACACCACCAATATTAGTACCTCCTACAGATGACAAACCTTTACTTCTATATATATATCCACAACTACCACAACACTGGGGGCAATTTTGGCACAACATGACTTTGAAGGAAAGGAACATGCAATCTATTACATTAGTCGTACTCTAGTGGGATACGAGCTCAATTATAGTCCTATTGAAAGAGCATGACTTGTTGTAGTTTTTGCATCATAGAAGCTAAGACATTACATGCTTACACACCAGACAAAGCTCATTGCAAAAATTGATCCTCTTAAGTACCTCTTGAACAAAGCAACACTCATAGGATGATTAGCTAAATGGGTGATGATTCTTAGCGAGTTTGATATTGAGTACATAGAAAGAAAAGAAATCAAAGGACAAGCTATCGCAGATCAACTCGCCGATGCTCCTATGACAGATGATCATCCTCTTACTACAGAGTTTCCTAATGAATCAATCTTCAACATGGAATCTACACATATGTGGACTTTATATTTTGATGGCTCCTTCACACAAGGTGGTTCCGGCGCTGGAATTCTCTTTGTCACTCCATAAGGGGATTGTATACCTAAAGCTTCTAAGATATAGTTTCCATGTACCAACAATATTGCAGAATATGAGGCATTACTTTCAAGGCTTCGTATAGCTGTGCAATGGAAGATCCTTGAGTTGCATGTTCTTGGTGACTCTCAGCTAGTGATCAGACAAGTTAATGATGACTATAAAACAAAAGATGAAAAATTGATGCCTTACAAAAGAATGGTGGATGATTTCAAGGCCTATTTCACATTAATCTCTTTTGAGCAGATTCCTCTAGATAACAACAGAGTTGCTGATGCAATGGCAACAATTGGTTCACTTGTAGAAATTTCAAGTAATGCCACTTACTATGAGTTCCTGGTAGAATCTCTTTTGGAACATGCTTACAATATACCACAATCTGAAATGATTTATCTCATTTGTTGGTCCTAATTCCCAATGGTATGGGGATATTTATACCTATCTTCAAGATAACACCTTGCCATCAAACCTATCCAATAAATCTCATAAAACCTTTATCCGTCAATCTTCCCACTATGTGATCTTAGCCAATACCCTTTACCGCTGAGGTCTCGATGGTACTTAGATGTCTTGAGCACGATAGGTCAAAACTGCTTTACAAGAAGTACATGAAGGTATATGTGGGGCACATTCTAGCGGTCCTACCTTAGCCAAGAAACTCTTGTGTATGGGTTATTATTGGCCTACAATGGAAAATGATGCTTATTAGTTTGTTAAAAAATGCAAGCAGTGTTAAAAACATGTAGACTTGATACATGCTCCTACACAAGGATTGCAGTCTCTTGCTACACCATGTCCCTTTTATTAGTGGGAAATCGATCTCGTGGACAAGATCTATCCACCTTCATCCAATGGTCATAAGTTCATTCTTGTTGCCATTGACTATTTCACAAAATGGATTGAAGCTGTTCCTCTCACTCATATCACTGGAAAACAAATAGCCACCTTCATACTGAACTACATTATTTGTTGTTATGGCATTCCTCTATCCATCATCACAGATAATGGTCGTCCGTTCAAAAATTAGGATGTCCACGAACTTTGTGAAAAATTCCATATACAATATCATTTTTCCACACCTTACTATCCTCAAGGTAATGGCGAGGCTGAGGCTTCTAATAAAATGATTCTCAAAATTCTTAAAAAGACACTCAATGAAGCTAGTCGAGATTGGCATATTCAACTGAATCCTGCACTGTGGGCTTATCGCACGTGTGTCTGTACTCCCACAGGTGCTACCCCATATGCCCTTGTATATGGATCTGAAGCCATCTTGCCCATTGAGGTTGAGTTGCCCTCTTTGCACATCTCTTTGCGCAATCAAATCAATGATGAAGAATACCAAGTTTCTTGTTTGCAGGAGTTGGAACTGTTGGATGAATGAAGACAAACTACTTTCAATCATCTTAGAGCATACCAGCAATGAATGTGTCGAAGTTATAATCAGAAAGTGAAACTGCGTACATTTGAGGTTGGGGATCTTGTTCTTCGTGAAAATCCTTGCACTCAACAAGATAGAGAAAAGAAGGGTAAATTTGAGCCTAACTGGTTGGGTCCATATATTATCACTGCTGTGTATAGATCTGGGGCATACCAGTTATCTACTCCAGAAGGTGAATTGCTTAGTGATCCCATCAACAGTATGCACATTCGCAAGTTTTATACTTAAATACTTCAGAGGGTACAATATTTTCAAAAGTCCTAAAAATGCAAAAAAAGAAAAAAAGGTACTATACCAAAAAAAAGTCCTAAAAATACAAAAAAAAAGGGAAAAAGGTCTGAGAAAAATCTTGAAAAAGAAAAATACAAAAGAAAAAGAAAAAAAAAAGAGAAATCCATTCGTTCAATGGTGAAAACCACTTTGGTTGCGCCTTGAGCAAGTACCATGGTGAAAACCGAAAAATCAACACTATGTGTAGAGGCTTCACTTCTCTTTCCTTTGGAGCTCTACATGATCTTTTCATTTCCTTTTCATTCACCCTCCACTTCATAATGACCTTTTCACACTCTCCATTGCTTGTGAATTGTTCGACATTCCCCTCACTTGCTCGCTTTGCCACGCATACTATGTTAGTCCTATCCCTCACTGTGGCATTTCCTTAACCTTAGTTATGGGTTAAGATACTGAGCATCTCGCGGTCAGAGAAAGCGCCTTCTTTATCTATTTGCTCGTCTATTTCCGTCATAAAATGTCATGAAATAATCCAAAAAAATCATAAAATGACCTGAAATAATCCAAAAAAAATCATAAAATGTCCTAAAATAATCCAAAAAAAATCATAAAATGTCCTGAAATAATAATAAAAAATAAATCATAAAATGTCCTGAAATAATCCAAAAAAATCATAAAATGATATGAAATAATCCAAAAAAAATCATAAAATGTCCTGAAATAATCCAAAAAAATCATAAAATGTCCTAAAATAATCAAAAAAAAAATCATAAAATGTCCTGAAATAATTCCAAAAAAATCATAAAATGTCCTGAAGAAATCCAAAAAAATAAAAAATTCCAAAAAACAGTGACACTTTTAGATCACCACACAACTTTGAACTTCAACAAAATAAAAACATGCAAGTGTTGACAATCAAGCAAACATTATAACATATATGTCAATCCAACTTACAAGTCCAACCAACCACATAAAACCATACAAAGAATCAGTTCTATATCGAAGCATGATCCACGTTTGTTTGTTTATCTTTGATTGTTTTATGATTTTATCTTTGGTGACATGCCTTTTAGCTTCTCCAGGATGTCTTTGACTAGAGAGGCAAGGATGGGGCATGTTCATTTGTTTGATGTTTGTGGATTATTTCTTATTCACAGGATGACTCGTCTTAGGACATGGTTGTCTAAAACCATCAATGACTTATGAGTCTAATGTGGATGAGAGCATTCCTTGTCTGATAGTGTCTTCCATGCAATAAGTATTCAGGTCATCTAAGGTTCTTATACCTAGATGCTTATACTTCATTACTAAATGAAAATGCAAATAGTATTCAGGTCGTCTAGATTTTCATGTTATCTAGATGCTTATACTATTTTTCAATATAATAAGCTCAATGATGATAAAAGCACTTAAAAGGCACAAGAGGCTTCATCACCTTCATTCTCTTCCATCTTGCATTTCATTTTCTTCATCTTTCTTGTAGCGGAGAAATCAATCAATTGCTTAACTCACTGATATATGTCTCTTGAATCAAATCTCAAATCAATCAACCTGCTTCTCGAAATTTCATGTCCCCTTAAGGAATCAGTCAATCCATCATTGCAACACCTTGTCTTGCATAAGCATCATTCTCAATCAGCTTCATCAGCTCATCAACCTGGCTATACTATTTATTTGCATCAATTGTTCAGTTACACCCATCAACTGTGCATTTTCATCAAAATGTACATCTCTGTTTTATCACTTGCACAATATCAAGTATCTAATCACTTTCTAGACATCTATCGAGAGATTAATCTTCTTACAATCTATTCGATCAATCTCTCGAGGGGGCATATCATTCTTATCATAATCCTTACCAAGATATCTTTGGGGCATGTATCAGTTGATCAATAGTTTTTCTTTGAAACAATGCGACAAGCTGCATTGTCTCAAAGAGGGGCAAAATGTAGACACTCAAATTTGTCCTCACACTCGTAATGATATTCGTCTATTGATTAAATAGATATTATTATTTACTTAATCAATTCATTCAATACTTTCTTCTATTCATGCATTTCATCAAATCATTGAACCATCTCATGCTTCTTCAATATCTGTTGCATTAACGTTCATGTCCATTTGCATTATCATTCATACCCATTTGCATAATAAATCATAATCATTCATAATCCATTTGCATAATAAGTCATAAACATCATTTCCATATTAAATCAATTATCATTATCATCCATAATTGTTTCATATTCATCCCCATTAATAAATTAATTATCATAGTCATTTATTATTATTTCATAATAAAGTAATCATCAAAACTTGCATATTAATCATATCATTTGCGTAAATCATTCATGAAATATTGCATTTTAGTAAAAGCATCTTTAAACCATTTTATTCATATTTAATCATTTATGTACATTTTAATCTAATATCCCTTTTATCACTTTCACTCTCATGCATAACATTTAACCTAACAATGTGGGATAATGGCATTTACTTCTCTCACATCTTTTATCCCGCATTTCATTTTCAACCCCTCTCCATCCTCAATGAACTCCTATTTAAAATGGGATTTCCCTCTCACTTTCTCTCTCACAAATTTGGCTCACAAATTTACTTACTCATATGATCTTTGCATCTTTCTTTCATTTCTCATTCACCATAGCCTCTTTATTGTATTTTGTGCTCATAAAAATCTGAGAGCAAATGCATAAACAAAGATCTTGGTGATAAGGAGACAATGGAGATTGAGTTCTTTTAAAAGTATTATTTGTTTTCTATAGTTTAGATTTGCATTTCTAGTTTTGCTTTTAATTAGAATAGCTCTATTGATGTGGGCTGAAATGGTCGTTCTTACTCCATAAAATCATACATTTTTATGGCTCTACACCCCCAAAATTTTTTTTCCTTTTTTTTCCCTCTAACCCATTTTTCACCCAGCCCGACCCAATGAAACCCATGTTTTCATTTTTTTGAAAAACTTTAAGCAAATCGACCAAAATCACATAGTTGGGTTTCAAACTAACCTGGTGTGGCACGACACACTCGTTGAAGAATCGTTGTCTCTCGTCCCCCCGGTGGATGATGTCGGTATCGTACTTCGGCATCGTGTCCCTTCCCTCTCACCCTCTCCTTTTCTCCCTCTCCTCCTCACTTGACAACTGTCCAAATGAGGAGAGGTAATTCTTAGAATTACCTTTTATAGTTTTTTCCCTCATTTTTAACCTTCTAAAATAAAGGGAATTTTTTCCTTTTATTTAACCTTTTTCCCTCTCAACTAATTCACTCACCCCCTATTTTCTTGGGGCCACCATTTGCACACTATATACCTGTTTTCCTTTGTTCAAGCGTAAATCTTCTTTATTTTTCGTGCTCTTTCCAACGACATATACCACTTCATATTTTTGAGAAGTTGCTTGGGGCCCCTTTTCCTTCCCCATCCACCTTCTCAAGGGGGCATACCCTACCATTCTCTCCCAATCTTTCGTCATAAGCCTTCTTTTGTGATATCGAGGCATCCCCTTTATTTCTCATCATTCGGGTAGCTCACGCAAACTATCATGTGCTGTGGCATCTCTTTTCCGGTCACTTCTTCCATAGAGTCGTATGTATTTTATTTTTCTTCGAAACCTTGTTATCCTAATAGTGTTTTGAAGAGGGGCAAAATGTAGACATCTAAATTTGACCACTTCCATATGGTCAAAGACATCTCCTGAACCATCCTTTTGCTCATCTACTTCATTATTTTTGCCAGTATTAATTAAATTATTCATTTAACTAATATTTCGTGTCTTACATAAGGTTTCCAAAGTATTTAATTTAATAAATACTTTTCCCCTCTTTCCTCTCTAAATTAAATAAATGTATCACTTTATTTAATTTAGTCATATTATCTTTTGGAATTTTAAATTTATTTTAAATTCCTCAGTTTCTCTCATTGTCACATCCTCCAACTTTTGCAAGTTGGTCTCTAATCCCTCTTAACAATCTAACCCCTTTTCTTAGTCATAATTAATTTATGATTAAGATGTGCACACCCCTAATCATTATTAGGGTCCCATCCTCCATAATTTCCCACTTGCCTCTAATCTGTCATTAATTTGTCTAATCAAGTACTTGCACAACCTTAATCATTTAATTTGGTCAACCTAATCCCTATATCATTTATGGAATGTGTCCTAAGTCAACTTCATTAAAGACTTTATCCTTTTGGAGAAGACACTCCATTCCCTATGTGAATTTTTAATTCACATTTAATCCCCCAATGCATTCCTTGGAATTTAAAATTCATTTTCTCATCCCCATGTGGATATTTGAGGAATTTTTAATTCTTCACGTCCTCTCACCCACATGGGGACAAGGACCTTTTTTATGAGATCTTGTTCCAATCCCAAGGTACTATGTACTACCTCCATGTCATGTACTCTATTTCCACCTCATGCCCACTTCATCTCTTACAAGCCACTTCACATGCCACATGTGTAGATGTGAGGGCTTGTTGAGTCCTTAACTCACCATAGCCCTACATCTTGCCCTTGTTGGTTTAATCTCATCCATCCATTTCCTTGGAGAATTTCAAATTCTTTATAAATACCCCCTCTTTTCTCTCATTTTGAGAGAGATCATTTATGCTAGCCAAACTCTTGCAAAATTTTCTCTTGAGTCATACTTAACCAAATTCTCATACTTGCATCCATTCTCACTCATTTTCCATCATCATCTCATCCCATAGCTTGCATCTCTTTCCACCAAAGGAGTATACAATATCAAAGATCAAAGGGCCAACCAAAGGACAACTCAACAAGGTGAAATATTTCATTTTGTTTAGTTAAGTTAATCATTAGGCCAATCTTGAATTGTAGGGTGTTTTTAGTTGTTATTTGCACTCTTTTTGTTTGTTGTTCATTTTCTAACAAATATTTTTTCCCTATCATAGAGGGACCATTTTTAGGAATAGTATATGGATCTTTTGTAATCTTCTAGAAAGCTTCACCAATACACTTTAAGTGACATTGCATTCTAACTTTCCACATTGAATAGTTGGTTCCATCAAATCTTGGATTGTCCTTGTTGAATACTATTGCCATCTCGAATCACCTCAAGCTTTTAGACTTCTTCAGAGGAACCTACTTTGATACCAATTGTTGGCAAAATAAAGATAGACAACTAAGGGGTGGGGGGGTGAATCAGTTGTCATAGAAATTTAAACTTTTATAACTTATCTTAACTTTGATCTTAGATTTGATGAATAAGAAATTAACCACAAACAATCAACACATCAAAGAGACAAATAACGCCAAGATTTTTTACATGGAAACCTTGTTAGGGGAAAAACCACAGTGGATGTTAGTCCACAAGATTATACTCTGTTAGAAGTATAAAGAGAAATAATAATGGGAATGCACATGCATTTAAGCACATTGCCTAGAGTTCACTGCTCAAATATAAAAGAGGAATCACTGTCCAACAATACATAATAGGATTAAAATCCAAAGAATATAAACTGAGAAAATAGCTTTTGCATAAGCCTAATTATAGTTCTAATTAAGCTCAGAAAACCTTCTTCACACTTTGCTCAATCTTCTTAACTCTCTGCTCAATAATTGAATGATAGAAACACTATTCACACATTTACATTTTCTTTGGCATACATTCACACTTATGCACACACTAACTTCGCTCAACCAATCGCTCTTATATATCCGCTACATGGGATTTAATCACAACTTAGTCGGCCATAAAAATAAAACATATTTTCAATGTCGGCCCAAATTTACAAATAAATTTCCAATGCAAATCCACTAAGGTTAGCCACAACATAGTGGAGACCCAAATTAATATCTCCAACACAAGATTATTTTTATTAATTTCACCACGAAGATCCACAACACAACACCACTAACATGTCGCTAGGAACAAGGAAAACCAAACATGCGCAAGAAGATCTTCGACCACGAGCTCACTGAGTAATGTGGATGTACCACAAAGATAGAGAATGATCTAGAGACATCCAAGAACACCAAGAAACAACAAAGATGCATCCACAACAATTAAGATTTACAGAATCACACAATCTTCATTCAAGAACATTGGCAAAGACCACAAAAACACTGTCAGATCGAAACACACTGAAAACTTCACGTCGACCTCTTAAACTTCTGGTAGATGATCTAGATAAACTCAACAATAAACTCTTTAATCCACAATAGCTAATCTTCAACGTACATAACATGACACCTTCAAGACCTGCATAGTTCCACTAGGAACCTAGAACACTTCCTTTTACAATTTTTTGAATGTCCTCGACATATACAACATCTAGTACACCAAATGCTAATAGTGTTGACATCAATGACAACCACATATCAGCAACCATATCCATAACATCCAACAACCTCTAATAAAAAAAAAGTGTGGAACCAACAAGTCAAAATGATTTGAAACAAAAATAATTTAGAAAACTTTGAATCCTACCCACCACCTTATTCTTTGACTCCACCTCAAATTATTTTCTAATGAACTTCCCATTACACTTCACCTAAACCATCTCCCTATCACCCTGAGATTCAATAATAATATTTAAAATAAGAGTTTTCAAACTGATCCAAATTAATTTAAGTCACAAAGAAAGACCTCATCCCTTGCAATAACAATACCAAAAAATAAAGTTAAAAAATATTAGAACATAATATAATCAAAGAAAAGTATTGAAAATGTTTTCAAAACCATGACAACAAAGAGGATAAAAAAATAAATTAGCATGTCGAATTATTCTTCAAAATCATCTCATAGAAGTTACTTCTGTCTCACAATGGCATGTCAGATGGATTAGAGGAGTGCTTGGTGAATCCATGGTCAACAAGATAATCTTGCACATCTAATTGATGCATAATATCATCTTTAACCACTTGTTATCCATCTTTTTCCATCTACATATAAAACAACACACACTTCCCATAAGTGTAAGTAGATTAATAAAAAGGAAAGGATAAATAAAATTATTATTAACTCTTTAATAATTAAATCAGTTAATTTTTAATATTTAAATAGAATGAAATCAAATTATTTTTCAAAGCAGTTGTTTTTACTTTAAAATAAAATATCATGATAATAACACTATCATAATATAAAATGATATGAAAAGACTCACCAAAGCACAAAGTTGAGCAGCATATCTATTTGCATGATACTGAACAATATACATCACATTCAATTTGAATATATAATTGTTCTAATCTTTAAAAGTTTTTATGAATCATTCAACTAATTCATTAACAGAGGAAAAATTTAAGTTAAAAACATTCTAATTATAATAAAGAAAAGCTTTACAATTTATAAATATACTAATTTTTAGTAAAGAGTAAATAGGTTTTAACACGTTCCTTAAACCAAGTTACAACCAAACACCAACATAAGAAGATGGGTGCTTCGGAATTGTAAACTAAGAGGTCAGACTCAGTGTTGATGAATGATTTTTTCTTCTTTTCCTTTTCGAGTCTGGAAGACTGCTCAATGATTTTTTTGAATGTCCTTGAATTTTAGGGAAGAATGACATTTGTCGTATAAATTGATCTTGGATTTTAATCCAATGAATGATAATAGTTTTAAATTTCATGTTTGGGTTAGATTGTGGGCTGCCTTTGGAGTTTCAGAATGATCTTTTTTAATGATTATTTTCAATATTGTGTTACTGATCCAATCACAAAGTTTAAAATCATTTTTTTTTTGCAAGATTTTGTGTTTGTGGAGAAAAATAAGGTGCTCCCTGCTCGAATTACTTTATCTTTCAAATATGGAGATTAGGTGCAGAAAAATGAATTTGAAGACTCTCTTGTTATTTTTCAATGATGTTTTAAAGTGGGTCATACTACTATGAGTTCGAATAACAAGAAAAACTATTTACTTTGGAGGAAACAAATCATACTACTCCTACTGTTGAGGAGTCTATTACTTCCTTTAAGGAGGTGCAAAAGTAAGACAATAAAGAGAACTTCCCTGTGGAGAATATGAAGTTAGATTCATTTTTTAACACTTCGGGTTGGAAGAGGATTCTACCTGTGGTCTTATGAATTTTTCTTGTTCCAAAAAAAATGTTTAGAAGACAAGGATCCTTTCACTCTATTCAAGCAAAAATCATTGGAACAATTTTATAAACCATCGTGATTTTGAGTTGATAGTTTGAATGGTTTTGTAGTGTCTTGTCTTTTGTATTTTTTTGTTGTTCCATGGTTGTCCTTTGTTGTCTTGCTGCTCTTATTGTTATATATTTTTTCTTGTAAAAGAGTTTAGGCCCTTTGAAAATCCATACTCACCTGATAAAAAACAGAAGAAGAACTGATCATAGATCAAAGAAAAATTTCTAATGAGAACCTTAAACTCAAACAAACAAACAGATCACAACATTATAATGACAACACAACTACAACCTAACTGTTGAACAATACACAACACCAAAAGAACAAACTAGAATAAAGCCACACTCAACCCTAGAACAAGCCAAAACATAGAGCCACAACCACACAACCAATACACAACCAATACCCATCTGAAGTAAAAAATTTATAAATATATTGTTGGAACTCTTTAACTTTAAATTAAAAAAGGTTATAATAATTGATGGCCCACCTTCCTTTTGCTATGCTCAAATAAATACAAGTTACTTAAGATTCTATTTTTTTTATTTCTATAAGAAACAAAACTTACAACTGTAGGCATTGTAGGTACAATATCATGAGGGCAAGAATCCCAATTCTGAAACTGCACAAATGCTTCCACCATTCTATCACTGTGTCGTTCAAACATTACTATTATAACCCTTTCTTTAAGGACAACCTGCTCACTGCTCACTGAAGAAAACAATATATAAATTTAAGCAATCAAGCGGGAAAGCTATACATTCTTACTCACAAATGAAATGGATACTTCAAATCTAAAACACCCAGTTCAAGTCCAACCTTCATTTGCAAGTTCAAGTATCACAACTCGTGTTTTGGGGACATTTACATCTCCTACAAGGATTGAATCATATAAGCAAAAATCTTTAAAAAATCACAATTTTTACAATTTTTAAAATATCCTCAGGTTGTCGATTTTTACTCCAATTTTTTTGGGATTTTTTGCAAACTGTTGATTGGAAAAAAATCATTGAAAATCATGATTTTTTTTTGCAGACCTGTGCTGTTGAGACTTTTTAAGAATATTTTAAAGTTGGTGGTCCCATGAATTCAATTTTGCAATTCAGCCTAAAAGTTTGAGCTTCAAAATTCAATGAATGAAGTGGAGTAATTTGATAAAAATTAATAAATACATAAAAATTCTCTCATTTAGTTTTTTTTAGGAATTTAAAATTCTAAGTGATAGACAAGTGGCAGAAATATTCCTAAGCTGTAGGGGCAATTTCTAGCCCCACCTCAATTTCACCCGTTGAAATTTGCAGTACTAAAAGGTAGGGGCTGCTATTTTTCAGGAGAAGATTCCGATTAAGTCTGCCCTACATACATGCATGAACAGGTTCCTTTCTGCTTTGAACTTTAAGTTTGCATGATGCATCCTTGTCAATACACCCTAAAATAAAGCAAGGGATTCTTCATTAATCAAAATAAGCAATTCCAACCATTTTCACTAGTCGTTCCTATGTAAGGTGACCTTATAAATGGTTATAGCATTTACCACCTCCATGCCAAGAAAACTTCAGAAGCTAACTTTGATGACTAAGTTTGTCAAAATTTTACATATGAAACCTGGAAAAAGAATGAGCAGTGTACACTAAATCAGTCCAAATTGTAAATAACTTTATTGTATCATTTTAAGTTCATTGTATGGTTAGATGTTAGGTGATAGGTTTGACTCTATTGCCCTCAGATAAAACATTGATCAAACTTTTTCAAGAGATTTTGAAGTCCTCATATGGCCCAAGTTTGTCCCAAGGTCCCAAAAAAAAACATTTGTGGTACCTATACAAAAATCAATGATCATACTACTTTGTCTCTCTTTTTGTCATAGATTAATTATCATTTAAATGCCAAGTCAAATCAGTTATAGTCTTCCTCCTATGGGTTGTCATGTTTTGGTTTAGTTTTTAAGCTAACTCTTGCAAAATGTCCAAGGTTGTACTATTCCAAAATGAAAAACTATGAGGTTCCTCATTGATGATGACTGCAACAATGAAATGAAAGTATGTAAATGTCTAATACTAAATCTATAACTTGCATAGCCTCTAGACACTTTGCTTTATATAGAAAATATTAAAAATAATTTCACTTCATGTTCAAAACTTATAAAATAGCTCTTGAAAGATTTCAATCCCGCACCCATTTTTATGCCAAGCATGCAGATTATGTCTATAATTCAAAGACATCATTTTGCAAGCTTGAAATCAGAGACAGTGCATTACTCTGAATTTAGACTCGGTTGTCTGATTGCAAGCTTGCACAACTTTAAAGAGTATCTGCCTAAGATTTTAACCATTCTCTTGGACTGGTAATGCACTGTCTCTGATTTCAAGCTCTCATAGCTTTAAAGAGTATCTGCCTAAAATTTTAACCATTCTCTTGGACTGATAATGCACTGTCTTTGATCAAGCTTGCACAACTTTAAAGAGTATCTGCCTAAGAATTTAACCCTTAGCCAATGCTTTATTTTATCACACTTTTTCATCCTCTACTTTATTTCATTCATGTCATTGCCTTTTGAAAATTTTTGGTCACTTGTATCATTTATGATTCCTTACACTAGCCTTTTCCACTTTTTTCAGTTGTCATTTCTGCAAAGATTTTACATTACAATTGATTCCATATCTTACATATACACTACTCTATTGTATGAGTTGCTTCAAATGATCTTTAGTTCACAACCTAAGCAAGAAACAGATGCCTTTAAGCTCAACAAACATAAACTTTATAAACAACATGCAAGCTTTCTACAATTCATAGGTTAAAATCTCTATTTTATTTGCTCTCTATATCTCCGTGTTATGGAAATGACCTTAAATTTCAAAAAAGAGTACCATTTGTCTCTTTTTCTACTATTTTTTACATTTTTTTTCAAATCCGATTTTTTTCCAATTTTTTCGCCATTTTTTTTTTCCTGAACCTCTGATTTGCCAATTTTTTCCCAAATGATTTTTGCTGCTATGGATTGAATTGGCCATACTTTATTGTTCTGGTGGTGATGGTGATGGTGTTGGTGTTGGTGGTGATGGTGGTGGTGTAATATGAATTTTTTCTTCTTGCTCTGCTGTAGGTGGAACATCAGCAGGTCCTGGAGCGTCTTCCATGACAACACACTATCTCTATAAGTTTCTTAAAAGAAACAAACTGTCAGCTATTCTTCTTCTTATTACTAAAAGAGTTTTGTTTAGAGAAATCATATTGCAATGTTCTTCTGGCATCAATTGTCTGCAGAAAATATAATCATCCCACAGATTTAGAGCCTGGAAATAATCTGAAAACTAAACCGCAAGAATAAAATTATCATGTGAACTCTTGGTTTTATTTATATATGAATCTAATTGTATAAAATTTCTGTAAATTAAGTTATAAATTTCAGCCCAAATGGGCTATCAACTTCTCCTTGAAATATCAATTTACACAGCTTTTCTCCAAATCTAAATCAAAAGAAATCATCACAGAATGGCGCGAAGAGGGTTGACATCAACAATAATATTGGATACAATTAAAAAAATGATTTTAGTTAAATTTGAAAAACAAAAAAATCTAATAAAAATTGAATATTTTAAAAGGAAGATGTAAATAAAAATAATAGGCATCAATGATTTTCTAAAAATTGAAGTATGTATTAACAATTATTATTTGAAATTAAGAAGAATGTAGATTTTTTTAATATGTATTTATGATGGTAAAATTTGTATACTTATATCAATTCTCATTCAATTTTGAATCTTTTTTAGAAATGATTTCATACAATTAGATATTGAAGTGGTAACTTTTTTGTTAGTTATAACATAATGTTTATTTATTTCTTTTTCACATTTATCTACATATATTTGTAATTCATTACAACCACATTCACGCTCATGTGTTGTATTTCAAGATTATTTCCAAGTGGTTTAGTTAAATTCAAATTTAATATTCTTGTGCTTTTCTAAAAGTTGTTACTAGTTGGATCGATATACATATGCATAACTTGGTGTTATGGATTGGTATTTAAATACATTCAATGTGCACTTATTATCATATTTTATTTTAAGACTAAAAAGAATATCTAGAACTGTGCCGATTTCTAATAGGATGAAAATAAATCAAAATGTATACTAAAATTACATAGACCACTTGTATGTTTGAGAATGTTGTCTTCAATTATTCACTTAGAATCATTAAATCAATCCAAATAGGGGGTTGGTTTAAGAGAACTTGACTCTAGTGATCTACCAAAGTGCCTTAATATATTTCTAAATATTGCCTTCACATAATCAAATATAAGGAAGTTGAAGGCAAAGGAATCATTTTTATAATTTTGTCACAAATATTACAAAGACACAAAATTCAAATCATGCATTAGATTGCGAGCATTCATTTTTTACCTTGACAATTCAATTATGTATAATATCAACATTAAACCTTCATTATTATTCTCAAAATTAAGTACCCCACTATTACATCTCATTTAAAAAAATAATATTTCAATTCATCAACCCAACTTTAATTTAATCTAAATTAATTACATGTAATGGTAACATAAGTAAAGTGATTAGATTTTGGGGACAAGGATCATGCACTAACTCATCACCTAGTGACATTTAATGTGTTTTAAGCTTTGGCCATGATATGTAAATTATTAATATATTATGTAATGATTTGATTAATTTGTATAGGAGTGAATTTGCACCCCTTATGCAAATTCCCCTTTTTGCCTTCTCCACTTTAAAAAACAAAGTTTGGAGGCTTAATTCCACCTAAGCTTATTGGTTTTGTCACACTCAAGTGGCACTTGCTTTGAGCATTGGTGGAGGCGTTTCTACCGGGGACGCCCGCATGACACGTAGACATTCGCGTGGTACGCTTACATCCTTGGCAGATTCATACAGATAAACCTATAGAGGAGTTACAATTCTCATTGGGAGTCAAGTTGTAACGCCCCCTTCGGCCGACCGACTAGAATATGGTCATTTTTCTTCATCTCCTCTTCAAATTCATTCCTTCAACAAGCATTTCATCCTCTAAGCATTTAGGTGAACTTCTTCACTTCATTCACAAGCTCACTTTCATACTCTTGCACTCACTCTCAAGCTTTCAAGCAACACCTTCACACCTCATTGCAACAAATACACCACTCCATCACTTTGGTAGAGAAAGTTGGGGAAAAACACCATTGCAGTAGAGGCTCGAGTTCTCTCATTTTCTCCCCCAAGCAACCTTGAGTGCTCTTGGTGGAGGTGGTAAGCTCCCTTTTCTCTCCTCTATCACTTGGTTGAGTAAGGACATTTATTGTTTTGTAGTGCTTTAGTTCTCTTTACTACTTTGTTTTCTTTATCTCGCTTTCTTGGCTATTCGTGGAGGTGGAAACACCTAAACAAGGTCTAACTGAGGCAGGCCCCTATACAACCATCCAACATTTTCCTCTTTCTATATGTAGGAGTATGCGCTTTTGAGGAGCTAGCTAGCAAATAGACTCTTCTACAAAATCATCTTCATCACCCTAGCTTTGGTATATTTGCTTTATCAGATTCGCTTGTACTTTTCATATTTTATAGTGCTGTTTTGCTCTTTTAGAAGTTGCTAGCTAGGCTGCTAGTTTGTTTTCTGATAGTTCACATTGTACTTTCTATCCTCTGGTCGTATGGATGCTAGCACACCTAAGAGACGCCAGCACGTTGTGTTGTCGACCCAGAACTGGGCTTTCATCCTTGGATAGAGAGCTATCTGAGATATAGTGTTGAGCTAAAAAACTAGCTCACCTAGCCTCATTTTGAATCTTGGGATTGTAGAGTGGTTGTAGGACTTTATAGTCCTCATCACTCTCATCCTCATATCTTAACACCCAGTTTAGCTAAGGTAAGTTAGGGTAGCCTTCCACATCTTGGCCCTCCATGACCTAGGGCCTTGCATGTGGTGGTCCCCCTCACATTTTTGGTGAACCTGATGTGAACCATTTTGGTTCTATTTTTGCGATACTAACAACTCCTTTCCTCGTACTCTAAGAGTTTTGTAGGTGTGGGTTTTGTAAGTTTGTCGCCTTACAACCCAATCTGCAACCCCTTGTTGGCGTAGTTGGAAGGTTGCAAAGGTATTGCATAACGAAACCTTAATTGGGTCATGGTTTTATCCTTTTACCTTTAGGGACTCTGTGAAAGTATTGTCTAGTGTGTGTAATGGCCTCCTTCCTGCATCAACCTATCCCCTCTACGTAGCCAGTGGATAGTGGTACTGGTATAACCTTCACTTCACAAGACCTGCCGATGAATTTTAATAGGGAACCATCTCCTCTCTATATCCTTGTGCGGATCAATGAAAACATTGTATCAGGTGTTCTCATTGATCTGATGTCACAAGTAAACATCATAATCAAGGAGATTATGCTAATCAACTTCTTACATAAAGATGTGTATGATGCTCCTATGAGTACCATCCACACACATGATGCTCTTTCCGTGCCCCCTTTAGGTAGTATTGTCCTGTCGGTCTGGGTGGGACCTAAATCTGTGAAACTCTTGTTTGACATTATCCCTGGTTTTGAGCTCTTTAGGGTGAAATTGGGTATCCCTTGGTTGGTGGCGATGAATGCAGTACCCTCGGTCATGCATAAATGCTTAAAATTTATCCACAGGGGGTTTTGTACACATAATCAATGACACCGGTTGCTCATGGTAGCTACTCCTTGGACTACTCTTGGTCTGCACCTGTTGGTCATCTCTTGCCTAGGACAAACCTTCTACACTGAACATATCAAAATTATAGGAAAGGGCACCTGAGGCTGAAGGTGAGATACCCTCCCTTGCCTTATGTTGTTTCACATAGGGCTTGTTTAAAAGCTGACAACGATGTTGTTGGCAAGAGACACTGAACACATTTTGTGGTGTTGTCATTGATGGAAACCCTTATTAGCTAGTCAATCCACACATTGCAATTTTCTCATATCGGTAGACAGATTGAAGATTAGTAGTTATCTATTTAGTTAGAACAAAGCATCTGGTAACTTCAAGTTCTTTGATTCATATGCAGATTTTTTGTTATTATTTTATGCTGTGGATCTCAAGGAGTATTGTTCGATGGATAATATGTGTTATTTGTAAATCTTGGTGCCTTGTATCAATTTGGGTGGAAGTTAGAAGGTCTAGTGAACTAATTTTCTATTCATCAGTATTTGAGGCTGACTTGGTGAATATCGTGTCTCATAGATATTTGAGGAGTCATTGTTTATTTTTGTGTTTGAACATTTTGGTTTGGGTCCTCACTATGTTGTGGCTGACTCTTATGGATATACATTGAATACTATGGATGATTTGAGCTGACTATTTGTGAATATTTTCTTATTTTGTTGATGCCGACATGTAACGATTGAATTCTTGGTGGAAGATATATATAAGTGATCGATTATATAATTTTGGTGTGTGTTCAATGTGAGTTGATGTATGTTGCGAATATCAAAAGGTTAGTAGAGTGATTATGCATAGTTTCACTTGTGAATTAAGAATTTTTTGTGCGAATTGAAGTAGAACAGAGCAAAAGAGCATAATCAATCAAAAGGTCATGAATTCGATTGTTGAGCCTAACTAGAACTATAATTAGGAATTGGTAGATGCTACTTTATCAGTTCAAACTCTTTGGAAGTATTCCAAACTTTTGTAAGGCAGTAAACCTTTATGTTTTGAGCAGTGAGCTCTAGGCAGTGTGCCTGAATGCAAGTGCATTCCCATTTGTAATATTTTCTTTTGAGTATACTCATAATAATATTGTGGATTAACCTCCATTGTGGTTTTTCCCTTAACAGGGTTTCCACGTAAAAATTCTTGTGTTATGGTGTTGTGGTTATTTGTCATTTGTGCATGCAATTTTATTTTGGTTGAATGTTATTAGTACTTTAATGATCAGATTAATAAAGTTAAAAATTGCACCACACTGAGTCACCCCCCTCTCAGTGTTGCTTAATTCCAACAATTGGTATTAGAGCTCAGTTCCTTGAAAGAAGCTTAAAAGCTTGGGGAAGATCTTGGAAAGTGTTTCAATGGATTCAAGCAGTCTTCAAAAACAACTTATGGTGGCCCTAGATGATCTTGATCAAGCAAAATCTGAAGTCTAGGAAATACAAGAAAATATCATGAATGCTAAGAGATTCATTGAGTCATTGAAAGGAAAAGTCAATAAGTCCAGAGAGAAGAGAAGGGAACTCTGTGATAAAATCAAGCAAGAAGACAATAAACACATTGTAGATGAACAATTGAGTCAAACCCTAAAGGAAAAGATAGAATAATGTGAAAAGTTTTCTAGGGATAATGTAGTTCAAAAGCATGAGATGAAATCTATTATGGTGAGATTGACTAAGGAAATTGAAGACAGGAAGAAAAATGAAGAAAATCTTGCCCAATCCCTGAAAGAGAAATTTGAAGAATGCAGTTGAATTACGGATGGATTCATTCAGTTGGAACTTGATTTAGAACAATCCAAACATAATGAGGAAGAGATTGAAAAGCACATTATTGATCTCTGAGATGAACCTGCTACAACAAATTAATTTGAGAAGTTCAAGATTAGGTCAGCCAAGCTTGATGAACTAATTAAAAGTTAGAGGACTGATGGTGACAAGCGAGGTCTTGGATATGAAGAAGGAGAAAGTTTTGGTTTGGACAAGGAAAAAGGAAATTTGGACAAAGGAGGTTCAAACAAGGAAATCAGTTGAACAACACTGGAAGGTATCCGGTAAGACAACCTAATGCTCAAAGGTTTAATGGTATCTATTCTATGTGCAATAAATTTGGTCATATGGAAGCTCAATGCAAAAGTAGAATGAATTCAAATGGTCCATCATTCTCTGGTTAGTGCTTTAATTGTAACAAGTATGGTCATAAGTCAAATGAATGCAGAAATGTGATGAACAAATTTTATAGGAATGTTATATGTTATACATGCAATAGATTTGGCCATATTTCTAACCATTGCAAATCAAGAGAAAGATAGTGGAATGACTGGTCTAGACAAAGAAATATGGTGTGCTACAATTGCAACAAAATTGGTCATATTGCTAGATTCTGCAGAAGAGGTTTGGTAAATTAGTGAAGAAACATGCAAAAGGATGAAAAAGGAAAAGGGAAAGTCACTATAGATCATATCAGAAAGTAGATGAAGAAGACATGGGTAAAGAAGAGTCCCTCTATTGCAGGAAATGGGCCAACACCGGAATCAACTTTTGGTAATTTCTCTGGGAATTAGGTTAAGGCCTCTGGCCTAGGGGGAACTATCAAGAAAATCTTTCAAACCCCCTATAGGAAATTGACATCAGGATGTGGATGAGTTCAACGGTTGTATTGACGATCTACAGATGCTATGGAACAAATTTATGCATAATTGAAGGTCTGCATAAGAGTTATCTTTTATAGTATATGGAAATAGGGTATCCAGATGTGTTAGAGAAAAAGTATTTATTGCGACAAAAAGGTTAGGTGTGCAAATGATAAAAGGTTATTTCTATCCTTCATTTGTCACTTTGCATTTTGAGAAGAAGTTTGAAGAGCTCTGAAGGAAACTTTGGCAAAATTTGGCGAGAATTCAAGCGTGAAGGAAATTCGAAGTTCAAAGCCTAATCCGGCTAAAAGGTATTTTTTGAGAAAACTTGTAAAACCGTGAATTTGTGAAAATGGCTACTCTATTGGTAGTTAAATTTAAGGATAGACCTCGTTCGAAGTTTAAATGCCGTCCTTTCAAGTCTTTTGAAACTGAGCCCTTAGGTGCATTTTCATCTATTTTGTATGGTGTTTTGCACATTGAAGATATTAGGGCATACATTCATGCCAATATTGATGAGTTAGGAAGCTTGCGGTTGCTAAATCTATATTCCAAACACATTGTTGGAGAGGATTTCTGTGTTAATCCCAAATTCAAAACCCTGGAGGAAAAGAAATTCATGCAGATTATGAAATTTTTCGTGTTTGATGAATACGAATGGGTTTGGTACATCTTAAGTTGAGTTCATGCTGAATTCATGTGGTTGAACCAACCCTTCAAGATTATGAAAGAGGCTATAAGTGTTGTTATAGGTTTAAATTCCTCAGGTGGATTGCCGATTTTGAAATATGTGAAAACTAAAATAGTCATTGATGCAACTAGTTCTATATTTGATAGAAGAGCGATGACAATTGATAACATCATTGATGTGGGTGTGAAATTTTCCTCGATGGTCATTGGTTATAAGATATATCACTCCAATCGAGAAAATTCTATATCCGGTATAGCCATATATGCAACCTATAAAATGGTAAAAAAGAATGCAGAGTATGATTTGTGTGAATTGTTTCGAAGTCAGCTTATGGAAAATCTTGGTAAGATTAAGAAAGACAAGTAGAATTCCTTTAAGTATGATAATTTGTTGCTATGTTTGTTCTTTTATTTCATGGGTGAAGTTCTGGAAGTAGGGAAGGTGCATTGGCAAAGGGATAAGCCTATTGCTATTCAGATTAGAGACATGTTATTCAGCCTTGGTGATTTACAAGATAGGAAAAGTACAATCTGGGGATATCTCAAAAAATTTCAAAATGAAATGCAGGCAAGGGAAATAATTCCCACTTTTATTGTGGAGAAGTATAAGGATACAATTTGTTTTATGGTGGATATTGATCAGAGCTTGATGGAAATGATAGAACCTAGATCTATCTGGATTATGCCTATGGGTTATGAAGTTGAGGAGAGAATCTTGGAGCTATACGCACAACATCTATTGAGTAAGCCTATGGATTCATTTGAAGAAAGGTTTGGAGCATATGCAAAGAAAATAATGCAAGTCCATGAGCAATTGAAGAAACCAATGATAGTCCAAAAAGTGAGGAAGGAAGTGGAAGTCTTCGCAGAGAGCATGGGCATATCTAAAGAAGTTATGAGAGAAGCCAAAAGGAAGAGAGAACAAGCTGAAAGTGAAAAAGGAAAAGAGCCTACTAAAATTGAATTTGCTAGTTTGCCAGCATCCTCTACTTGAACTAGATCAACAAGGAGCTCAACACCCCTATCCAGTCATGCAAAAAAGTCAGCCCCTGCAAAAGCTTGGGTTAAGGTACCTGGTAAAATGAAGAAGGATAAGGGAACAAGAGTGTATAAAGCTGTTTTAGATGATGAAGAGACAAAATATGATGAAGAAGTTAGAGAAATAAAGCATATGAGCACTCCTGTAGCAACAAGAGTCAAGCCCTCTGGTGAAGAGAAAGCTAAGAAGAAGATGAAGCTTGAAAAACCATGTATGTCAGTAGAGGAAGTTGAAAGAGATATAATTAAGGATGGAAATATTAACCCCCTATGTGAAGTGTATGGTACCTTTGATATTGATAGTCAAAGAGTCCTTGAGGAGGCTACAATAAAATATTTGAACAATTTCAACATGACTCTTTTTGAGATAATGGCATAGTTTCCTAAGGAATTGTATGAAATTTTGGAGATGAGGAGAGTTAATGCTAGAACTAAAGAAGAGCAGCTAAGAGAATGGGTTCTTGAAAATTTAAGTCCAGTAATGTCTGTTGAAGAAATGGAAGAAATTCTAAAAGAAGAAAAAAGAGAGTTCAAAAGAAAAACAAGAATAAACAAGCTTATGCTGGGTAAAACTGAAGAAGTAGAAAAAGAAACAGAAAGAATTCTAAAGAAAATTCTATTAAAGAATAGAATTGATGTTGTTTCTGAAGAAGAACATGTGGAAGATATCTCATCTGGTCTAGTAAATGAAGAGGTTACAATTGAGGACACTCAAATTCCTCTTGGTGTACATACTACAGAAGAACCTATGGATATTGAATCTCCCAAAATTGTGTCAGTTGAAGAAAAGGAGATATCAGTTGAAGAAATTGAAGCTCCAAATGAAAACCAAAAATCTATGGCTGTGGAAACAATAGTTGAGGAAAAGAAGGTTGAAGTCAAGGGAGTTCCGATGGAAGCAAGAGACATTGTAGAGGCAGTGAAGAAGTTTCTAGAAGAAAAAAATGAAGAATTTGATCTTGAGTTGCGAGATGCTCCTATTCATTTGTCTACCTTGTCCCCAATTCAGAAAATGAAAGTTGCATCATTTGCACAAGCTAAGGCTAGGTCCAAGAAATTCTGAAGTCTCACATTGAGGATAGTGAGTTATTGATTCTAACATCTGGCATTTTGGAAAGGATCATGCCTACTTATGTTAAGGATCCATCTGATTCTTCCTCTAGTGAGCTGAAGGAACTTATAAATTTGGTAAGTACTCATTTTGAGTCACTTGAGAAGTTAGCTTTGGTCAAAGTTCAGAAGGAATTTGATAATAGGAAGACCAGTAGGTTGAAAGGATTGATAGTAAATGACAAATCTCTAGTAGCTACCTATGTGAAAAATGTTCAAAGCGAATTATCAGAAGGTGGAAGGATTTATAAGTTGTGTTTTTCTTTGTCAAAACTTACTAAGGAAAATGAGAATAAGGTTAAGGATCATGAGAAAGAGTTAGTTGCTATTTCTGATGCTTTTGATCCTTTAACTGTTTCTGTTGGAGAACAAGAAGGTCAAGTTATATCCTTACTTGACAAAATAAAGAGTCTGAAGCGTGATAATGACAAAGTTGTGGAAAGAGTTGGTGAACTTAGAGGGCTAATTGGTCCAAAGATGGAAACCATGTTGAATGCTCATATAACTATCTTGGAAAGCCTCAAGAAGTGTTGGGACACAAGTTTAAACTTGTTAAAGATTTTTTTTGTAGATATCTTCAAGTTTGTGTAAGTTGTTTTGAAACAAAGTTTGTACATATGAAGTTTGAAGTTTCTATTTGTTTATAGGAGTTTTGTATGTGGATTCCCCATCTTTGCCATTGATGTCAAAGGGGGAGAATATAACAGTGAAAAATGTATATTCATCTAAGGGGGAGTTGTAGTTTTGAGCTGTGGATGAAGATCTTTTTGAAGTTTTTGGTGGTAGAGTATTTTTTTTTGGTACTAATCTGAAACTTAGTCATTTTTCACTAAGTGTTTCCATCAATGCCAAAGGGGGAGATTGTTGGCAAGAGACACTACACATGTTTTCTAGTGTTTTCATTGATGGCAACCCTTGTTAGCTAGTCGATTTGTGCATTACAATTTTCTCATACTGGAAAATAGATTGAAGATCAGTAGTTATTTGTTTAGTTAGAATAGAGTATCCGATAACTTCGTGTTCTTCGATTCATATGCAAATTTTCTATTATTATTTTATGCTATGGATCTCAAGGAGTATTGTTCAATGGATAATATGTATTATCTATAAATCTTGGTGCCTTGTACCAATTTGGGTGGAAGTTAGAAGGTTGGTGAACTAATTTTCTGTTCATCAGTATTTGAGGCCGACTTGGTGAATATGGTGTGTCGCGGATATTTGAGGAGTTATTGTTGAAGTATTTTTGTGTTTGAATATTTTGGTTTGGGTCCTCACTATGTTGTGGCTGACTCTTGTGGATACACATTGAATACTATGGATGATTTGAGCCGACTGTTTGTGAATATTTTCTTATTTTATTGAAGCTAACATGTAACAATTGAATTCTTGGTGGCAGATATATATAAGTGATCGATTATATCATTTTGGTGTGTGTTCGATGTGAGTTGATGTATGTTGTGAATATTAGAAGGTTAGTAGAGAGATTATGCATAGTTTCACTTGTGCACTAAGAATTTTTGGTGTGAATTGAAGTGGAATAGAGCAAAAGAGCAGAATCAGTCAGAAGGTTTTAAATTTGATTGTTGAGCCTAACCAGAATTGTAATCAGGAATTGGTAGATGCTACTTTATCAATTCAAACTCTTTGGAAGTATTCCAAACTTTTGTAAGGTATTAAGCATTTATGTTTTGAGTAGTGAGCTCTAGGTAGTGTGCCTGAATGCGAGTGCATTCCCATTTGTAATCTTTTCTTTTGAGTATACTCAGAACAATATTTTGGATTAGCCTCCATCGTGGTTTTTCCCCTAATAGGGTTTCCATGTAAAAATTCCTGTGTTATGGTGTTGTGGTTATTTATCATTTGTGCATACATTTTTATTTTGGTTGAATGTTACCAGTACTTTAATGATCAGATTAATAAAGTTAAAAATTGCACAACACTGATTCACCCCCCTCTTAGTGTTGCTTGATTCCGACAGATGCCACTAAGGCACGGAGGAAGGAAGAAGAGAAGTGTTCTCGTGATCCTCCTTCTTCCTCTTCTGCTAGTTATTTTGATGCTTCCTCTCACTCTGTTGTGGTACCATCAGGCTCTACTCCTTGTTTGTAGGAGAATCCTATGGTGCCTGCTTGGTGAAAGCCTAAGCGTCCTACATTCTAACTTCTTGTTCTGCCGATAGAGCCTAGATCCATTTGGTATAATAGGAAGAAGGTCTCCCATGGAGAGTCCTCTTTGTCTCGACCTCTGTTGCCTCCTACTGCTCTTGCCCCCAAAGTAGTGAACGGTAAGAGGCCCACTGATGAGGCTCTTGAGCCAACTCCCCCTGCTACTCCTCAACCTGTTCCTCCTATGCCCTTTAATGAATCTGTTCCTCCACCGACAAAGGTTATAGTGGATGTTCCTATGGTTGAGCAGGAGCCTTCTATTCCTTTGCAACCTCTGACCTCTAGCTCCAAGATTCATAGAAACCACCTTGAGCATGAGTGTAAGTGTCAACAAAAGGATCTTTTTTTTGAGCAAGCCACCTCTAAAAGGAAGGAGGAAGAAGCGACCACCCCTACTTCAAGGCCTCCTACATTGTCACCCTCTTCCCTTCCTTTTGTTTCTCTTTAGCCTAGTCCTACACTGCTTCCAAATTTCACTATGAGTGTGAATGCACCTAACCCCAAGGGGGTACAGGTGTTCATTTCTCCTTCAGTGGAGCCACCTTTGCTGATGTCTATTCCAGATATCCTGCCTTTCCCAAAGCCTGTGGATATGATCAATAATTCAATTGTATCTATTGTGGTTCTTTCCTCATCTTCCTCCACACCTCTAGCCTCATTTGTCGGGAGTTCATCTCCTATGATGGAGAAATTAGTGGATTATGGTCCTTCTAGCAGCAAAGGACATAAGAGGAGCCCATATTCTCTGCAAGGTGGCCCTGCATTAACTTGTTCTGTCTTGGTGATAAAACTAGTCCAGACTTCCCATGAGTTTGTCACCGCTCCCAAGTCATTCGGTGAGCCTAGCGGTGAATCTCAGGTGCAACCTACCCCGTCCAATAAAGTTAGAAATGATGCTCCTGTGGGGTGTATGTTTAACTCTATGGATGAAGTCCCAGCCTTGTCAGCAATCTTCATGAAGTCGTTGAACCTAGCTCCACAAGAGCTCAGTTGAGAGGACCTCGAGGGGCCTTCTTCCTTGGCCCTTGTTGCGGGAGGGCCGAATGCTCCTACTCTTAACATCCCACCACTGCAAGCTTGTCCTCCTTCCCCCTACGATGACCTAGAATGGGAAGCAGATGACCTCTTGGTCGATCAATGTTAGGAGGAGTCCTCTTCTTGATCTTTTATGTGTGTTTATTTTATGATGTGTTCCCCCATGATTGTGCTATTTTTGCATGGATGACCCTCATCACCCCTGTTGGTGTTTTGATACAGGCATAGTTTTTGTGTCATGAACCTTCTTCTATTTGTATCATTATTCTTCCATGTTTGTGGTTGATTTTCGATAAATTGGGGATGATGCAAAGTGTTGGGGGAATATAGGCATCCCTCCCATGTTGACCCAATTTTTTATCTTTACTTTGTTTTCCATGCATTCTTCCCTATCTGGTTGGGGATCGACGATCTTTCGTCTTGCACCGCAATTACCTATTATTCATATGAGCTTGGAAAGATCTGACCTTGCTAAACCAGATCTCCCTATGTCCTTTGTTTGTGTTGTCTTCACTCTTTTGCTTTCTCTTTATCTTTCTCTCTTCTTTTCTTGAGTTGTCCCTCTCATGTGTGACAACGCTTTTCTTCAACATTTTGATTTTTAGAAAATGCATTCGTCGCCAAAGAATCTTTTCTCGAAATTCCTTACAAACATTCCTTTTTGAAGATAACATTTAGAATTAGGGATCCTTTTGAAAGAATTTGAGTGTTTTCCCCCCTAGGGGGGAATGGCTATAACCTTCCCCTTGCATGGGGGAATTTCTCTTCCTTTATCAGGAGATCCCTTGATGATGGATCACTCTGAGAAAGAAAACATCTGCTTTCGAATTATGTGTCCCTTGAGTGGACCCCTTCTTCATGGAAAGTTCTTGAGGGACCCCTTTTGAAAGATCTTATCTTAAATGAAATAATTTGTGTCTAGCTTGGGGCAGCTTGACAAGACCTTTCCTTTCAAACAATGCATCCCTTGAGTGGACCACTCTTCTTTTGAAGGGTTCCTGAGGGACCCCTTTGAAAGACTTCCAAATTATCGACGGTTTGCGTGATTGTCCACTTACTTTCCTGCTTGGCCACTTCCTGACTCTGCGAAGTCCACTTTCTTGGGTTTCCTCCATGTGAGAGATCTTGGGTGATACCTCCCTATAGGATTGAGAGCCTATAGGGTGCTTCCTTTGGGTTTCCTCCATGCTAGAGTTTTTGGGGGACACCTTCTTTGCAGGTCTATGGGCCTGTAAGGTGCTTGCTTCATGAGGTATCCTCCATGCTAGAGTTTTTGGGGGACACCTTCCTTGCAGGTTTGTGGGCCTGTAATGCGCTTTCTTCCTTCAAATTCATAGTTTTGAGCAACTATGAAGCCCTTTGTTTGTCTGGTACCTTTAGGTTTTCCAGATCATGGTCTACTCCCTTGATGGTTCAGGTATACATTTCTAACCCTACTCCTTCTTTGATCTACTTTATTGAGGACTCATTAGTACTCATGCTCACTAAAGTGGGGGAAAAATGTATAGGAGTGAATTTTCACCCCTTATGCAAATTCCCCTTTTTTCCTTCTCCACTTTAAGAAACCAAGTTTAGAGGCTTAATTCCACCTAAGCCTATTGCTTTTGTCACACTTAACACTTGTTTTGAGTTTTAGTGGAGGAATTTCTATTAGGGATGCCCGCACGATGCACAAATGTCTATGTGACATGCTTAAATCCCTGGTAGATTCTTATGGCTGAACCTGTAGATGCCTTACACTTGTCATTGGGAGTCAAGTTGTAACACCCCCTTTAGCTTACTGACCCGAATATGGCCATTTTTCTTCATCTCCTCTTCAAATTCACTCCTTCAACAAGCATTTCATCCTTTAAGCATTCTTTTGAACTTCTTCACTTCATTCACAAGCTCACTTTTATACTCTTGCACTCACTCTCAAGCTTTCAAGCAACACCTTTGCACCTGATTGCAATAAATACACCACTCCATCACTTCGATAGAGCAAGTTGGGGACAAACACCATTGCAACAGAGGCTCGAGTACTCTCATTTTCTCCCCCAAGTAGCCTTGAGTGCTCTTGGTGGAGGTGGTAAGCTCCCTTTCCTCTCCTCTATCACTTGGTTGAGTGAGTACATTTACTATTTTGTAGTGCTTTAGTGCCCTTTACTACTTTTTTTTTTTATCTTGCTTTCTTAATCTCTGCAATGGACTCACCAACACTGGAGCATCAGCAATGGCTCTCTTAATCTCTGCAAAGGACTCCTTCGCTTCTGCAGTCCACTCTATCTTGGCATCTTGTTTTAACATGGCATTTAGTGGCTTGACAATCTCAGCAAATCCAGTAATGAATTTCCTAACAAAATTAATCTTACCAAAGAAAGATTTCATCTCTTTCTTATTGGCAGGCGGTTGAATTTTTAGGATGGCTTCCACTCTCTCTGGATCTATAGCAATGCCTTTCTCTGATATCACATGGCCCAGCAGTTTGCCTTCTGTAACTCCGAAGATACACTTCTTGGGATTCAAAGAGATGCCGAATTCTCTGCACTTCTGGAACACTTTACGCAGGTCCGAGATATGATTCCCTCTATCTTTGGAGAAAACAGTCAGATCATCCATGATAATGCACTTTCCTATGATGTCTTTGAAAGCGATGTCCATAGCTCGTTGAAACGTGGCTCCTGCATTGATAAGCCCGAATGGCATCCTCCTGTAGGCGAAAGTTCCCCACTTGGTTGTAAAGGCCGTCTTGTGTCTGTCCTCATACTAGACCATCACCTGATTATATCCTGAATAGCCGTCCAGAAATGACATCATCTGAGATCCATTGACCACTTGTAACACTTCATCCAAAGAGGGAACTGGATAATTATCTTTTTCAGAGGACTTGTTCAGATTTCTGAAGTCCACACAGAGCCTAATTTCACCGTTCTTCTTTCTTACTGGAACCAGATTAGCCACCCATGTTGAATGCCTGACAGGAAATATGATCCTAGCGGACAACAGTTTCTGAACTTCCTTCTGTATGAGTGGCTCCAACAGCGCATTAATAGGCCTCTGCCTCTGTCTAAAAGGCTTAGCACCTGGCTTGAGAGGTATAGTGTGAGTTATGATGGATGTATCATAAGTCTTCAAGTCTTCATAACCCCAGGCCACTATGTCTGGAAAGTCGTATAGGGCTCTGATTATTCCCTATCTTTCTTTAGGAGTACAGACTTTACCAATGAAAACATTTTTCACAGCATCTTCAGTGCCCACATTGTGAGTGTCACACTGCCCACTGATAGACTCTTTCTTAGATTCCTGTTCCTGGTCTCTGATTTTGTCCATATCGAAAATCCTCTCCAGCTGTACCATTCCCGTCGGAATAGTATTGGACTTCAAATTTAGCACACCTTCCAGATCCAATTCTGCTTCTTGAGGTTCTGTTTCATCAATGATCTGTGAAGCAAAAACATCCGTGTTTGTGATAAAGTCAAGGATATGTTTATCACCCTCAAACACCTGAAAGTTAGTCACATTGTCAGGGACTAACGGGACAGGAGTTAATTCAACAGTAAACTTCTTCAATCCTGATAGGGACAGTGGTTGCAAGGTACTGGCCGCTTGAGCTAGAGAATCAGCAGTTTGATTCTTCTTCCTTGGGATCAATTGGATATTAAAAGCGTCGAACCCCTCGATGAGGTCCCAAACTCTATGCCTATAGCTGGTCATTCTTCTGTCATGACACGCATATTGCTTTCTTACTTGTTTGACCACTAATTCTGAGTCACCAAATACTTGCAAGACCCTGACCTTTTTCTTGAGTGCCATAAGGAGTCCATGAATTAAAGCTTCATATTCAGCCACATTATTTGTACAATGAAATTGGAGTCTATGATCTGCGAAGAAACTCTTACCTTTTGGACTTATCAACTCAAATCCGGCTCCAGCCCCCTGCTTGGACTTAGATCCATCAAACTTGAGAGTCCAGTATTCCATAGTGGTGGTCTTCTTCATTTTGTCTTTCGTCTTATCAGTGATAGAGGCTTCCTCAGCCACAACAGGTTTCTGACTTTCACACTTTGCTTGCAGATTCTGCTCATCTGTGCTAGCCACCTGAGATGGATTCATGCTTTTGTGCACTTCTTTCACTGCTGTCTGACACAAGCAACACTCCAATTCTGAGTGAGAAGCATTGTGGACTCTGCACCAATTCGGCAAGAGTAACTCTTTGAAACTTGTCTTCCTTCCTAAGTGAGTTTGATTCTCCACGCATTGCTTAATGAAATCCTGGAAATTGTCCAGTAAGCTAATCTGTCTATCCTCAGGTTCTTCTTCTTCCTCAACTGATTCTGTCAGGACCTCCACAGGACCGGACCCTGTTTCAGCATTAACTGGCATCGTATGCAACATCAGCACTTCTTCTGCATCTGATTCTTCATATGGGGCGGATAGCAAGTAGTTTCCCATTCCAGCTTCTGATATGAGAACCTCAGTCGAAATCCTTTGGTATTCTGTTATCATGTACTTCATTCTAGGCTCCCTCTCGATCCTTATCTGATTAGGCACTCCCTTCCAGGGAAGCCACATGTGAGAGTGATCAGTGGACACATACCCATTCAGGGCCTTGGTGAAATCTCTTCCTAAAATTAAACCGTATGCGTCAGGAATGTCAGCCACTTGAATGTTAATAACCTGCTGGATTCTTGGATCAGAGGCTATCTGCATCTGGATCATGTTGAGTTCCCCTACTACACTCACTTCGGTTCTGTCCAACTGAGTGACCTTCTTCTGGGAATCAGCAGGTGTAATTCCTAGAGCCCTACAAACTCCAAGGGGCATGACATTAGTGGAAGCACCAGAATCTAACAGACAATTGTGGAGGTTCTTACCAAAGATTCTGACAGAAATCAGAAATGGAGGAGTCTCCGTCTTTCCTTGAAACAGAGTGGGCTGAGTATCCATCTGGGCCACTTGAGTTTTGTCCTTTTCTTTTCCTCTATCTCCAGGGGGTGGATTAGCCCTATTCTGTGTCTGACTTTGTGTGTTCACAGGCTGAAAACTGGAGGTCTGGCTGACATGCTCACCAGAAGATTTGTCCAATGTCTTTGAATTCGCATCGTAAGTACCCAAGACAACCTTTCTAATTGCAGGAAACCTCAACAATTCAAAAGCAGAAAGGTTTACCTTTAATTTTTTGAATTCCTCTGCGACGTACGAAGCCATCTGTTCTTCACTCATATCAGTAGAAACCTCTTTAGATGGTTCCTCTACCTTATCCTTACTTACTTGAACAGTTCTTTCCTTCTGTGGTTCTGCTTGAGCCTGTCTATCTTTCGAAAGGTATTGCTTGGAGACCTGTGGATAAGACGGATTATTGCTCGCGTTAGGATCTGGAGGGGTACTAAAGTTATTGGGAGGAATGGAAGTGGTGAAGGGCCCTCCAGGCTGTGGGCGTCTGTGAGGCATATCCCTCAATCCCTGTCTCTGAAACATCTGAACTTCTTCAACATAAGCTTCGTCCTGATCCAAGGGACCATTGTCATTTATATTTCCCTCGTCAAACAACCGGGCCACCTCATCCCCATTACAAATCTGATCTGTTTCATCACGGGAATCGGGTTCTTCTGGCATATTTTCCTTGCTAGCTGGAAAAGGAGCATGATTCAATACCAGCACAGGAGAATCATAGGAGTTAGAGGGGACAATCTCCTGTCCATTAGCGTTATTTTCCACCTCATACTGAAAAATGGAGGCTGCAGTTTGAAATTCTGGGCATTCCAGTTCTGAATGCTAGCTTGTCTTATGGAGTCTGCACCATCCTGATAGGGCTGCCTCTGCCAAATACACACCAGTGGGAGGTTTATCCTGGCTGACTGGCTGGTTCGCAGATTGATTAACAATCTGATTGGCTGGCTGATCCAATGGAGTAGGAACTCCTCCATTATTAGGCCCCGTATTCCAAGTTCTGTTCTGTCCCTGTGTTGGCCTTTTGTCAAATCCTGACCCACTTCCTTGGCCTCTATCAAAGTTTTGCCTCCTATCGTTGTTGAAACCTCTTTCCTAATTATACCCCCTGTCATTGTAGAATCCTCTGTCGTTGCGTTGTCCCCTGTCAAAATTCTGCCCCTGTGAGAACTCCCTGTTCTGATTAGATTGCATTCCCTTCTGAGCAGCTTGCAACTGACTATTCTGATTTCTCAGATAAGTCACTTCCAGATTTAACTTCTTGATTTGTTCAGCCATTTCATCAATTCTCTCCCTATTAGGATCTTGGTAAGGGATCTGGTTCGGGTTACTCTGAGGGGGAATAGGCATTGTGGCGGATCCCAAAGACTGGTGCAGCACCTCAGAATTCTGTAGGTAAGCAGGGAAGCTATTCTGCTGTGACTGATACATGGGTTGGTTCACTTGTTGTTGAGGGAAGTTTGTCATAGGAGAGATTTGGTTCATGGGATGACTAGGGTGTGGTACTATGGGTAATTGGGGAACTGGGTTCATAATTGGGGTATGATTGGTGAGAGCTTGATTTACTGCCTGAATCTGGTTGGGATGTGCAACTGGTCCCAGAGAAGGCAATGGCCCCGTCAAGTGCTGTCTCAAGTCTGTGCTAAGCTTGACAGCCTCCGTATAAGCATCTGTCAAGGTGGCTGGAGGGTTAGGTCTCCATTTCAGAAAGGTTGCCGTTAGACTATCCAGAGCTTCATAATATACTCCCAAGGCAGTACCATCATCTAGGACATATGGGTCTTGCAATATGGTGAACGCACGATGGAATCTATTATTGAAACTGGCTATGGGTTCGTTGAATTCTCTCTTGACTTTGATAAATTGCAGGTATAGCTCATTAGCACTGATGGGTATTCAGAACTTTTGCAGAAAGGTCTTTTCAAGGTCACTCCAATTCTGAATTGAGCCAGCTGGGAAATGGTTGTACCAATAAAAGGCTTCTTCACCCAGGGAATAAGGAAATAACCTACAAGCGACATCTTCATGGACAATTCCTCTGTCTTTAAGGCAAGTTTGGAAAATCTTTATGTGTTCTTCTGCAGTTCTATTCGGGTCATTTACATGGAATTTTGAGCAAAAATGCTCAGGATTTTTAGGCATTACATTATAAGCCCCGAAGGACAAAGGTGATGGATTATTGGCAAGGAAAGCCATTGGTAAGAGCGGGGGTGGAGGTTGTGGTTGGTTAATGGCAGGTTGAGGCTGTCGAAGGGGAACCTCTTCAGGAATGGGTATTGCTTCAACCTCAGGGTGAGAAGATATGGACGGTGCTGGTGAAGGGATAGGTAATGATGATACTCCCCTATACGAGGATGTGGATGATGTTGGTGATGGAGCGGGCGATGATGATTCTCCTCTCCCTCTAGTCCTTCTTGACCTATTGGGAAATTGAAGTTCCTCTAAATCTTCCTCTCTGGTAATGGATCTGGTATTTCTCCTAAATCTCTCTAGAGAGATGGCATTCAAGAAACGATCCAGTGTGCTCATTCAGGCCCTCCTTCTAGCGCCAATCTGTTGATGGTGTTTTCTGCACAGCAACAACTCAGACAGAATACAAAATCCTATCTCTCTTGAAAGGTAATCTCCAATAATGAATTATTGAAAATCACCCCAAGGTCTCTCGGGTGTTAGGTCATAACAATGCATAAAACAACTCAGATGAAATGTGAAATTGCTGGTAATCACAATCGGACCTTACTACAAGCAAGCTGAACCCTTTCAATTTATCAGATCTGACAATATGATGATCTTGAATCCTAAATCTAACCGAATAATAAAGAAATTGCAAAAGATAGGGATGCAGGGAAGGTAATAAAATCTAAATTACTGAAAGGACAAGCAATGTAAATGACATATATCTGGAATGGACCTATCTCAAATAACCAATTCCTGTTCGACCCACAAAGCAATCTTACAGAAACAGTGCAATCTTCTGAGGAATACAGATTTTCAAATCATAGACTTGCATCTACAACCGAACTTAAGCACATTTGAATATATGGTCCAGGTTGACTTCACCAGCCTATTACAATCAGATAGTTACCGGGAGTATAGACCAAAGATAGCTACCGACATTCCAAATATGAAATCACATACACCATTTATCCAACTAAACTAATTTATTTCTGAATATTAACCCAAGATCTTCAAGCAATGTAAAAGATAGAACAAAAGAACCATGCAAGATGAGATAACACAAAGGATTTCACCAGGAAAACCACAATGCCTTCAATTGTATTAATCATCAAATGCTGCAACAATTCAACTGTTCTAAATATGACATCTACTTCAAGAAATTCTAAAACTCTAACTATTGCTCTTGCTAATCTCTACTATCAAAATCTTCTGAATTGCCCCCCTTACAATAAGGCAAGAATGCCTATTTATCGAATTTTTTCCCCAAAACATGTCGGCCCAGCCAAACATTTTACAAAATAATAAAAACCGCCAAAACAGGTCGGCCAAGGAAACAAACTAAGGCACACATTTAATGCCATCATCCAAGTCGGCCAAGGCACAGTCCCCAAGGAAGTCCGGTCCAATGCATGCCCTATGATAATAGGGAAGCACAAATCTCGAGATAAACATTAACCGCTGCTTCCTTTGTCTTTTCTCCGCGTTGGTGACCCTTGGACCTTCAAAAAACTCCCTCCAGCTCAGCAATGGGTGGCAATGGCAAAACTTTGAGCCGGCATTTAATCGAATCAATCCCTTCATTGGACCGCTCAATGGTTTTCTTCCAATCCTTTCTGCTGGTCAGGTATCTATCTATCACTGCCAGATATGTGGCTGCATCGTCAAGCATATGGCCAGTGACAACCTCATCAGAATCCGAGGCATAAACCTCATGCCACCATTCCTTTAATTGATCTAAACTTAGGTACTTAGGAGCCATCTTATTCCTCCCTGTCATCACTTCAAAAAATGCAATGCAACCATCATAAATTGCAGTGAGGTCAGCATCAATGGACTTTCTTCGTTTCTGTATCTTTTTCAGGGCTCCCTGCCTGATCTGCAATGCCTCAAACCATTCCCACGGTTCATCCAATCTGGTGGAGGGGAGAATTCCATCCTTGCCCAATTGTTCCTTGCCATGCCCTAGAATAATCTTTGTCTTCTGCAGCAGGGAATCGACATCATTCTTATCCTGAGAAAGGATGCTTTCCATCAGTTCTTTTCCTCGGACTACATCCTTGCCAACAGACAAGATCTCCTTAATAGCTTCATCCCCTTGTGTCCGAACACTCATCAACCAGTCTGTGGCAGCTTGTGTGGAAGCCTTCATCTTCTCTATGCCAGAAATTGTTTCCTTCGGCAGAAATCCGGGAGTAGAAGAGGAGGACGGATGGAGGGACTGTAGAGGTTTCATGACCTCTTCTAAGCTTTTCCTCAACCTTTCATTTTCCCTTTTCAATTCTCGCTTTGTCTGAGTCTCCCTCTTCAATCTGTCTACAATTACAGCACTTGACCCCTCGAATTCCTCAATGTCTTGCTCTAGGGAGGCCGGCCCAAGGTTAATGGTTTGGACACTGTAATCCTGGCCTGAACTTCACCCTGTGCAACTGTTTGGGCAATTTGGAGTGGTGAGACTTGGGATTCTCAAGCCATGAGTTGATAAGCTATTGAGCCTTAACTGGCTCGTTCTCATAATATGTGCGAGCAGTGTCAATATTTAGGGCGCAGACCGAGGGGAGATCCGGCATGCTGAAAGCTCGGGCAATGGAGGCTGGACTGAAGTTTGCCAACACTCGTCCCTCAGTGCTAACTACCATCTGTGTGTCAAAAGTGTACTGCCTAGCACACTCCAAAATCAGCTCGTAGCACTGGACTGCTAGAGGGAACCCTGCCACGTGTACCAACCCCGAATTCATCGTCCCCTGCCTCAATGCCGATTGGTCCCTCTTCAGCTGTTCTCTGTTTGAATTCTTCGTAACGCCAGGCACCAACGTTTGTATCGGACACATCTACCCACACGGAGGATATCTTACTCTCTGGGACCTGATTCTTCATGTCTAATCTCAATCTTTCTGTCTCAGAAACTGCAGATGCCCCTGCACCACCTTTGGACTTCCCAGCAGCAGCCTTGCTTGATTCGGCCTGCACATCCAAGAATCATTATTAGAATTCAATTATTAAGCTCATATCAACCCCAAATGTTAGCACACATCATACAAATCCATTAAAACCAAATGCCAATTGCCAATCTTCCGAGATCCGGAGAAATCAAATAATCCGGGAAAATCCGGTAAACCGGGAAAATACCGTCGGGGCGGAATTTCGGAGAAATCTGACCCAGACGGATTTCTGCTGCCAAAGCACTATTAGCCATGTAAATCATTAATATGTTCGAAAATCAAAGGAAAATCATTAATTTTTCTCTTTGGCAATCAAGAAATAGGCACTAACAATCATTCCATCGATCCTATCACCGAAATATGCAAAAGAACGCGACCAAACAGGAAATCCGGAAAAATCCGAATGGGACGGACTTTCGCGGACAGCATCAAATGCACCAGAAATTAACCCTGTCCGCGGAATAAAAGGAAACCGGGAAAATTCGGGAGACCGGAAATTCCGCGACAGCCTCGGAAACCCGAAAAATGGCAAAACGTGTAGCAAAACCTGAACAATCACAAGATTTCCAATACCTAAGTTCGAACGAACCCAAAACCGACGACAATCACCAGACTCGAATATGCAAAGGGTTCCAACTCTCAGAAGCACTCAAAGGAAGGATCCCATACTAAAACGACGATGCCCCAAATCGAACAACCACATATCTGCCATTAAAACCAGAGCAAGCTTTTAGGGTTAAAATATCATTTCGGGATTTACCTAAAAGCCCTTTAATCCTCACAGGACGGGGAAGCCGACACGAAACGAGGCGAAAGTCATTCAAACACAAGATCAAATCATCGCGTTAACCGAAACACCAAGGAAACCCTAAATTCACATGGTAACACATTCCGCACCCAAAACAAACATGCAACACGACCCAGAATTCCGTCGAAAATGTAAATATGCAATTAAATGAACAAACATAACTTATAGGGCACGAGAGATGGGCCTCAATAAAAAAAATGGATCAACCCGACTAGATAAATACGAAACCCAAAACCAAAACACGGGCCGACCCAAAATTCAACAATGCCCAGTACGAGAAAACCTCAAATTACCATGCAAGCAAACGGAAGGGCAACGAATACATACCATGGACCAAGACGGGCAGAAATCGAGCTCAGAAAATTAATCCACGTGACAACACGTCCAAGCCACGAGATACTGGCAGCAACACTCAAGCAATTCACGCGCAAGCAAACCAAGATCAATCCTCAAAGCTCAAACGCAAGTTTTGAATCGCCAGAGCAGAAAACGAGGAAGCAATCGAAGTTGTAATGAATCAGAAAATGCCCTAAATTCGCCCTTATACCCGTCTGAACCAAGGTACCTCGGCCATTAATGCGCGAAAAGACGTTTCTGACAAGTCCGGGAACCCGAGCCCCAAGTGGAATTTCGAAGAATCCCAGAATGCGCGGAGACACGGAAAATCCGACTGGACCGGAAAATCCCGAAGTTAGGCAAAAACCCGGCATCGGAGAATCCGGCAAGAGACGGACAAGGAACCAGGGCCGGAAAAATCCGCTAGAGGCAGAAAATCCCGGATCTAGGTGAAAACCCGGATTTAGCCAAAAACTCAATTTCAATCAACCGCAACCCCAAGGCAAGGGCAAAGCCAGCAAAACCAACATGTCAAGACCCCAAAATGATAAATCCAATAAAATCAAAGGTCAAAGACACAAAAAAGAAAGGGGGTCCCCACTCCAAGTGGGGCGTGTGTGCAAAAACTGCACAACAAATGGCGACTCTGCTGGGGAAATGCTCCTGAGCATTTCGATGACAAACTGGAATCAAGAACCCAGAACTCTGGTTTCAACTCAAGTACCTAGCCGTCACCCTAAGTTAAAGCAAAGAAACTCCCAGACATTCAGACATTCCTATACCAGGGTCCAAGTGTGTGCAGGTGCATATATTACCCACCTTCAGTTGCAAAGAACCAGACTTGGTATAAACAGGCTACGTAAAGATTCTGACCCTAAAAGTAACCTGGATAGAGCCTCGCTGCCAGCCAGGCGTCCATAGCCCCGACGAGGTTATCGCTGTGATACTCCTGAACATAGCTCTACTGCCGGCCAGGCGTCTATAGCCCCGGCAGAGATGTTCAGATCCCCCTGATGAGCTGAATTCGAACCTCAAGATTTTCAATATCCATTTCTTTTCGTTTGCTTCTTCTTCTTTCTTTTTTTTTATTTATGAATATTTCTTTTTACTCAACTTATTCAACCTGTGAACAGTGAAGTTCACACTCAGGGCTGAGAACCACAGTGGCACTAGAGCAGAAAAAGATTTTTCACCTGTCCAGACCTTATAAGGACCTTTTACGACTTCAGGTATATTTAAAGATTAAAGGTATAAGACCCCAATACATTCCTGTGCAGACTGACCAGAAAATCTTCGCCTTACCACAGGGACAAGTGACATAGGCAACAGAATTCATACCATAACATTCTGGAAAAAAGATCGAAGTTTGTAAGGGAAATATCAAGAATATTGGACCTGCTTTGCCACCATTATCATACAGATGCACCCACAATCCCACAAGGAGATAAGACCAAAAGCAAGAGCAACGCAAAACAAAACAAACAAACCAAAGCAAACCTACGCTAACCAAACAAAACCAGCAAAGCGAAAGGGAAACCTACCCTAACCAAAACAAGCAAAACAAGCAAAGAAAGCAACCTAACTAACTATTTACAGGGCAAAGAGCTGAGAACAGCTCAAGACTGGAAATAATGTTTAAGATACTGCCCATTAACAGGCAGTGGCATGTCCTCTCCCGTGAGAGTCCTCAAACGGAAGGCATTATCTCCCAGAATTTCAGCAATCTGGTAAGGACCAAGCCATAATCTATCAAACTTACCATGGCTACCTTTCTGATCATGCGGCTTATCCCAATACAGGACAAGGTCAGAAATCCTAAAGGCTTTGACCTTAGCTCTCCTGTCAAACCATCGCTTGACTACCCCCTGATGTTTGGCGAATCTTTCAAGGGCATTATCCCGTTTGTCCTCAAGATGCAACAATTCAGCTAATCTCGCTTCCCTTCTATCCCCCTCATCATAAAACTGGTTGATAAACTGCAGAGTTGGGATTTTAAGCTGGATAGGGAAAACTGGTTCCAGACCGTACACTAAATGATAAGGAGAGGTACCAATGGAGGACTTAACCCGAGTACGATCTGCCCAAAGAGCAAACCTAAGCTGGGTATGCCAGTCCTTTGGGTTCCTCTCTAACAGTTTTCGGATAACAGTCAACAGGTTCTTATTAGAGGATTCAGCTAGACCATTCCCCTGGGGATAATAATTAGATGCAAACTTAACAACAATGCCATGATCAAAAGCCCAGTTTGAGAATTTCAAAGATGCAAAGGCAGGACCATTATCACACACAACAGCAAAAGGACATCCAAACCGATTGAGAATGGCAGATTCTAAGAAATCGATTACTACCTCTGACGTACACTGCCTACAAGCAAATGCTTCAGTCCACCTTGTAAAGTAATCAGTAATGGTGAGGATATACCTGTGTCCAGCAGAAGATGGTGGATTGATAGGGCCGATGAAATCCATACCCCATTGAGCAAAAGGTTTTACCTCAATAACAGACTGGAGCGGAAGTGCTGCACACCTTTCTCTTGTTGCTGCAGTCTGGCAAATGTGACAGGTCCGTACATGTTGATGAACATCCTTGAACAAAGTAGGCCAGTAGTATCCCGCCCTCAAAATCTGGTTTGCAGTAGCAATGGCGGAACCATGACCTGTGCCATATTTCTCATGAAACTCATTTATTACTCTTTCAGCTTCCTGTTTTCCAAGGCACCTCAAGTAAATACCTTCGTGATTCTTCTTATATAGGATGGCCCCTTTCAGCATGAAACCATCACTTTTCAATCTCAAGGCTCGCCTCTGTACTGCATTAAGATGACCAGGAGCTCGCTGATTCAGCAAATAATAAACTATATCATCATACCAGCCATCTGGGGAAACCGCTCCAACATCATAGTTACAGACAGACAATTCAGGGCCTATCTCTGCCATGGTCTGGGTGAGTCCCTGTCCTCTTACCAGTTTCATGGGCTGGATCTCAATGTCAAACTCCTGAAGCATGGTTACCCATTTAGCTCTGCGCTCCCCTAACTCATTCTGCATCAACAATAACTTAACTGCAGAATCAGGAACAATTGCAAACACCTTGTTTCTGAGGATATAGTGCCTGAATTTCTTTACTGCTTGGACAAGGGCATACGCCTGCTTCTCCACACATGGGTATTTCAACTCAGCATCCTTCAATGGCGTGCTCATGAAAGCGATGGGATGCTCATTCCCCTCATCAGACTTTTGTGTCAGCATTCCAGCACATGAGTGGTCTGAAGCAAAGGAATAGATATAGAACGGTTTACTATAATCTGGACTCACCAACACTGGAGCATCAGCAATGGCTCTCTTAATCTCTGCAAAGGACTCCTTCACTTCTGCAGTCCACTCTATCTTGGAATCTTGTTTTAACATGGCATTTAGTGGCTTGACAATCTCAGCAAATCCAGTAATGAATTTCCTAACAAAATTAATCTTACCAAAGAAAGATTTCATCTCTTTCTTACTGGCAGGCGGTTGAATTTTTAGGATGGCTTCCACTCTCTCTGGATCTATAGCAATGCCTTTCTCTGATATCACATGGCCTAGCAGTTTTCCTTCTGTAACTCCGAAGATACACTTCTTGGGATTCAAAGAGATGCCGAATTCTCTGCACTTCTGGAACACTTTACGCAGGTCCGAGATATGATTCCCTCTATCTTTGGAGAAAACAGTCAGATCATCCATGATAATGCACTTTCCTATGATGTCTTTGAAAGCGATGTCCATAGCTCGTTGAAACGTGGCTCCTGCATTGATAAGCCCGAATGGCATCCTCCTGTAGGCGAAAGTTCCCCACTTGGTTGTAAAGGCCGTCTTGTGTCTGTCCTCATACTAGACCATCACCTGATTATATCCTGAATAGCCGTCCAGAAATGACATCATCTGAGATCCATTGACCACTTGTAACACTTCATCCAAAGAGGGAACTGGATAATTATCTTTTTCAGAGGACTTGTTCAGATTTCTGAAGTCCACACAGAGCCTAATTTCACCGTTCTTCTTTCTTACTGGAACCAGATTAGCCACCCATGTTGAATGCCTGACAGGAAATATGATCCTAGCGGACAACAGTTTCTGAACTTCCTTCTGTATGAGTGGCTCCAACAGCGCATTAATAGGCCTCTGCCTCTGTCTAAAAGGCTTAGCACCTGGCTTGAGAGGTATAGTGTGAGTTATGATGGATGTATCATAAGTCTTCAAGTCTTCATAACCCCAGGCCACTATGTCTGGAAAGTCGTATAGGGCTCTGATTATTCCCTGTCTTTCTTCAGGAGTACACACTTTACCAATGAAAACATTTTTCACAGCATCTTCAGTGCCCACATTGTGAGTGTCACACTGCCCACTGATAGACTCTTTCTTAGATTCCTGTTCCTGGTCTCTGATTTTGTCCATATCGAAAATCCTCTCCAGCTGTACCATTCCCGTCGGAATAGTATTGGACTTCAAATTTAGCACACCTTCCAGATCCAATTCTGCTTCTTGAGGTTCTGTTTCATCAATGATCTGTGAAGCAAAAACATCCGTGTTTGTGATAAAGTCAAGGATATGTTTATCACCCTCAAACACCTGAAAGTTAGTCACATTGTCAGGGACTGACGGGACAGGAGTTAATTCAACAGTAAACTTCTTCAATCCTGATAGGGATAGTGGTTGCAAGGTACTGGCCGCTTGAGCTAGAGAATCAGCAGTTTGATTCTTCTTCCTTGGGATCAATTGGATATTAAAAGCGTCGAACCCCTCGATGAGGTCCCAAACTCTATGCCTATAGTTAGTCATTCTTCTGTCATGACACGCATATTGCTTTCTTACTTGCTTGACTACTAATTCCGAGTCACCAAAAACTTGTAGGACCTTGGCCTTTTTCTTGAGTGCCATAAGGAGTCCGTGAATTAAAGCTTCATATTCAGCCACATTATTTGTACAATGAAATTGGAGTCTATAAGCCGCGAAGAAATCCCAGCCTTTTGACTTATCAACTTTCAAACTGCCTACCGCTTGACTTCTAGATCCATCAAACTTGAGAGTCTCAAGATTCCATAGTGGTGGTCTTCTTTCTTTATTTTGTTCTTCGCCTTATCGCTGATAGAGGTTTCCTACCACAACAAAGCTCGACTTCACACTTTGCTTGCAGATTCTGCTCATCTATGCTAGCCACCTAAGATGGATTCATGCTTTGTGCTAACTTCTTTTCACCGCCGCCCCGACACAAGCAACACCCAATTGGAAAGTGAGAAGCATTGTGGTTCCGCACCACCCGCAGAGTAACTCCTTGAAACTTGTCTTCCTTCCCAAGTGAGTTTGATTCTCCACGCATCGCTTAATGAAATCTTGGAAATTATCCAGTAAGCTAATCTGTCTATCCTCAGGTTCTTCTTCTTCCTCAATTGATTCTGTTAGGACCTCAACAAGACTCGACCCTGTTTCGGCGTCCACTGGCATCGTATGCAACATCAGCACCTCTTCTACATCTAATTCCTCATATGGGGCGGATAGCAAGTAGTTTCCCATTCCAGCTTCTGATATGAGAACCTCGGTCGAAGTCTTTTGGTACTCTGTTATCATGTACTTCATTCTAGGTTCCCTCTCAATCCTTATTTGATTAGGCACTCCCTTCCAGGGAAGCCACATGTGAGAGTGATCAGTAGACACATACCCATTCAGGGCTTTGGTGAACTCTCGTCCTAGAATTAGACCGTATGCATCAGGAATATCAGCCACTTGAATGTTAATAACCTGCTAGATTCTTGGATCAGAGGCTATCTGCATCTGGATCATGTTGAGTTCCCCTACTACACTCACTTCGGTTCTGTCCAACTGAGTGACCTTCTTCTGGGAATCAGCAGGTGTAATTCCTAGAGCCCTACAAACTCCAAGGGGCATGACATTAGTGGAAGCACCAGAATCTAACAGACAATTATGGAGGTTCTTACCAAAGATTCTGACAGAAATCAGAAATGGAGGAGTCTCTGTCTTTCCTTGAAACAGAGTGGGCTGAGTATCCATCTGGGCCACTTGAGTTTTGTCCTTTTCTTTTCCTCTATCTCCAGGGGGTGGATTAGCCCTATTTTGTGTCTGACTTTGTGTGTTCACAGGCTGAAAACTGGAGGTCTGGCTGACATGCTCACCAGAAGATTTGTCCAATGTCTTTGAATTCGCATCGTAAGTACCCAAGACAACCTTTCTAATTGCAGGAAACCTCAACAATTCAAAAGCAGAAAGGTTTACCTTTAATTTTTTGAATTCCTCTGCGACGTACGAAGCCATCTGTTCTTCACTCATATCAGTAGAAACCTCTTTAGATGGTTCCTCTACCTTATCCTTACTTACTTGAACAGTTCTTTCCTTCTGTGGTTCTGCTTGAGCCTGTCTATCTTTCGAAAGGTATTGCTTGGAGACCTGTGGATAAGACGGATTATTGCTCGCGTTAGGATCTGGAGGGGTACTAAAGTTATTGGGAGGAATGGAAGTGGTGAAGGGCCCTCCAGGCTGTGGGCATCTGTGAGGCATATCCCTCAATCCCTGTCTCTGAAACATCTGAACTTCTTCAACATAAGCTTCGTCCTGATCCAAGGGACCATTGTCATTTATATTTCCCTCGTCAAACAACCGGGCCACCTCATCCCCATTACAAATCTGATCTGTTTCATCACGGGAATCGGGTTCTTCTGGCATATTTTCCTTGCTAGCTGGAAAAGGAGCATGATTCAATACCAGCACAGGAGAATCATAGGAGTTAGAGGGGACAATCTCCTGTCCATTAGCGTTATTTTCCACCTCATACTGAAAAATGAAGGCTGCAGTTTGAAATTCTGGGCATTCCAGTTCTGAATGCTGGCTTGTCTTATGGAGTCTACACCATCCTGATAGGGCTGCCTCTGCCAAATACACACCAGTGGGAGGTTTATCCTGGCTGACTGGCTAGTTCGCAGATTGATTAACAATCTGATTGGCTGGCTGATCCAATGGAGTAGGAACTCCTCCATTATTAGGCCCCGTATTCCAAGTTCTGTTCTGTCCCTGTGTTGGCCTTTTGTCAAATCCTGACCCACTTCCTTGGCCTCTATCAATGTTTTGCCTCCTATCGTTGTTGAAACCTCTTTCCTGATTATACCCCCTGTCATTGTAGAATCCTCTGTCGTTGCGTTGTCCCCTGTCAAAATTCTGCCCCTGTGAGAACTCCCTGTTCTGATTAGATTGCATTCCCTTCTGAGCAGCTTGCAACTGACTATTCTGATTTCTCAGATAAGTCACTTCCAGATTTAACTTCTTGATTTGTTCAGCCATTTCATCAATTCTCTCCCTATTAGGATCTTGGTAAGGGATCTGGTTCGAGTTACTCTGAGGGGGAATAGGCATTGTGGCGGATCCCAAAGACTGGTGCAGCACCTCAGAATTCTGCAGGTAAGCAGGGAAGCTATTCTGCTGTGACTGATACATGGGTTGGTTCACTTGTTGTTGAGGGAAGTTTGTCATAGGAGAGATTTGGTTCATGGGATGACCAGGGTGTGGTACTATGGGTAATTGGGGAACTGGGTTCATAATTGGGGTATGATTGGTGAGAGCTTGATTTACTGCCTGAATCTGGTTGGGATGTGCAACTGGTCCCAGAGAAGGCAATGGCCCCGTCAAGTGCTGTCTCAAGTCTGTGCTAAGCTTGACAGCCTCCGTATAAGCATCTGTCAAGGTGGCTGGAGGGTTAGGTCTCCATTTCAGAAAGGTTGCCGTTAGACTATCCAGAGCTTCATAATATACTCCCAAGGCAGTACCATCATCTAGGACATATGGGTCTTGCAATATGGTGAACGCACGATGGAATCTATTATTGAAACTGGCTATGGGTTCGTTGAATTCTCTCTTGACTTTGATAAATTGCAGGTATAGCTCATTAGCACTGATGGGTATTCAGAACTTTTGCAGAAAGGTCTTTTCAAGGTCACTCCAATTCTGAATTGAGCCAGCTGGGAAATGGTTGTACCAATAAAAGGCTTCTTCACCCAGGGAATAAGGAAATAACCTACAAGCGACATCTTCATGGACAATTCCTCTGTCTTTAAGGCAAGTTTGGAAAATCTTTATGTGTTCTTCTGCAGTTCTATTCGGGTCATTTACATGGAATTTTGAGCAAAAATGCTCAGGATTTTTAGGCATTACATTATAAGCCCCGAAGGACAAAGGTGATGGATTATTGGCAAGGAAAGCCATTGGTAAGAGCGGGGGTGGAGGTTGTGGTTGGTTAATGGCAGGTTGAGGCTGTCGAAGGGGAACCTCTTCAGGAATGGGTATTGCTTCAACCTCAGGGTGAGAAGATATGGACGGTGCTGGTGAAGGGATAGGTAATGATGATACTCCCCTATACGAGGATGTGGATGATGTTGGTGATGGAGCGGGCGATGATGATTCTCCTCTCCCTCTAGTCCTTCTTGACCTATTGGGAAATTGAAGTTCCTCTAAATCTTCCTCTCTGGTAATGGATCTGGTATTTCTCCTAAATCTCTCTAGAGAGATGGCATTCAAGAAACGATCCAGTGTGCTCATTCAGGCCCTCCTTCTAGCGCCAATCTGTTGATGGTGTTTTCTGCACAGCAACAACTCAGACATAATACAAAATCCTATCTCTCTTGAAAGGTAATCTCCAATAATGAATTATTGAAAATCACCCCAAGGTCTCTCGGGTGTTAGGTCATAACAATGCATAAAACAACTCAGATGAAATGTGAAATTGCTGGTAATCACAATCGGACCTTACTACAAGCAAGCTGAACCCTTTCAATTTATCAGATCTGACAATATGATGATCTTGAATCCTAAATCTAACCGAATAATAAAGAAATTGCAAAAGATAGGGATGCAGGGAAGGTAATAAAATCTAAATTACTGAAAGGACAAGCAATGTAAATGACATATATCTGGAATGGACCTATCTCAAATAACCAATTCCTGTTCGACCCACAAAGCAATCTTACAGAAACAGTGCAATCTTCTGAGGAATACAAATTTTCAAATCATAGACTTGCATCTACAACCGAACTTAAGCACATTTGAATATATATGGTCCAGGTTGACTTCACCAGCCTACTACAATCAGATAGTTACTGGGAGTATAGACCAAAGATAGCTATCGACATTCCAAATATGAAATCACATACACCATTTATCCAACTAAACTAATTTATTTCTAAATATTAACCCAAGATCTTCAAGCAATGTAAACGATAGAACAAAAGAACCATGCAAGATGAGATAACACAAAGGATTTCACCAGGAAAACCACAATGCCTTCAATTGTATTAATCATCAAATGCTGCAACAATTCAACTGTTCTGAATATGACATCTACTTCAAGAAATTCTAAAACTCTAACTATTGCTCTTGCTAATCTCTACTATCAAAATCTTCTGAATTGCCCCCTTACAATAAGGCAAGAATGCCTATTTATCGAATTTTTTCCCCAAAACATGTCGGCCCAGCCAAACATTTTACAAAATAATAAAAACCGCCAAAACAGGTCGGCCAAGGAAACAAACTAAGGCACACATTTAATGCCATCATCCAAGTCGGCCAAGGCACAGTCCCCAAGGAAGTCCGGTCCAATGCATGCCCTATGATAATAGGGAAGCACAAATCTCGAGATAAACATTAACCGCTGCTTCCTTTGTCTTTTCTCCGCGCTGGTGACCCTTGGACCCTCAAGAAAACTCCCTCCAGCTCAGCAATGGGTGGCAATGGCAAAACTTTGAGCCGGCATTTAATCGAATCAATCCCTTCATTGGACCGCTCAATGGTTTTCTTCCAATCCTTTCTGCTGGTCAGGTATCTATCTATCACTGCCAGATATGTGGCTGCATCGTCAAGCATATGGCCAGTGACAACCTCATCAGAATTTGGGGCATAAACCTCATGCCACCATTCCTTTAATTGATCTAAACTTAGGTACTTAGGAGCCATCTTATTCCTCCCTGTCATCACTTCAAAAAATGCAATGCAACCATCATAAATTGCAGTAAGGTTAGCATCAATGGACTTTCTTCGTTTCTGTATCTTTTTCAGGGCTCCCTGCCTGATCTGCAATGCCTCGAACCATTCCCACGGTTCATCCAATCTGGTGGAGGGGAGAATTCCATCCTTGCCCAATTGTTCCTTGCCATGCCCTAGAATAATCTTTGTCTTCTGCAGCAGGGAATCGACATCATTCTTATCCTGAGAAAGGATGCTTTCCATCAGTTCTTTTCCTCGGACTACATCCTTGCCAACAGACAAGATCTCCTTAATAGCTTCATCCCCTTGTGTCCGAACACTCATCAACCAGTCTGTGGCAGCTTGTGTGGAAGCCTTCATCTTCTCTATGCCAGAAATTGTTTCCTTCGGCAGAAATCCGGGAGTAGAAGAGGAGGACGGATGGAGGGACTGTAGAGGTTTCATGACCTCTTCTAAGCTTTTCCTCAACCTTTCATTTTCCCTTTTCAATTCTCGCTTTGTCTGAGTCTCCCTCTTCAATCTGTCTACAATTACAGCACTTGACCCCTCGAATTCCTCAATGTCTTGCTCTAGGGAGGCCGGCCCAAGGTTAATGGTTTGGACACTGTAATCCTGGCCTGAACTTCACCCTGTGCAACTGTTTGGGCAATTTGGAGTGGTGAGACTTGGGCTTCTCAAGCCATGAGTTGATAAGCTATTGAGCCTTAACTGGCTCATTCTCATAATATGTGCGAGCAGTGTCAATGTTTAGGGCGCAGACCGAGGGGAGATCCGGCATGCTGAAAGCTCGGGCAATGGAGGCTGGACTGAAGTTTGCCAACACTCGTCCCTCAGTGCTAACTACCATCTGTGTGTCAAAAGCGTACTGCCTAGCACACTCCAAAATTAGCTCGTAGCACTGGACTGCTGGAGGGAACCCTGCCACGTGTACCAACCCCGAATTCATCGTCCCCTGCCTCAATGTCGATTGGTCCCTCTTAGCTGTTCTCTGTTTGAATTCTTCGTAACGCCAGGCACCAACGTTTGTATCGGACACATCTGCCCACACAGAGGATATCTTACTCTCTGGGACCTGACTCTTCATGTCTAATCTCAATCTTTCTGTCTCGGAAACTGCAGATGCCCCTGCACCACCTTTGGACTTCCCAGCAGCAGCCTTGCTTGATTCGGCCTGCACATCCAAGAATCATTATTAGAATTCAATTATTAAGCTCATATCAACCCCAAATGTTAGCACACATCATACAAATCCATTAAAACCAAATGCCAATTGCCAATCTTCCGAGATCCGAAGAAATCAAATAATCCGGGAAAATCCGGTAAACCGGGAAAATACCGTCGGGGCGGAATTTCGGAGAAATCCGACCCAGACGGAGTTCTGCTGCCAAAGCACTATTAGCCATGAAATCATTAATATGTTCGGAAATCAAAGGAAAATCATTAATTTTGCTCTTTGGCAATCAAGAAATAGGCACTAACAATCATTCCATCGATCCTATCACCGAAATATGCAAAAGAACGCGACCAAACAGGAAATCCAGAAAAATCCGAATGGGACAGACTTTCGCGGACAGCATCAAATGCACCGGAAATTAACCCTGTCTGCGGAATAAAAGGAAACCAGGAAAATCCGGGAGACCGGAAATTCCGCGACAGCCTCGGAAACCCGAAAAATGGCAAAACGTGTAGCAAAACCTGAACAATCACAAGATTTCCAATACCTAAGTTCAAACGAACCCAAAACTGATGACAATCACCAGACTCGAATATGCAAAGGGTTCCAACTCTCAGAAGCACTCAAAGGAAGGATCCCATACTAAAACGACGATGCCCCAAATCGAACAACCACATATCCGCCATTAAAACTAGAGCAAGCTTTTAGGGTTAAAATATCAGTTCGGGATTTACCTAAAAGCCCTCTAATCCTCACAGGACGGGGAAGCCGACACGAAACGAGGCGAAAGTCATTCAAACACAAGATCAAATCATCGCGTTAACCGAAACACCAAGGAAACCCTAAATTCGCATGGTAACACATTCCGCACCCAAAACAAACATGCAACACGACCCAGAATTCCGTCGAAAATGTAAATATGCAATTAAATGAACAAACATAACTTATAGGGCACGAGAGATGGGCCTCAATAAAAAAAAATGGATCAACCCGACTAGATAAATACGAAACCCAAAACCAAAACACGGGCCGACCCAAAATTCAACAATGCCCAGTACGAGAAAACCTCAAATTACCATGCAAGCAAACGGAAGGGCAACGAATACATACCATGGACCAAGACGGGCAGAAATCGAGCTCAAAAAATTAATCCACGTGACAACACGTCCAAGCCACGAGATACTGGCAGCAACACTCAAGCAATTCACGCGCAAGCAAACCAAGATCAATCCTCAAAGCTCAAACGCAAGTTTTGAATCGCCAGAGCAGAAAACGAGGAAGCAATCGAAGTTGGAATGAATCAGAAAATGCCCTAAATTTGCCCTTATACCCGTCTGAACCAAGGTACCTCGGCCATTAATGCGCGAAAAGACGTTTCTGACAAGTCCGGGAACCCGAGCCCCAAGTGGAATTTCGGAGAATCCCAGAATGCGCGGAGACACGGATTCCGCGGAAATGCAGAAACCGGGGAAAACAGGAAGATCGGGACTTTGACGGGATCCGGGAAAATCCGACTGGACTGGAAAATCCCGAAGTTAGGCAAAAACCCGGCATCGGAGAATCCGGCAAGAGACGGACAAGGAACCAGGGCCGGAAAAATCCGCCAGAGGCGGAAAATCCCGGATCTAGGTGAAAACCCAGACTTAGCCAAAAACTCAATTTCAATCAACCGCAACCCCAAGGCAAGGGCAAAGCCAGCAAAACCAACATGTCAAGACCCCAAAATGATAAATCCAATAAAATCAAAGGTCAAAGACACAAAAAAGAAAGGGGGTCCCCACTCCAAGTGGGGCGTGTGTGCAAAAACTGCACAACAAATAGTAATCTTGAAATTTGTTAGATGGTGACATGTAATACCATAAACAATATTGAGAAATAAGGAAAGTTGTTACAAACAAGAAACATGTATTGTCCTTTCATAATCAACAATTTGTCTATTCAGATCTATTTTTTATTGAACTAAACACTCAACTCAAGATGAAGGAACTTTCTAAATTATTTCCATAGAATGAATTTCATGACTATGATACCTTGAAAAGTATTGTTCTTCTATCATATATTATTTCCTTCTACTATTTAAATGGACAATACCATCTGAGTTTTACTCATTTAAAGAAAGGTAACATCTATATTTGGTTTATATTATAAATTTTTGCTTCTTGAAATAGTTTCAACATTCAAGATTTTAACTTCGCTATATTTCATAGAGAATTTTATATAAATAAAAGTATATGCTGGGAAGAATTTTGTAGAATAAAACTACGCAAAACTATCTTTGATAAAAAAACAATCCAAAACTATGATTATATTTTAATTTTTATCTAAGCATTGTGTCAAATTTATGACAGACAAAGATTGAAGAATTTTTTGTAGATTATTTAGCATTAAGTGTAGGTTTAGGGAAGAAGGTGAGAAATCCAATTTACCACTATTAATTTTTCTGTGGAAATTGTCAACAATAATATATGCTCTTTTTAAAGCAACAACTATGGAAATTTGATAGCAACTAGATAGGGTTTAGCATAAAAGCATATGAGAAAAAATAATGTGAGACCAAAAAAATACCATACATTTTCCCCAATGAAAATATGCCCCCAAAATCAACAGTTTACTTAGGCTCTTGCAAAGAAATTAGGGATTAACTGTGTTTAGGCTCTTGTGAAAAAAATTAGGGATTAAATGTATCCTCCAATAGTTAAAGATTAAGATCAAGTTTACCTTCTAATTTTGAATTTACACTCTTCGATTAGATATTCCATGGTTCAAAAAATTAAAGAAAGTTGAACAATTTTTTTTATCAATTACCATGTCTTTAAAGCAGGGTTTCAATTTCTAAAAATATAAAACTTAGTAGGGTGTAGAGAAAGTAGCCACCATATTGTTGTTTTATAATTTTTTAGGTTTTTAAGTAGCCACCATATTTGCTCAAGTACACTATTTTTTTTATCCTCCTTAAACCTAGACTTTAGAGTAAAAAAAAAGCTTCTCATTCCCATTTTCAAGATTCCTAAAAATAACCTAAAATCAACACATAAACAAAAAAGAATAGAACCGGGACCTGCAAGGGTACAAGAGTCACAGGTTGAAGATTCAAACATGATAATTGTCCTACACTGGCATTATACAATTTTTTTTTTGAAAAATTAGACTTGACGTGGACTCGATAACCTAAAATAGGAGTCAAACTCGGGACTTAACACAGACTCAACAAAAAATTCAGCTAGGACTCGACAAAAAGAAATGAAAAAAATCATGTTTTAAAGCTGAGAAAGTAGCCTCCAACCACTGCAAGATTCTAGGAACAGGACTCGAGAGTTCGAGCCAAGGACTCGGGAGTCTGAGCCAGAGACTTAGGAGTCCAAGCTAGAGACTTGGCTCGTGAGTCTATGCTGAGTCGAATCGACCAGCTTGCAGACTCCCGAGTCCACCGGGTTCATGGTGAGTCTAGCACAGTCTTCCAACTATGTTGTATCATGATTTTATTATTTTCAATTTAATTCTCAATTCTAATCAATCAACAAACAATAAATTCATCTGCACTCAAACTGAACAAATTTATTCAACAACTATGAAATGACTTTCAAAGGATTCAATTAAATTTGACTTAGTTTGATTTTTTTCATTGATAATTGGAAAACTCTGACTTAGCTTGTTAGCATAACATAAAGAACTAAGCCATAAAGAACATTTTATGTTTCAAAGTCCTGTCTACAATAATTTAAGTACATATTCTTATTTTAAGTGCACATATTTATAAAATAATAAAGCCTAGATTACAAAAAAGCTTAGCTTGCAAGAAAATATAGGGGCTTAAAAAAACAACTCAGTTAGTTTTTCTCAAACCCTAAAAAAGTGTTGCTCAAAACAAAGAACCATGATAGGCTTAAATAAAAGCTACTTAAACGCCTCCATCATGGCTAGGTGGAGTAGTGAGTCAAATGTCTTATTGGAAAATGAGTAAGACTAAACCCTGAGTTGTCATTGGGTGTATGGATATGTGGACCTGCCATCTTCCATCTGGTTTTTAATACAAGCAGCTAGAATTATAATGTTTCAAGTATAAATGGTAATTTACCAAACCTACTCTTCAAGTTGTAACTGCCAAATTTAATGTAATAGTCAGAAAGAAATTGTAACAAAAAATCCATAGAAAATTTACAAAGGGATTTATAAACTTCAAAGAAATTGGCATGGCCTAAAACTATATCCATCAATTTAAATGACTTCAAATTTTCTGCACTTATTTTAAATTGATATAAGTGAAAGAAACAATAGATTGCTTGCATTGAAAATTGCATTACCCTCTCTATGGGAAAAGCTGGCAAGGATGTTGTCAAACAATCGTAGGATGCATATGAATGTGACCTATATTTATAAATTTTAAGAATATTTTCATACATATATTATATGGCATATAATCTCAAATAAGAGAATATTTTTTTCCTAGAGGAACTTTAACATGCAATACAACACGCTTGTCCCTAAGAAACACAATTTTTTTAGCCCAAGAAAGTACCAATACGAAAAAAGAAAAGAAAATATCTAGAACTTCAAAGAAAGAGAAAAGAGAAAAAGCCTGCTTTAAGTTTGTAAATTGAGTATTATGATTGCCTCTCATGTTGATGTCTCTGAAAAATGCAATTACAATGAGTTTTGTAATTATGTGGGGTATTTTTCACAGTAACTCAAACATGCACATATGGAGTTATATCAGTTTACAAATTTGTCCACTAGGAGTGATAAAATAACAATAAATTCTTAGAAGTTTCATAAATTTCAAGATATTTTAACTTTGCAGTTGGAGTTTTCACATACTAAAGGAAAAATTGCGGGAGTTGATGGTAGTTATTCTCTTAGTGGCAAAAAAATTGCCTTAAAAAAGATTTAAAAAATTTTCATGTTTAATATTTCGAAAATGTAGCTTCTACGCAGTTTTATTGTAAGTTTTTGTATTTCCTTTTGTTTCATAACATTATCTTTTGTCCAATGGAAATTGAGAGATTTTTTTGTTTTTGTATTATATGTAAAAAATTAATTAATTTTTGATTGATCTAAATAAAAAACTTTAATTACTAGTTAAACTAATAAGAACAATGTTTAAAAATCTATATTAATATAATTATTTTTATACTGTATTTAATAATATGTAAAATTATTGTATAATTATATATTCAAAAATAATGTTCAATAATATTATATTAAATATTATTATTATAGTATTGTATTTAATTATATTATATAATTCTATGTTCAATGATAAATTAATTAATTTATTATTATATAATATATTATATCATCATTGTATTCTTATTCCTATTGTATTATTACTAATATTGTTTTATATTAATTTTATATTATAGTACATTATTATTATACTCTTATTCTTATTATATTATTGTTTTGATTGAGGGAAAAAAAGTTTTGAATGGACCTAAAACCATTTACAACAGGTCATGAATGGACCCAAAACCATAGGTTTTGAATGGACCTGAAACCATTTAAAAACAGGTTTTGACAGGGACTCGAAACCCACACAAAGAAGAACAAGCTACACAAGGAATCAACATAGACCACCGGCAGGAAACCAACAACAGATCAGAAGAGAAACAACAAGACTACCCAAATCTACATGAAGCAAAAGGTTTTGATGGGAACCTCTAACCTGAATTAACCCAAAATTACCATGGATTTTGAAACCAAAAACCACCTAAAACGACCTAAGACGGTCAAACAACCATTAGCCTGAATCAACTAGACTACAGGAAACCTCGTACAAGCACTAACCAATAGTGAACTAGAAATAGCCAGGAAACCATTAGCCAAAACCATCCAGACAATAGCCCACCACAAGGCAACACCATCCAACGAAACCAAACTCCCCACCTCAATAGGAGAATTAGGAATTAGAAAGAAATACTGAATATTCTTAGCACATATTCCACACCAATCAACCTGCAACACCAACCCAACTTCCACCTCAAAAGGAAGGGGCTCCCCTCTATAGGATAGGAAGAAGTGGAGCCCAAAACCACATAAAATAGGCCTTGCCACCTAATCCACAACCCACCTCTTCACCTCAATAGAAGAGGGCTTCACCTCCAAAGAAGCAGTCTCCACCTCCAAAGAAGACCATAGCTGAAAAAATAGATAGGAAACATCTACACCCATTGTAGAGAGCACCAAAACCTCCTTTGGCATAGAGTAAGACTAGAGTAGAAACATAAAAAATAGTCTCCACCTCCAAAGAAGACCATAGCTGAAAAAATAGATAGGAAACATCTACACCCATTGTAGAGAGCACCAAAACCTCCTTTGACATAGAGTAAGACTAGAGTAGAAACAGAAAAACAGAGCACTCCTCCATGAGCAACATAGAACCAAGTTTTATCAAAGACAAGAGGCCCCAAAAAACCATTAGAAAACTAACCAAAAAGACAAAGGGGACTGAAAAAAGAAGGATCAGGAAAGGAAATCCAACAAACAAAGATTGTAGAGAGCCAAAAAGACAATGAATAACAACCTCCATCCCTACATGCTAGTCAGGGTTTGAAACATGCCAAAAACTCACTACAAACAGCTCCACTAGCAACAAACTGACAACCACAACCCCAATCAAAGAAAGCACCCCCACAGAAGCAGAAACCTGCATTAGAGAAAAGATTAGGGTAAAACCAAGCAACCATCTTCCAACACCCAACGCCAGGGCACAGAGGAGAGAGCCCACACCAAGCAAAGACCAATCATCATCATCCTCAAAGTCATCTTCTCCTTCACTCGATTTGGTTGTAGAATTCAAATTAGGAGCCCTGCTCCTTCTCCCGCCCAACAATTGAGCCATGTTATTATATTATTGTTAATAATATACTATATTAATATTATATTATATTAAATATTAATATTATTAATATTATATTATATTATTGTAGCTTAAATTTTATGTTAAATCCTCTTATTAGATTGTTAGTCTTATTTGGATAGGGATATTAATTGTTTGTTGGATTGTATTTTATCCAAGGTGAAAAATAATTTACTTTTTAAATTATGATTCTTTTTTCAGTTTATTGAAATTTTGGTGGCTATATTAATATATTATTATTATATTCTTATTTTTATTATATATTTATTATTATTGCATTATGTTATTATTATAATATTTTTATTATTATTTTAATATAATTATATGTTAAATATAATATAAGATGCATATAATTATAATAATAATTTTTATATTATAATAGCAGTGAACCCAACACTTTTTTTTGTTAAATTAAGTCTTAAATTCTAGAAAAATAAAAGAGCATTTCACCCACAAAAAAATATGTTTGGTAATAATAGAATATTAGTTGAAAATAAACATAAGAGTTGGTTAGTTGTTAGCAAGTAAACAAGAGCTGCAAAGTAGCGAAGTTTCTGCCAAAAAGAAGCTAGTTCAAACCAAGAATGAACTAGGAAAAAAGGACATGACACACACAAAAATAGCTGATAGACAATTGTCGAACCACAAATGAGTACTAGACAACCCTAGAATCTGAGGGGACTAATATGACTCCCTTAACCCTCAGCCATGAAGGTGCAACAAATTTTGGGAGTTCCTTCTTCTTTCTCATCACAATAGACTAGGAAGACTTAGAATCAAAGTCCATCGAGCAAGGTGTGAGAAGTGAATCCACAACATCCACCATGGGAAAAGAGCCACCACTCAATGGAGTTGACAACATAGGAGAGGAGATAGGAGTGATCAAAGGACCATAAAAGGAAATCAACGAGGGTCAGGCAGGCTCAACTTGAACAGTGACAATAGTTTGAGGCACCAGTGGTTCCATGGAAGGGATAGCCGGAAGACGACCTAGGTAGGACAAAGACTCCCAAGAAGACTCAATAGGGTCATCCTCCATGGAAGAGTCCAATGGAGGAGAACCCACCATGAGGTGATCTGAGAGACCATCTTTCCACTAGGTGGTAGCACCCTTGTAGTGGGCATGATGGAAATCAGAGGCCAAATGACCCGTAGAGAAACATCTCCTACATCGAAAAGGGAGGCCCTCATAGTCCAGGAGCTGCTTCCAAGGTTTTTCCTCCACCAATAAAGACACATCACCATGGAGAGGTTTAGAAATGTCCAAATCAACTAAAATATGAGCTACTGTAGTATGCCCAAGTTCCTGAGTTGTAGAGTCCACCATCAAAAAGCATCCAATGTTATTTCCAATAGCTTCATAACATGAATCCTCCCAAAACTGGAGGGGGAGATTTGACAGACAAACCCAAACTGGTCTAGTATTTAGTGGCTCCGTTAGAGGATTGAAAGAATGAGACTAGGGCCTGATGGATAGTGAATGAATACCCCACATCCATCCCCTATCCAGCACACTATCTCACTTCGCGAAGGAGGAAAAGGTAGCTAAAAAGAACCCCCTTGTGTTGAGGTATAGATCAATCTATCTAGAGACTAAAGGCTTCCAAGAGACAGAAACCCAGTCATGGAGATCAGGAAGGGAGGGCCACAAGCCGTTAAACCTGTAGACCACACCCTGCTTCAAATAGTAATCCTCATTCTTAGTAACCTGAGGTCCACAAACCACTATAGGGGAATCATGAGCATAGGGAAAAGGGCGAAATTGAGCCAAAGCATCTTTAGAAGCCTTAGAGACCATCCAACCCCAACAAATCTGCACCCTCTTGTGCAACAATGCCAGATAGAGGAGGAAAGGGAGAACCCTCGCTTGACCGTGCAACCTTAGGAGCAGAGGGAAGGCCCTCGCCTAAACAATCATGCCATGCATAAGCCCGAAGCACACAGGTTGGATAGTTACCTTTCATTGCAGGCTATTTCTCACACACTAGAGGTTTCCTGCTTGAAGACATTTCAAAAACTATATTTAGAATAGTCCTATTTTGATTTGTTGTGTCTACTATGTTTTAGAAATAGTGTTGATATTGTAAAAAATTAATAGTAATCTTGAAATTTATCAGATGTTGACATGTAATATTATAAACAAATTGCTAGAATAATGTGTTAGGCTATCTACGGATATACCCAATCAAGGATACTTATAAGCATAATATAATGATTTTACTTCAAATGAGAACATTGCAATGGGTGCATTAGGTCACATCATCATTTGTAGCATGCTCATCTAGGATTGCATAAAAAACAAAGTCATGCTTTTATGCAGGTCTGTATTGATCTTTGATATTTGGAAAAGTGGAGAGCATCAATGAGAGATGGAATATTTTATGATTTTGTAAAGGCATGAAATATTTTATGTTTTCATAATTTATTATGAACTTTTTTGATATGCATTTATAATTTGTGTGAAAATTAAAAAAGATAAGACTCAAATGAATGTGAAATCTATTATAATTTTAAAGGTTTATAATATTAGAAACCATACAAAACTTAAGATAGGAGGATTTCTAATATACAATCAATTTATTTCTTTTGACATTCACTTATGCATCCATATTTCATTGCAATCATCTCTGTATGACCTAGGTCAAGATATCTTATGTGTGCTCAATCATCAAATTATTTCATCACCCTAAACAAAATCCGAGACCACCATTCACCTAGATTATTGTTAAATTTCTGCCAATATTACAGTTCAAGACATCATGGTGATGAAGACCTTAATTTGACCAAGAGTTGCTGCTTGGTTAATTTTTGCAGTTATCAAAAACATAAAATAAATTTTAATTAAAAATATAATGCTATTTTAGACATGGAAAATGTACCGATTGATCCCATACACTTGATCCTGATTTTACTAACACCGCTTCATCCTGAATCTCCTTTGTTAATCGTTTAATCAAATAATCTGTATTTCATTGAATTCATCACATTTAATCTCTTAATTAAATAAATCATTATTTATCTGATTAAGTCATCATCTCTTGTTGATTAAATAGATCATTTTATATAATTAATCCTCTCGTCTCTCTTTAATTAAATAATTCACTTTATTTAATTAATCTCTAAGGTCATTCTATTAAATTAAATAAATCAATCTTTATTTAATTTAATCTAACATCATCTCCTTTTTAATTAAATAAATCAAAATCTTTATTTAATTAAGTCTAAATCATTTTCCTCTCATTTTGATTTATTTCAATCCAAAAGTCTAAGTCAAAATGGTCAAATCAACTAATCTCCTTTTAAAATTAATCAAATCCTAATTAATCTTAATCTTAATCACCAAATCCTCTAGATTTTGCAACTTGCTCATGAATATCACTTCAATTGATTTATTCAATCCTCAATTACTTTCAAAAAGGCATCAATGCTGGAATATTTTTCAAGTTTGAAAAATCCCTCCAAAAGGGTTTGTACATACAACAAGGCATTTAAACCTCTTACATGTCATTTTTCCTTGAGCCAAGTGGCATTAACTTCATTTTCCCCTCCCTCCAACATGTCATTTCATCCATTTTGAAATTCCACTTAATTGCATTTAATTGCACAATGACCAAAATGTGCTCCACCTTTGTCCCCTCACATGTTGACAAGTGGCTTCATGCTATTGGTTGGTCTTTTGTCCCACATTTATCCCTTTTGCTTCATTCTCCATTACTCTCATCTATAAATAAGAGGCTCTCACTTTGATTTAGGATCCATAACTTCATTGAAAAATCGCTATCTTCATATTTAGAGCTAATTTCATCCATTTCATCAAGTGTTCATAGTTTTCATGGTTTCATAGCTAGGTTATGCCAAAATTTCATCAAGGAGCTTCAATCACCAACAAATCTTCATCAAGCTTACAAGGGATTGGGAAAGGACCATTTTCCACATCAAAATGGCACCAATTCCCCCATGGGATTAAGATTTTTTTTTGCATTAGATAGGATTTGATAGTTTTGATTGTGTTCATTTACATTTCTTATTTGGTGCATTTCAAATGAATTCTATGGGGAATGTTGATTTAACTTGCATATTGATTTAATTGTGTGATTGTTACTCATGTTTATGTAGGTCTAACATCAAAATTCACATTTTGGCGCTAGAAGGAGGGTGAATCTAAAGATATTAACACATTTTTTGAGAAAATTCTATTATTTTCTTGACATTTTTGTGCCTATAGGAAACTACGCTACTATCAGTCCAGGGGTGTCATACAGTGACACTACCAGTCCAACGATGCCATACAATGACACTACAAACTCCAAACTCCGCTGTTGAGGTCTTCCCGCCCAGAAATTCAAATTTCCAAACTGTATCGCTTGGCAAGACAACGTTGCAATTGCGCTCACTGGTTTCTCTGCAAAGTGTTGCTATCAGTCCTAGTGGTGCCATATAGTGTCACTTACCTTTCTAAACTGCTACACATATGCATTTTGTGCTACTAGGGTGGGGTAAAAGATTAAATTTCAAGTTATTTTGACATTTTTCCTTTTTTCCTTTGATCATTTTGAACTATTAACTTGTTTTCTGCCTCTGTGTTCCTTGGACTAATCAATTTTTGCAGGTGGAGGTAAGGAAGGAGCAAGGAGAAATTTGAGTTATGATATCATTTCTTTATTGTATCAAGTGTTTCTAAACACTTTTGGAAACAATTATAATTCCAAATTTAAGGACTTTGTTTCTTCAAGCTTTTAGGACTCGGTAGATTTCAATTTTGGCTTAAAAAGAACCTTAGGTAGCTTACTAGATTTTGTTTAAGGTTTAGCAATTGAACAAACAACTTTTATATTTCCTTTTGCTACTTAAAAATAATCCAATTCTTGCTTTGATGGATTAAAAAATGAACATGTGCTTCTATGTTTTGTAATCTCTTATCCAAAGTATTTTTGTGATATTAAGTTGTATAAGTGATTACCTCCACACTTCAATTTGGGATTCTTAAAATTGAACAAAATCTTGCAAGTGTGAGTGGCGTATATTGTGTGTGTTCTCTCTTTGGTTTTCAACAAAGATCGATCAAACTATGGATGTACTTGCTCACTTTTTTCTATATTTAGAGGGTTTTCCTTTTGGGAAAAGTAATCACCCAAGGGAATGACCCAACTAGGAACACGTTAAATCCAAGCGACTTCCAACCGGTATATAAGTGTGGGTACTTGAGGAAAGTTCAAGTATCATGAGGATTTTTTTGAAAAGAAGGGCAACAATGGTCTCTTGCCGCATGGTTGATCCCCCATGAATGAAATGCCTATATTAAGACCATTTGTCTAAAAGACCAAAATCCTTAAACTATTTGTTGGTTCAAGAATGGTTGTTCTGAAGCTGCCCCACATTTTATGGCTTTTAGTAGAGATGAGAAGTATTCCATGGGAGTTTCATGGGTACTAATGCTTGGCTAACCCAAGAAGCAAGTGCACTGTAAGGGGGAGCTTGTGTGGTCAAGCATCTAATCATCCGCTGAAAGTAGGCGTAGTTGGATTTATCCTTGTGGGGATTCAACAAATATTGTCTCAATATCCATAGGGTTGTACATGTTTTTGAAATCAAACCACTTTGCTTGGATCTTAAAACATTGGAAACAAACATTCAACATGATCATCAAATTTCAAACCCTTTAGGAAGCAAATATCTTTGACAAAATTCATGTGTTATTGCTTGCCCTAGAGATTCTATCCTTAGAGGCTTCTAAGCATTTGAATTTACATCTCAATTTTATCACTAAAGTCAACAATAAGGAACTTTCACCTTAATTTCCTTGATTTCCATACAATGGACTTTGTGGGATAAGAAGAAATTGGGACATTAGACATTTAGTTTGAAAACCTAATCAAGAATTGTTTGTGGTAAAAGGAAGTCATTAAGTAAAGCTAAGAAACAATTGAACCCCACACATGTGCTCTTCCAAATGATTTCCCAAAAGATCAAAATCCAAAAACCAAAGTCCAAAGGTTTTAGTCAAAAAGCTCGCAAGAAAAGGTTGTCTATGCTTTACAAGTTTAGAGAAACATTGACCTTCAACTTTTACAAATGTGCATCAAGAAACAATCCAAACTTGTGTTCATTTTACTATTGTCAAAATCCAAGTCTCTTTCAAAGGTTTGAGTATCTCACTTAGGAAGAATTAGCATGTTCTTCAACACCTTGGTCTAGTAAACATAAGTCTTTCTAAGTCTCTTAGGGTAAAAATCAAAACTTGCATCCATCCTTCAAACATCAAAATCCAAATTCACCTCACCAACAACTCTTGGGAATCTTGAAAAAATCCTTTATGCTAAACTCTGGGAAAATCCTCTTGAAACAAAAAATCAAAACAAATCCAAATCATCTTGTTTGACTATGTGTGTATAGATGAATCCTTCTTTGCACACTTAGTCAAATTATCATCTTGTGGAAAAGTTCACTCTAAGATAAAATCTAACCTCTTAGAGTTTATGAGTTCATTATCCCAAATCAAAATCAAAATAAAATAAAATCAATCCAAAATCAAAATCCAAAATAAAAAATCAAAGCATCAAATCCAAAGTCCTAAAGTTTAGTATCCCCCTCAACGTTTCCTAAGAGTTCAAACATCCACCAATCCTACATCCTTCATTATCACCATCATCATCCTTTTGATCCTCATTTTCTTGGACTTTCTTTTTTTTCACCTAAAGATTAGATCAATCCAAAGAATTAGAGGTTCATCTCTTACATTCTTGAAATTTGATCCCTATTTTATGGTTCAAACTAGATCTTGACACAAGAACATGGAAACAAACAAAGAAACATCAACTTCGAGTGACCTAAGTCAAATGACTTCCAAAATCAATCCTATTGGGTCTAGAGTCCCACACTCAATCTTCCTCTATCATCACAAAATACTCAAGAGGAAGGACAAGTGGAAGACATCACCAATAATGTCTTAGGGATGACACAAGATGAAATTATCAAAATGGTTCAAAATCCCAAAAATCACAAAATTGTCAATACCATGATGAGACTCAATCCCTCCCAATACATGCTTGCGTTAGCTAAAGAAGGGGCTAAACTCCCTTTTGATTTTTTATGAGAGCCAAATATGCTCTATTTTACGCCATATTTTATGCCTTCCAATATGCCTTCATATCCATTTCTAAATTCCATTTCCATACAACTTTACCATTGTATGTTGCATATGGTTTAAATATATATAAGTAATATTTAATCAAGATTTTAGGTAAAATAGATAATAAATAATATCAGCTTGTATTTACTAATATTTCTTCCATATCAAGAAAATATGTATTGTAGCATGTAGATTTAAAGGTGCAGATCTTCCTATCAGTTTATATGTTGAACTTCTTGTCATGCAACTCTCTGCCACAGTGGAATTTCATAATTGCAAGCTATCAATTTCTATTTCTACCATGTTGTTTTCCTACAATAAAATAGTCACTTCATTTGTATGAATTTAATCTCTTTTCCATCTCAATTCATTACTTTGCTATTTGGTAAAGCATATCAAATTGAGGAAATAAACGTGTGACAAAGGAAGCACTTGCCAGTGATTTGGAGAAAACCAAAAATATTCTATTTGTTGCAACAAGACAAAGTTTAAATTCATGGCCAACATAAATAGAGGAGACTCAGCCAAATGAAATATGGGAGGGAACTCGTGGTGTAGGTGGCTGCATAGCTGGAGAAAATGGCAACCATTCCCGTCTCTATTTCTGCTCACTGTTACAACAAACTTGTTCCTGATTCGTGGTCGTTCCTAAAGGATTTACGTGAGCCTTTTGCTCACCATTTTGTTGAAACAAAATATTTAATATTACTTTAGTTATTAGTTATTATAAACTCAACATATACTTATATATATGTGTATTTTGTAAACAAATGATGATGGATTTTAATATAGATATTAGTGAGCATCGTAGGAAATTTAAACACAAATTTCTGTAGCAGAATAGTGCACAAATTTTGTAATATATGTGGATGAATTGAATAATGTTATTCTGATTGAAGCAATGTAGAAAGGAGTTCATTTTCTCACACCAGATGTACTGAGGAGGTAGGATCCACTTCTCAGGATATTTGGTGATTTCTTTTAGATTAGATGTGTGTTATTTACTGTGTTATGATTTCAATTAATTACATGCTTAACATTGTTCATATTGGCTTAGATATTGTAACTTGTGTAATTGTACATAATTCTAATTGATTCTCATGTGTTTTAGATTTAATTATGAATTCAATAACTGGTGTTAAGTTTCTATTTTAGAGTTTGTTGTGTGTACAGATCCTGTCATCAGGAAGTGACAGTTCTTGTTGTTAGTTCTATTTTGGTTTGTTGTAGGTTTATTTCCATGTGTTCTAGCTACATTCATTCCCACTTGGCTTGCTCTCTTCATCCCTTGTGAAGATAGCCACTATACATTTCATTAGTCTATGACCTCAAATTGACATTAGGAGCAAGTTGAATTGGCTTTTAAATCTTATCAATTATTCTTAATATTGGAGCCACAGTTTGTCTGTACAATTTTGATGTAAGCACTATTGTGGAGAAGCCTCTTGGGATCATGCCCCCAATTTCATCCACACCCCCAATCTCATCAACACCTTCATTTCAAAGCATCACTCAAAGCATCCCCCAAATCACAACATCCATTTCTCCAACACAACCAATTCTCAACAAGGAGAGCCAATTGCTTCAGGCATTACAAACACACCCCCTTGTGAACAACCAAGATTTGGATGCAAACACTATCTTGGGTCAATCCATCCCATTGAATTCATTGCACCCACATGTTCTACTCACCTTTCAAAACCCCAATGACCCATCATCATCTTTTCATGCGACATTGACATATCCTCTTAACAAACAAACCTCTATCCCTATGACTTTGTAATGGGGAGGTGGGCTATTTGGACCAGAGGGCATCTTTGACCTTTCATATTCATCATTTCCTCAAGGGAGTACACCACCCATTTTTCCACCTCTTCCACTTTTTCCATTAACATCCACACCACCTCTCAGTTTGGGGTTACCTCCTTTACCACCAGTCAATCAAATTTAAAACAACCCCCTGATCATCAATCAAAACATCATGTCGAATCCTCCAATCTTTCCATCAATATTGCAACAACAGATGGAAACCATCTAAGCAACCCAAACAATCACTACACCATCCATAAACATGGTCTCTCAAGGACCAAGCATATCAATTACACCATCCACCACACAAATCCCCACCATCAATACAACAAAACCCCTCATCACGACAACGAACACCATTCCAAATCCACTACCACCACCTCCAAAATCAAACATGATGTAAACCCATATAGAATCATGTTGCAAGAAACTCAATAGGCTGCCTATCAAAAGGCACATCAACAAATTCAAAATCAACAAGTTGCCCAGGCTGCTTAGCAAGCACAAGCAACCCAAGCCGCACAACAAGTGCAACAAGCACAATAACCACAACAAGCTACTCAAGCCTAGGACTTATTACAACAACAAAAGTCCACCCAAGTTGTACAAGTAGCTCAAGCCGCTCAAGCCACATGAGCTACACAAACTTCCCAATAGGCGCAAGATCAAGTGGAAGATCAAGCCCAGGAACAAGCCCAATACCAAGCTCAATAAGCACAAACATAGGCTCAATACTAGGCACAACTGCAAGCATCCCAACAACAAGCATATTAGCAAGCCCTGCAACAATACCAAGCACATCAAGAAGCAACATTACTAGCCCAACAACAAGCATTGTTGGAACAACAACAACATGACCAACAATAAGCGTTGTTGGCACAATGATAAAAATACCAACAACAAGCATTATTGGTGCAACAACAACAAGTGTTGTTGGAACAACAACAAATGCAGGCATATCAGCAAGCCTTAATCACGCAACAAAGCTTGCAACAAAACCCCACCAACAAACCCAACACTCCACCCATCACTCAAACACATCGATCACTTCAAAAAACATTCACTCCACCCCTTGATTTGCAAGATGAAGGAACAACACAAATCAAATTGCTCTCATAGCAAGTGATTGACCTCCAATCAAGGGAAATAAAAAAAAGCAAGCAACTTATGTCCCTATCCATTTGACAGGAGCCTCGCAATGGTACCATTCCCCAAGGGGTTTGAAAACCCTAAATTCCACAAATACCATGGGATGAGAAACCTTGAAGATCACATCAGGGAATTCTAGGTACATTACATGGAGTTCACATATGATGATACATATTTGATGTAGCTATTTCCTGAAATTTTGGTTGGTCCCACCATGGAGTGGTTCTCCCGCCTTCCTCCTAGCATCAAAAAGTTCCAAGAGATCATAGACGTATTCATAAAAAACTACGCCTTCAATATTAGTATGAATGTTAGTCTAGAGGAACTTTTTGTGCTTACACAAGCTAAGGGGGAATCATTCACTTCCTTCTTGCAAAGATGGAAATCCAAGGCCAATAGGAGCAAATGGGCTATGCCAGAAGAACAACAAGTTTGCACCATCATTACCAACCTTGAGAAAACCTTGGCATTGCATCTTAAGGTATAATGTATCGCCACTTATGACCAATTGATCCCCAAGGCACTCAATATCGAATGAGCCCTTATTGCACAAGGGGGAACACATATCAAGAAAATCAAGACAATCACCCATCCACCAGCTATAATGAGAAACCGTGCACATGGGTGAGGAACAAAAATGTCACCAATGATGGTGTGGTGGATGCCAAGGTCATAATCAGTGCTATGAAGTAAAACACCCAAACCTACCAACAACTACAAAATAACAATCAAAACAACATGCAAGCTAACACTGTATCACAACAATTGCCCAAAAATCAAGTCAACAACCTGAATAATCAAGGGGGACCACCCCCACAAAATAGAAATCCCTCCAAGTGAAAGTACATTGCCCTTGGGGAACCAATCGAAGTAGTCGTGAAGAAACTAATAAACAAAAATCTCATCAAGATTCACACTTATGAGAGCTATCAGGAACCCCAAGTGAAAGCACCATGGTACAATGAGAATCACCTTTGTGATTTCCACAAAATCAAGGGGCACACAATAGCCAGCTACATGAGGTTAAAAAATATAATCCAAGACCTCATTGATGACAAGATGATAAATGTTGAGCAACCAGCTAGGAATCAGGACTTAAAAATATACATGAATTCGATGCTAGATCATAACCAAGGGAGCAACCATGGAAAAAAAAAGTATGCCAATGTGAACCATGTGTATGATCATGTTATCGCATCCATTGATAAAATGGTCACTGTTGTTAGCATCAAAGGAGCCAAAGCTGATTGTGGAGTCACCACACACGGCAACAAAGTCACCATTGCTAGACCATCACAACCACCTAGAGAATCCACTTCAAATATGAGAATTGTTCCTAATGGATATAGTGTCTTAGACCAACTAAAAAGAGCCCTAGCTCAGATCTCCATCATGGAGTTGCTGAAGATATCACCAACACATAGGAAAATCCTAGAGGAAGCATTGGCTTCATCCACCATCTCTGCGAATCTTGATGCTGACCAGTTCCAAGCTATGGTCAGAAATATCACCACCTCAAGCCTCCTAACATTCTCTGATCAGGACTTCCCCACACAACCATATCACAATTGTGCACTCCACCTTGAAGTCCTAGTTAATAAAAACAAACTCAAAAGGGTCTTGGTGGATGGGGGTGCGGGTATCAACATCTATTCCCTCAAATTAATAAAGAATTTGGGATTCTCGGAGGATGCCATTGAAAAGGGCAAGGGAATCACCATCAGAGCTTATGATGATCAGGAAAGATTGTCTCAAGGCACTATTAAATGCCCTATTCAAGTAGGGCCAGGCATTATGGAAACCACATGCCAGGTCCTTGACCTTGATTTTCCCTATAATATCCTTCTGGGGCGTCCATGGATCCATAGGATGCAAGCAATCACTTCCACCTTCCATCAATGCGTCAAGTTCCCATATCAAAGTCAAGAGGTCATGATTCACAGTGATCTCGAGCCCTTTTCCTATTGAAATAATCTGGAAGAAAAATACTATAAAATCCCCCAAGTCCCAAAGAATGATGAAGGCCCTTCTACTTCATATGTAGATCCAGCTACATCAGCCTTTGCTTCTGAGACAAAGACACCCGCCATCCCTGATATATCTGAAATGAAGGTCATTATCCAAGAAAATTGGTGTGGGGATTATAGGATGAAGAATAGTTTTTTTTTCATAGGAGAGTTACCTCAATCTCCTAGGACTCACAGGCAACCCCAACCAGCTGAAACATTATCCCATACCTTCAAAGTAGACCCTTCTAGATTCAGAAGCTGGGGGCATCTAAGTTGGGAAATAGTAGATGAAAGAGACATATCCAGTCTCCTATATCAAGATGAAAGGCCCATGCATGATCTTCTAATGGATGAAAGCAACAAAGTTCTACAAATGATGCTTGGTATGGGCTATGACAGAAACAAGAAACTCGGGTAGAATGACAATGACCTATTTGAACCCCTCATTCCAGAGAAGTGACTAAGAAACCTTGGTCTTGTTGGATATTGTGGTTGTGGTCTTGATATGTGGTTTTCATTGATGTCAACACTATTAGAATTGTTGCATTAGAAGCTATATATGTCGAGGATATTGAGAAAATTGTAATAAGAAGTGCTACAAGTTGTCAATGGTGAAGTGAAGTTCTTTCAATCGGCATGTTCAGTACGTTGTTGTTATGAGGTTGTGGACTAAACGGTTTTTTTTTTAGTATGTATAGTTTATCCATGTTGAGTTTCAAAGATTCACATAAAGAGTTGATCGAGTTATGGTGATTTTCATTCTAACAGTTTTTGTATCGCTTCAGTTAGTGTTCCTGATTGAAGATTCTGTGATTTCAGTAAGTTCAATTGTTGTGGATGGTTCTCTAGTGTTTCATGATTCTTGTGGATGTTTCTAGTTTGTTCTCTATCTTTGTGGCATGTCCGTATTGATCGTTGTGCTCATGATCTGAGATTTTCTCTTGCGTGTTCATGTTTTTCATGTTCTTGGCCAACAAGGTGTTGAAGCATGTTGTGGATCTTCGAGGAGAAATTAATTGAAGTGTTTTCATGTTGGAGATGTTGTTTTTAGTCTTCACTATGTTATGGCCAACCTTGGTTGATTCACATGAATAATCTTTATTTGTTTTGGGCCGACTGTTTGTAATTATTTTATCATCTTTTTGTGGCCAACTTATAGCGATGTAATTTCTTGTTATAGATATATACGAGTGATTGTTTGAAGTGCGGAAGAAGTGTGAATGCGAAGTGTATGAATCCTGTGTGTGAATAAAGTTTAGATCATTCAAAGGAAGAAGAGAGAGTGAAGAAGAGTCAAGAAGTGTTCATGTGCTTAACCAGAACTATAACCAGGCGTTAGTAGATGCTATTTTCTTAGTTCAAATGTAGATGATTTTAATCCAAATCTTTCTGTAAGACAGTGTGTCTTCCTTGGGTAGTTAGCCTTGTTGTATTTGAGCAGTGAGCTCTAGACAGTGTGCCTGAATGCATGTGCATTCCCCATTCATATTTCCTTATACTTTTAATGGGGTATAATCTTGTGGATTGACCTCCACCGTGTTTTTTCCCCTAATAAGGTTTCCACATAAAAATCTAGGTGGTATGTGTGCTTTTGATGTTTTGTTCATTTATACTTTCATGATTAAAGATCAAATCTAAAATTAAGGTTAATAAGTTGAATAAGTTTGTGATTTGGTGACAACTAATTCACCCCCCTCTTAGTTGTCTTCCCTTGAGTTGCCAATAGGTCTTGGATGTACCCCTCTGAGGGTGACCATACTTGGCAAAGGTGCCTTGGTTAGAAAGGTCAAAACTCCCTCTTAGCTATTAGCAGCCGCCCTTCAATTACCAGTATCCACAGGTCTACCCTTATACAACTTTACCTTTGACATAAATGATGTGTGTAGTAGTGATTAGGATCCCATAACTAACTTGCCTATGCTTTTCAAAGATTCTTCCTTGCTCATGATTAGTACCTTGTCTTTTGAGCCAGACCATCAAACCCATGAAAGAAACCTAGTCTACCCTCAACTCATTGATTACAACCAACGAGGACCTTCAATACTGGACACTTTAAAAAATGATGAGTCGCTCTCCGAATTCAAGGGATTACGAGATAGGGTACCATATGGAGATCATAAGTCCTGGTTCGATATCATACTGGACACACAAGCCTATTACGGGGAAACAATTGAATCCTTTAGTAGCAAAAGTAAAAATCTGAGAATAATCTCTAGGTCTTTGAGTGAAAACCACACTGTGGCACTCTCTGTTCCAAAAAATAGTAAAAATAAAGGACATAGCCAATGGTGGAAACCTCTCTGAGGTGTTGGAGGATGAAGGATTCAATCTTCCTCTCAATGCAATTCATCAAGAGAAGTGAGCAGTATTATCCGAGAAGTGCAATCTAGTCAACTTGGGGATAGAGGAACTACCACACATAACATTCTATGAATAGTCACTTCTCATAGAAGAACAAGAACTTCTAGCTACATTCCTAAAAGAAAGAAAGATAAAATTCACATGGACCTATGTTGACATGCTTGGGCTTGATCCAGAGGTTGTGGTTCATCACCTAGTTGTATATCTCAAAGTAAAGCCCATCAGAAAAAAGCTTAGGAAGATGCATCCCTAGATAGAATTGTTGGTCAAAGTGGAATTGCAAAAGCTCCTAGATGTAGGGTTCATACGACATATAGATTACCTAGAATTGGTCTCAAACCTTGTACGTGTTTTAAATCCCACTGGGGGAATTCACATCTGCACAAATTTTAGAGACCTCAACAAGGCATGTCCCAAGGATGACTTTCCACTTTCGAACATTGATATGATTGTGGATATGATGGTAGGATAGGAGATGCTATCTTTGATGGATGGGTTTTCAAGCTACAACCAGATCATGATAGCTAAAGAATACCAACATAAAATGGCTTTCACTTGCCCATGGGGGACATATTGCTGAAATATGATGTCATTTGGGTTGAAGAATGCAGGAGCAACCTATCAGAGGGCCATGACACTAGTATTTCATGACATGATCCACAAAACTATGGAAGATTACGTGGATGAAATATTGGCTAAATTCAAGAAAAGATGAGATCACATAGCCGCATTAGGCTCCATCTTTGATAGGTTGGAGGAATACAAAGTCAGACTCAATCCAAAGAAGTGTGTCTTCAGAGTATAGTTAGGGAAAATCCTCAGGTACATCATGTCCATGAGAGGAATTGAGATAGATCCTGCTAAGGTTAAAGCCATTCTCAAAATGGAGGCACCTAAAACACTAAAACAACTAAGGGGTTTACAAGGAAGACTCCACTCCATCCGCCGATTCATAGCACAACTAGCAGACAAGGCTATCCCATACTCTCATCTACTCCACAAGGGGGTAGCATACAAGTGGGATGAAAAGTGTGATCAAGCCTTCAACAAGATTAAGGAGTATTTACTTACGCTTCCAGTCCTTATGTTTCCAATTCTAGGCAAACCTTTGATCTTATATATATCCAAAACAGAGAAAACTATCGATGCTCTCCTAGCACAACACTATGAAAATGGAAAAGAGAGAGCTATCTATTATATCAGCTAAACTATGGTAGGTCATGAACTGAACTACACCTCCATTGAAAAATCATGTCTAATAGTTGTATTTGTAGCACAAAAGTTCAGACATTACATGCTAGCCCATTAGATAAAGCTTATCGCAAAGATAAATACCCTTAAGTACTTGCTTTCCAAAGCAATGCTTATAGGGTGGACAACCAAGTGGGTTCTGATCCTCACAGAGCATGACATTGAGTATGTGAAGCACAAGGCCATCAAAGGACAAGTAATTGTAGATTAGTTGGAAGAGGAATTGATATACTCAAAGAATCCACTTGTCTCAGAATTCCCTGATGAATCAATCTTCAACCTAAGTCTAGTGAATCACTGGAAAATGTACTTTGATGGATCCTACACGCAACATGGATCAGAGGTAGGGATCTTCTTCATCATCCCACAAGGGGACTACATTTCAAAATCATACAAGTTGTCATTCCCTTTCATGAATAACATAACAGAATATGAAGCCCTTGTCATAGGGCTAAGAATAATAGTACAATGGCAGATAATGGAACTAAAGTTCTATGAAGACTCACAACTCATAATCAATTAGGTCAACAATGATTATCAAAAAAAGAATGAAAATTTGACTCCCTACAATAAATTGGTGGAAATTTTTAAGGAGTTCTTCATTGATATCACATTTGAGCAACTACCAAGAGCAAACAACAGAGTGATAGATGCAATGGCTACAATAAGATCACTCCTAGAAATCCCATGTGACATCCCAAAGAAAGAATTCCTCGTAGAGCAGCTTCTCGTGCTTGCGTTCGAGGTATCAAAGTCTAAATTTGTGTGTGAAATCATTGGTCCCAGTGATCCTTGGTACCATGATATATACACTTATCTGAGAATAGGAGTCCTCCTAGCTGACATAACCTCAAACCTCAAAAGAGCCTTTGTCAAAAAAGCATCCTATTTTTTCATCCTAAGAGATACCCTTTACCATAGAAGCATTGAAGGAACCCTGTTACATTGCTTAAACACTGAGGAGGCGCTGACTTCCTTAATTGAGGTACATAATGACATTTGTGGTTCACACTTGAGTGGTATGACCTTGGCCAAGAAATTGTAGAGGATTGGGTACTATTGGACTATAATGGAAAGAGAAGCACATGAATATGTCAGAAGGTGTCTACAATGTCAATAGCATGGGGACCTCATCCATGCACCAACTCAAGAGCTCCACCCAATTATCACACTTTGGACCTTTTCATAGTGGGGGCTCGATCTCATTGGAAAAACTACCTCCACCTCATCCAATGGACATAAGTTCATCATTACTACCACTGAGTACTTCACAAAGTGGGTGGAAGCCATCCCCATGACCTATATCACTGGAAAGTAGATATCAAAGTTCATCTTGAACTACCTAATTTTTTGTTACAGTGTCCCTCAAGCCATTATCTCAGATAATGGGACACCTTTCAAGAATCAGGATGTTTGAGACCTATGCCAAAATTTCAAAATACAACATCACTTTTCCACTTCGTACTATCCCCAAGGAAACAACCAAGCTGAGGCTACAAATAATACCATCTTGAAAATCCTCAAGAAAATGGTCAATGACGCTGGTCGTGA